>CM070110.1:15379551-15784551 GCA_036178185.1 Liparis tanakae | reverse complement strand
ATACATTTTCTTGAATACTTCCCCCCTTGTGACGCATTTTCTTGAGCTCATAGATATTTTGTGACTAAATTGTCATGTGCTCCTGGCCGCTGAGCTCGAATGGCTCTGATTCTTCTGGCCTGCAGACGCCGAGGGGCCCGGTTCGGCCTCCCTGAGATTCTGGGGCCACGCTTAGTGAAAGCCGTCTCCGCGCCCGCCTGCAGGTAGAAGGGATTACTCTGTCGGGGGAGTTCAGCCGCTGGAGGATCCCAGACCCGCGGACACGTCTCCGTTACACCGCAGACATTTCTATCCCTGGCGGACTGCGTGGCCCCCGGTGAGAATAATGCCGCCGGAGCCTGAAGAAGAGACGGCACACAAGCTGAAGCTGCGGGGCCACATTGTGCTCGGCGGTATCGAGCTTCGCGTGGTATTGTCGTGGGATAATGGAGGACGAGCGAGACGCACTTCATCCAAACTCACTGACGCTGGGCTTGTTCACACAATGAACGTTTACACCTCGAGGAGAAAAAACATGTCGGAGACCCTGTTGTTGCTGGAGCAACTCCAAGTGCTTCACGAGCCAAGACGGCTTCATAAAAATGGCTTCATCACACGAGTGACATCATCTCCCCCCAAATCAAAGCTCATTTCATTAAAAAATAATTGACTGAATTTGAAGCGTTCGAACACAACCTGTTTGGGTTGGCCCTCGACCATCATTGCATCACCTCAGTGAGATGCTCCTGATCTTGTTGTGTTGTGGCAACACCTTTGTGTCAGGCAGAAGAGAACAAACACAGGAAATCTGAGAGTTTCTCCATGTTTGGAGCGAACGGCCACTTGGACTCGCAAATGAAATTATCATATTTCGGTGGTCAGAAGTCTCTGGGACCTCATAAAACACGTGTTTGTCCATTCTCCAGGAATGCATACGCTAATTGTGACGATTTCACAACTTAAGTGGTTGTCATGCCGACACAAGGTGGACACTCAGAATTACAAACCGGACCATACCAGAGATCAAATATTTTCAGCAGGAGGTGATATTATTCCTTGTATTTCGTTACAAACTGATCCATTGGTCCACAGCACTTCAAACATCCTGTGTTGTTGATGAATACATTGTATTGCCTGAAAATCAACAAAAAAAATCTTAAATCTAAGGAAAAACATTACCTTTTTTTAAAACTAAAGACCTCTCATATAATATTTTCCTAAAATCACATTTTAATAGCTTTGTATATTATGTGCTGAAAATGTATTTATAACGGACACATTTACATCTTTATGGGCCCCCTCCGAACTTTTGGTCTGTTTTCAATCTAGTTAACTGCTCCAGGATGGATTAGCGACCCCCCCCCCCCCCCCCCCACTCCAGTAAAAATAAGTGTGAACCGATACCTTTTAAAACAAGAGTAATTGAATTAGATGGATAACACGAAGCTCACCCAGACAACACCTCCTGTAATGTGCACCACCGCCATCGGAAACCGTCGGAGACTCGCAGCTGCAGACTTGGACGTTAAAACTGATCGTTGTTTATCGGATGCTTGGGAAGAGCCGTCCAATTAGTGTCTACGACTCGGTTCCCAGCACCCATCAGCTGACCTCAGGCTCGTAGCGGCACAGAAAAGCGGCCTTCCCCTCGGCTAATTAGAGGGGAAGAATTCACGCCGCGGAGCTGTGTGTGTGTGTGTGTGTGTGTGTGTGTGTTATGAGGGGGAGGGGGGGGGGTTGAGGTTAAGCCCACCGTTCTTGCGATAAGCGCGCTAATTGTGACATCGTCCACGGCCTCGCTGTGTTGCAAGGAGGAACTTGAGCAGCTGATCTTTCCCACTTTCTTCTGGCTGCTCGGACGGAGAAGCTCAAGAGGCTCGTCGTATTTTCTTTTGTGAGATGGGATCGGATGCTGAGACCTTTCTCGCCCCGAAAATAAAAATAGACGGGTGTTTTCGGAGGTCTGGCGAGGTCGAAGGCTCTGACAAAGATTTGGCCGGCAGCAGGAGCTCTGCTATTCTGCTTTTAAACAAACACCGAGGGGAGTCGACACATGAACAGTTTAATTTTAATCCGGTGGGCGCCCCCTCAAAAGTAATCTGATTAAGTTCTAAAGCCCCCTCGAGAGAAAATAAAAAAGAAACAAAATGTCCTCAGAGCGAAAGTTCTTAAAGTAGTATATGTTCACGCTGACTTATTTTTGCAAATGTTTTCATAAACTTGATACAGCTCGATGCCCCCCTGAACTGTATGGTGCATTCAATTAAATCAAGGCATCCCTCTTTTTACCCCCCTCACTCACACACACACACACACATACACGCACACACACACACACACACACACACACACACACACACACACACACACTGTATACCGAGCTGGATTCACAGAGCTATTGTGGGCATAAAGGCTCCAAAAATAAATCTGACTGAAATGTTTTTAAAGCAACAAAGTTGTGAAGAATATTTTCTTGTGGGACCCTCTGATTTCCTTCTGTAGGTGTCAGCCATCAAGTAAGAAGTAACAACACTGCACTTTAAAGACACCAGTAAAAGTATAACAAAAACTTCATTACGAGTAAAAGTATAAAAAGTCTCAAATCTTAATTCTTCAATTCTGGTTTCATGCTTTTTTTTCCATAATAAAATACATCTATTTTCTTTTTACTGTCCAGGAATGAATGGTGGTAAATGAGCTCAGATATTGATATAACTATGCTGACCATAAACAGATAGAAGCCAAACAATGTTACAATGAATAGATAATAACAATTGATATTTCCCTTGATGTCTTGGATTTCTTCTTGACATCACAAACAATCATTTTGTGGCCAGATTAGATCTGCAAGTGATTTAAACACATATTGATGTTCACTCGGTAACCGCAGGATATTTAGTTATGGCTTTTTTCATATGAACCAATAAATCTGGTTTATGGCAAATGTTTATTTAGTCTCCTATTAATTTGAACCATATAGCCTTTTTATTATACGTTTATTGATCCAGACATTGCTCGATAAAGGCGTGAATTACTCAAATAAAAGAGAGCTAATTGAAGCCATTTGAGGGATTGGGATGACAGATGGAGCGATCACATCATTGTTTTCTCGTTTGATGCAATCATGGCTCTATATAAATGTGCTTTATTACCAGCATGAGTAATCTTTTCAGACACGCAGCTCATTTGACTTTAGTCAGATGTTGCTGCAATATGTGTAATTGCCGTATGAATTGCTATAAATTATTCTCACACTGAGCCTTTTATTACTTTGTTTCAATAAGCAATGAGCTTTCAAAAGAAGCTCGTAAAATGCCTGTTTTTAGCACATATTTATTGTATTGAATCTGAAGAAAAAATAGGGCTTTGTCACGCAAATAATCTTGCAACATGGAGATAATAATAAATGAAAAAAACATTCTGCAATGACTGGACTTTTGTCCTATTTTCCACAGATTTATCGCAAGATTTTTGTAATTAGGATAAACACAAAAGTAAACTGTCAAAAAACAAACCCACTGCTTATTGTGATGGCAACACGAACAATTAATGATGAGTTGAAGTCCACCGTTCACAAAGTTATCCTTTCACAATAACAATTGAATTTTCAGCCCCACATTTCTACTGAAAACACGAAGCACGGAGAGTTTTCTGAAAAAGAGCAAACAAAGAAACAAGAAAAAGAGTGGGAGAGCGAGATGATGCCGGTGTTGTGGAGGATCTATGAAGTGTGTGTGTGTGTGTGTGTGTGTGTGTGTGTTTGTTCATGCCAGCAGCGCCAGTTCATATCGGGAATGCCGTGAGACCATGGGCCGATGGGCCGATGGGCCGATGGGCCGATGGGGCGAGGGTGAGTGGGAAGAGAAAGGAGGATGAGGCGCCTGCTGCAGAGATTATATCAGGCTAATTTAATTCCTTTATTGCAGCCAATTAGCCGCAGCGCTCTGGCCCCCTGTGAGCCCTCCAGCCCTCCAGCCTTCTTCCCTCTTCCCTCTTCCCTCTTCCCTCTTCCCTCTTCCCTCTTCCCTCTTCACGCTCTCTAATGACCTCGGCTAAACTCGGGATCTCAGCCGCTCCCAAAGAAGGCCATGTTTCACAGCCGCTGTGTTTCTTTTTCTTTTTAATAAGCAGTTCGCCACAGACACTGTAGGATGAGAGAGAGAGAGAGAGAGAGAGAGAGAGAGAGAGAGAGAGAGAGAGGAGGGAGAGAGAGAGCAAGGTAAATACAATAAAGAAGCTGGTAAAAAGAAAAGATGAGCTGGACAGAGGGAGGGAGGGAGGTCGGCCTGCTGCTTGTTAAACCCCAGGCCAGACTGGAGGAGACTCGGCTAATTGAGATCAAGTCACACAGAATATTCATCAGTCCTGCACAGTTATCAAAGGCATATTAAAGATGCGGGGAGTTGATTTCCAGTGGACAGATTCCATTCGCCGTCAGGCCGCTCCCCCCCCCCCCCCCCCGAATCACGTCGAGCTGTTTATCTATTTCTCCTTTTCTTTATTTCATAATTTAACACTCTGATGTTTTCTCATATTCGGTGAAATTATGCAACTCCCCAGCGCAGGCGGGAGTCTGCGGCTGCATGCGCTGCCAGCGGGGTGATAAAATGTGTCTGATTTATTAAAGAGCTGTGAGAACCGCCTCGCCGCGGTCCCTCATGAAGCTATTAGTGGTGGAGCGAAGGTTAATGTTAAGCAACGGCTTTACAGTAGACAGCAGAGTAAACACAGCGGAACGCGGCACCGATCCACATCTCTGGAGCACGGCTTCTGTTCAAAGCACGAGAACAATCACGAGGATATAGAAAGCACAAACATCTTCTTTTCCAGAAATATATTTGCAGCAATTAAGACTGCATAATAACACCGTTATTTAAATGTGCTCGATTGCATTTATTTTTTTCTCATGCGCTGTTATTATCTCGTCATGTTGTACATTGTTCCCCTTCTTTTATCAGCATGCACTCATAACTGTGATTTCTGTCGTTTGAAAGACTGAAACAAAGGCCCTCTTATAGCTCTGTATGGTTGTGTCTATTCTGGCCTCGGATACATGTAAAGCTTTGTTTTTTTTTCAATCCATAAAATAAACAGAGTAAAAACAGTCTCACGTTAGCTTTAAGAAATATAACTTGGATATAAATACACGCGGTGCATTTATTGTTTTTAATGCTAAACGTGCTGCATAGTATTGTTTATTCCCGCAAGAGAAAAAAATAAATCCCTGAGTATTCCCCGACTTTCTTCCCAACCCGCAAACTTCTACAAACACAGTGAAGTGCTCGTAAAGCCTTTGACACATTAACACCATGTCAGATGTACATTATGCTCTCGTGCACACGGCCTTACAATGGGGCAGCAGCAGGCCGGCCTGCCCCACGCTGAGCTAAATGGCCCGTATATTCACTCGGGCTTCATGTGGGGGCTAATAAGGCCTTTCCCTTTTTCAAGAGTCTAACTAGCCACACAGAGGCCGCGACAACAAAGAGGGGCCTAATGGCCTCCAATTTCCCGCATTAGTGCCCATTTAATGGCTGACCTGCCCTCTCGTTAGGCGGCGCAGCATGGGAGCACTTCTCAGCCTTGGTTGCGTGTGCACACACACACACACACACACACACACACACACAGTCCTTGAAGCCCTCCACAGCCACTCCGCCTCGGGGCCTTGCAACACTTCCACCCCACGCTGAGTCGGCATAATAGGCCAGTTTGTAAAAAGGGCTGGCCTGTGATCAGCGGTGCATCCATTTGCTGAGTAATCAAGGGTCTTTTGTCTGGTTGTGTGTGTGCGTGCGTGTGTGCGTGCGTGTGTGTGTGTGTGTGTATATGCATGTGTGTGTGTGTGTGTGTAGATGCGTGTGCACCTGCATTAGGGAAGGAGAGAGAGAGAGAGAGAGGGAAAGATTCTCTCTGCCCATCTGTCTTTATTTGCGCGCCCGTGGCTCTCCGAGTGCGTGTCTCCGTGTGAGTGTTTGCGTGAGTAATTTCCAAGATAAAGTGGCGCTCCCTGGAAAAAAAAGATCTCCCCCAGATTCATGTGTATGGGAACACAACCAACTGACATACAGTGGGGGAATAAAGGGGCCCCGGCCGGGGTCTCCGACGAGAGTGCGTTGTCTGTATGTCAGCTGTGCCATAAAAATGCCATGGGTGGAGGATGACATTGGCAGGTCCCATTCAGGGCGACAGCGATGAAAAGCGCTTTAGGGTGGAAAAGAAACACAGGTTCCTCAGGCCTGTCAGGGTCCCCCGCCGCTCCACGCTGAACAATACGCACTAAGAGCAGCTGTCTTAATAGTGTGAGGGACTGACAGCTTTAGGGCCGATGCGATGCTCCGAGCAGCATCCGCGCAAACTTCCTCCCCCCCCGAACAACGCTCCGCTGTGTGACAACATAATGCAGCGAGCGGGAGCGTTTGCCAGATGCCGAACGCGCCCTGTACGTTTCCATCACACGCGGGCCTTTAAGGAACCCGAGCTGGCAGCGCCGGCGGGGCTCCGGTGGCCTTGAGGAGCGGATGCCGCGGCCCGGAGGCAAAAGATGCTTCCCGTGAAGGGTGATGACCGGATTGGAACCGAGTGGATTTACAGTGTCCTCAGCAGGAAAGACCAAAACATTCCTCTCGCTCGGAAAGCCTCGGCTCGGGCCGTGTGAGAGGGAAACGCTGTGTGAACGTATTGTGTTTGACCGATGGAGCAATGTTTCCCTTGCAAAGCAAAGGCGGATTACTGGAACCAGTGGCATCAGCGGCTGATCTGATAATCACAGTGTGTGAACGTTTTTTACACACTCCTCCTCCTCCTCCTCAAGAATTAGCCGCGGATCCGTCATCGACCTGACTGTCAAACACAACAAGGTCTGTGCACTCTTTTGTTTTACATCTAGCCATTACCTAACCAAGTCTCCTCCAGCCTCTATCCTCCGTCCTCTAGCCTGTAGCCTCCAGCCTCAATACTCTAGCGTCTAGCATTCAGCCTCCAGCCTCCAGGCTCTGACCTCTAGCCTCCATCTTCTAGCATCCAGCCTGTAGTCTCTATCCTTTAGCCTCCAGCCTCTAGTACAGGTGTCGGGAACCTCTGGCTCTCGAGCCATATATGGCTCTTTAGGTGACGCATACGAGTTTGAGTAAAAAAAAAATTATAACATTTTCCGCCCGCAACTCTGTAACTTTCTCTATCCTCCAGATTACAGCAGAAGTAATGTCAGGTCCCTTTCTTAAAGACGTATTTGTTCTTTTATTAAAGTAAACGTCTGTCATTGATCGTCTCCACAGCAGCATGTCATTCTGTCTCTATACGAATCGCGTCTCCGCTCGCCGTCTCGCGCGCCGCTGAGCTCCGCCGGCGTGTGCGCGCGCATCGGGGCGGAGCAAATAAAAAGTCACCTGCACCCCCCACCCCCCCCTAGCATCATGCAGCACCAGAAGTCACATTAAAATACGTTAAAAATACCATATGGCTCTCAATGAAATATATTTAGAAATATTTGGCTTTTATGGCTCTCCTAGTCAAAAAGGTTTCTGACCCCTGCTCTAGTATCTATCCTCTAGCCTTCAGCCTTCAGCCTCTATCCTCTATCCTCCAGCCTCTAGTCTCTCTCCTCCAGCCTCTATCCTCTAGCCTCCAGTCGGTTTACTCCGCCAGTTTGGTTTCTATGGGAACAAGCGGCGCCGCAGTGCTTTGGGTTCCTGTAGCTCCTGGCAGGCCGTCCTGTGCGTCGCTGGCCCCCCGAGGGCCGCCGCCGTCAGAGCGAGACAACGAGACGGAGCTCACTCGGGGCCAACTTGCGCTCCTACGTCACAGCGATTCACACGGATCACACGGACTCTGCAATTAAGGCAATCGCTCTGCCCCGACGATGTTAAGTGAGGGTTTTAAAACCCGTCCCATTGTAGCCCGACGCAGTCGGCCAGCGCTGATTGGCGGCCGTGAGCTGAGAAAATAAACGATGTTTGAAGATCGGATGATGGGAAGATCGGATGACTTAATTTGGCCCTTCGGGCAGGAAAAATATGTCAGGGAGCGTTTCCTCCTCCGAGAAGACGCTGGGTGTCTCCATCTACCATCATAAGGGCTCATCTTGCTCTTTCATTTCTTGCTCGTTGTTTTTTCTTTCAAAAACACATTTTCTACCAGCACAATGTGAAGAAGCAGCCAGTGGGAGAAGGCGCTCCCAAACTCACTTTGGAACATTTTCCCATTTTGAACTGACTCAGCCTTGAGGATAAGCAGATGAGTCTTTGGATTAGGGATGAGATCGGAATGCTCTCCTGGATTTCTTTCTTCTGGTTGCACGTTTATGCTTTTCTTCTGCCTCATAAAACGCACTTTGCACGTCAGTCGATCTGGACACATCCTGTTAGTTAAGTGTCTGGAATACGGCGGGAATTATTGATACTGATGAATTTTCGGTACATTTCTCCCTTTCAACTTTTCTTTTGTTCATTCTGGACCAATAAGAAACAGCCGTTGAGATAAATCTCACCGAAAGGTCCTCGAGGAGCTGATTGGAGCTTTGGGTCGGACCACATGACCCTTCCTTGCCAGATGGAGCTGCCTCGATGTTTCAGTTTCACCTGAGAAACTTCAGGACGTTTCATCTCTATTGGCTGAAACCTTAAACCACATGTATTCTATTCAACCCAACATCAGCCAAAGAAATATCTGAATCTGACTCCAAAGGAAGACGATGTCACAAGTTTGAAACGTCTTAACGGCTATACCGAGTGGACCCTGCGGACTTCCGAACAGAAGTTAATTAACTACCCCCGTTCTTAAATACTACACCATTGTGAACGTAATGGAGTTAAGCATTGCGTTGTGTAATCCTCGTCATTAGTTCAAAGGCTCACAAAACGTCGAGATGGTCAGAGAACAACAAAAGAAACTACGTCCACAGAACCGCCGCGGCGTCTCCTCACCGGGCAGTAAATGCTTCATTTTTATTATGGGCTCATTAGCAACCACAGCACCGTGGCCATGCGGAGCAGGTGGGCAACCTTTGGCCTTCACACACACACACACACACACACACACACAACCTACATTCCTTTGTCAAGTCCCCATTACTAAGTTACCACTCCTCCGAAATGGGCCGTGACCCTCCTCCTCCTCCTCCTCCTCCTCCTCCTCTCACATTGGGAAAACCTTCTCCTGCTGCAGATGTCATTAGTGACAAATTTATCTGTGAGATGAATAAGTCATGAAAGCGTCAAACAAGAAGGGACAGGAGGGAGCGTTGGACCCCCTGAAGTTCACGAGGAGTGTGAGATGGAACGGAAAAGAAACATTTAGACTAGATTATTAGTATTTATTTATGTTTCCTCCAACCCTCCATCCCTCTGTTGTGTTTCTTTCCCCTCCTGGTGAAACTCAAGATTAACACAATTCCGTACATTTACAACCCACCCGTCAGCATTAACACCGTCGGGCGGGCGGCAGGTCTGACTCGAGACCGAGGCGCAATGAAAAGGAACCTGACAACTGACTGATGACAGAGCTCCGGAGCTCGTTGTGGAAACGGCTGTGAGTTTAGTGTCCGTGTAGCAGTGGTGGTCCTCACACGTCCTTAGATTGAGTTAGATGCCAGGCTTTCTAACACACACACACACACACACAGTCCAGGGCAAACTGTGGAAAGGTGGATAGCAAATGTCCCGGATGACTAGAGATTAGGAAACACCCCCACAGTGTGTGCTATACAGGAGCTGTGCATGATTACCCAGCTGGGGCATGAACGTACGGCGAGGCCGGGCTGACCGCCGCGTGCAATCAGAGCTGAACCCGGGTCACTGATCGCCTCGGTCCATATCGCTGATGGCCTGAAGGCTGTACTGTGTTCAGACAGAAGCATGCGTGGGAATGATGAGGGAAGAGTGTGTGTGTGTGTGTGTGTGTGTGTGTGTGTGTGTGTGTGTGTGTGTGTGTGTGTGTGAGAGAGAGTGTGTGTGTGTGTGTGTAACTGTGCACTGTACATTTTTGACTTCTTGCCACTGAGTTCAGCACAGTCTCCCATCCAGAGGGGGAGTGAGCGGGAAGCCGCTGAAAGCCATAAATCTGAAACCCCCACGGCGCAGTTCCTTCACTTCTCTGACACGTTTATTGTCCTCTTTTCAGTTCCCCCCTTCTCCTTATATTGTCCTCAGCTCTCATGCTTTTTCTTTTGTTAACTGCATGCAAACCTCTTAAATTGAAACTTCAGTGGCTTATTTTGAGGGTTTAAGGGTTTAAAGGCAGCAGCAGACGTTGCATCGGTCACTCAGGCGGTATGCTGAGTAGAAATTAGAAGAGTAGTCGAAGTGGGGAATCAGATCATTTAGACTTTTTCTTTCTTAAACAAATGTATGCTTAATCGATTATCAAATGAGTTGCCTCTAAATTTAGTAATGATCCATACAATTTCTCAGACGCACTTTAATCATGCGCTCAACATTATTACGGCTGCGTTATGAAACAGTGAGCACCTTTACAATATAAGAGGCCAAACAGTGCCGCACATTTCCGAGAGGGTGTGCGTTGGACGTCCAGCACAGTGGCAACGAGGCAGGCGGAGGTACGGAGAGGATCAGCAAAGCATCATGGGTGGTCTCTGCTGGTGCGTTCACTTTGGAGGCGTTTCGTTCCCCCGGCAACCATGACCATTAAACAGGTGTAATCTCAGGAATTACAACGTTTTTTTTCATGCAGTGAAAGATTTTGGACCGACTGAATGAATCTCAACTGAGTGTCAATAACTCCTTAAAGTTATTGTTCATTTTAATCAGAAGAGCTTGCATTTTTAATCAGTCAGTTGAGGTCAAATAAACAAAATATCCATTTGATCTACCTATACATTTATTTGAAATAAAAAAACAAACATTTTGACTTAATACCAATCACGATGTTTTCGATATCCAATAGTTAAAGCTGAATGTGGACAATGGCCTGACAATAAACAAAAGGTGTCTCTCAAAGTCAAGGAAGGATCCTTAAACCTCTGGATTTCAAGGACGCTACGTTCAAATACCATTAACCATCAAATATACACTGCAGCAGCTTCCTTAAGTAAAATTCTGCTTATTAAATAGAAGCAAGTAGAATGATATCTCCTGGTGGAGCGTGCTGCAGCAGCTGCGTCGGCGTGGCAGCTGCTCGGATCCACGCAGATTGTTTCTGACACGGATGAAGCAGAGATGTTTTTACTGTCCCGGCTCCAGAACCACATTTTACTGCACTCCTCTGCTGTGGCACGGTGTACACATCAGGCACACATGTAAACACACACACACACACACACACACATTTACATACTCCCACTACTCTAATTGGAATCTTGTAGCTCTTCAAGGTTGTTTTTAATTCCATTTTTTCGTAGAAGAATCGCAGCACTTCATATCGTCTGTAACCGAGTGTGACACGTGTGACTCGGGCAGGAAGGATACAGTCGGGGAAGGGGAGGAGGAGGTAAAGAGACCCTTCTGACCCAGAAACCCAAAACCTCGTTGTAATTTAGTCATCGGTAGAAGGCAATTAGCGAGGGAAGGACTGGACTTTGCCAGAGCAAGCAGAGGGCTGACACGCGCTCTGCTTTGCCGCCAATAACGTGACAACAGGCGACGGTTGCTTCTTTTTTTCTTCTTTTTTTCAGTGCACATTTTATGAAAAGAACAAAAGTAACATTTTATTTTAAAGGAAAGCGAAGCGAACGCGAGGTTAACAGAGTTCTTCCGAACAGAAAGACAGCGATGCTCGCGGAGGATTTATTGATGCCCTCTCTCACGCAGAAGATTAAAGGCAGGAGGTGGAACGCCTCTCTGTTTGTCTCACATATCGTCTCCGATGAGGATTTATTCTCACGACGCCGGGCCAAAAGTTCAAAACTTATTGGCAGCAGCCAGAATCTGGAGTGCCATACGATAAAAACTCCTGCGTGATAAATGACACCTTTTGGCCGAGCTTATCGCTGTGGTTGACTTTATGAAGAACATGTGACGCGGCTACGATGGAAGTGTTGCGTGGCCATTGTGATTCAAAGAGACATTATAGTTGTGTTGGTAGATTAGACAACCTGTATTGAGGATAACAAAGAACATCTGCACTACGATTGGGCTTATGGCGAAATAATTATGTTTGAGGGTTTATAGCTGGGGTTAGGGTTTGGGGAAGATTACATAAATAAGCCTTAAAAAGGCACACTCTATCCTCCATGGGGCTAATTACACTGCGAGAATTCAGGAAAAAAAGACAAAAAAGTTATTCAATGAGGGAATATTACTTTAAATAAACCAAATTATCTGCCAAC
This sequence comes from Liparis tanakae, assembly GCA_036178185.1. Taxonomy (NCBI): domain Eukaryota; kingdom Metazoa; phylum Chordata; class Actinopteri; order Perciformes; family Liparidae; genus Liparis; species Liparis tanakae. The sequence continues at coordinate 15,772,289 of CM070110.1, read as the reverse complement.
AGAATAGGAAAATTCGACTTGCCAAGATTTCTTAAAACAAGTGAAATGCTCCAACATTAAACTGCCTTGTAAGAAAAAATATATTGTCAGTCAAAAAAGAAGCATGGATTGCCTTAATTTGAGATATTTCGGGATATCGGGCTGGAGGGGGGTTTCATGAAGCGAGACAGATTATCAGTTCAAGGCGACCGAGGATAGAAAAGCTACTTCCTGTGTCAGATCACGGGTTTCCAGCCCGCCGCTGCCATTATCGTGAGCCCCGCTGGCCGATGAACTTCTGCTCCTTCCCGGGAAACCTTAAGTGGTTGTGTGTAATTATGTCAAGAATAATATTATCACCCCCAGTGCGTTATTGATTCTCCAGATATTCCTTAATATTTGCTCTGGCAAAGGCGGTTGACTCTACAGGATGATTGCGTTGCTCAGCGGACCAGGGAAATTGACCATAATTATCAAATAGGCCACTTAATCTAATGAAAATGACTTCAGAAAACAGTTTGACCGTATGTTTTTTTTTGTCTTAGCATCTTGCAGCTGATTAAAGAGAGAAACCCCAAACAGAGAACTCTTCCTACGACATTGTATATGGATACATTTGATCGTGTTTTACGAAAAACGCAATCTTTGTTCCCATCTGTGTCAATACGTTCACAACTTGCCCATTGTACTGTAATCTACCCTGAAATATCAAATCTACAGCGTTGGCGAGAGAGGTGTCGTTTCTGCTGAGGTCAGCAACCCAAACACTCACCGCTGTTATTCTTCTCTTTTAAATCCCTCTCTTCTGTTTTTTTCCCACTCTGTTTGTGATCCCCTCGTTCTTCTATATTTTCACTGTCCTTGAATGTAATTGGGGCTCACAGTTCATTTCCCAACTGTTTTTCAGTCTGGATATTTTAAACCACCATAAACTGCTGCTACCGTCTCCTGGCCTCCACCCCTAACAGGCCACTGTTCACCACATTTTAAAGAATCCGTCTGTTTTAAGGGACAGCTCGCCCCGAAATTCAAAATACCAATTTGATGTTGGCCTTCTCTCCAGCAGAATGGGACTCTATTGCACTTGGCTCGTTCTGCTAAAAGCGCCAACAAATTCATTTGAATAGCAGGCTAGGGGACAGCATTATTAATCTTATTGTGAAAATGCACCGGAAACAACCACTTCGGAACAAGTCAAATAAGACAATAAATGACTTGATTTGATTTCTGGTTTCGTTTAGACACCCCAAGCCTGACTGTATTTATATTCATTTTGGACATGAATATGAGCTTTGTACACCTCCGTGGCTTCCTTGTCGATCTACCTCCAGGGTTCTTACACATTTTGACCAATGGATTTCCAGGACTTTTCCATGACTTTTAACCAAATTTCCATGACCAAACTGAAATCTCGGTAGAAACATGAACATTTTAGAAAACGTTGCGTATTGAGAGCGTATGCCGGCTTATATTTTAAGCGTCTTTCTTTAAAAAACATATTAATTATTTCAAACTCGGTGTAAATGAACATGTGATTATAAAAAAATTCCATGACTTTTCCAAAACCTTTATTATTTAAGTTTTTTCCATGACTTTTCCAGGCCTGGAAATGACCATTTCAAAATTCCATGACTTTTCCAGGTTTTCATGACCGTACGAACCCTGTACCTCTCTCTTCACCCAGCAAAGACTCTGGGAGATGGGAGCATCGTCTCCCATCGGCTACCTCCCCCCCTCCCGCTCTCCACCTCAACTTTCATCTCCAGCCAAAGGCCTATCCTGAAGAAATCACGAGGAAGAAAAATCCAACGGAAACAAGGGTGGCCAGCAAGAAGACAAAAAGAATGCAGAAACGCATTCCTCCGGACCTTCTTTGTTGTCATCATCAGATGGACATCTGGACTACCACAGAGGAACATAATCATTTCAATATCTGCGAGTGTCTCTGGCGGCTGGGGAGCAGGAGATAGACGGCGGGAACTGAGGCAGAGGCCAAGTTTCTTTTTCCCTCCCTGTGTCCTACAGGTCCGAGTCTTCGCTTCAAAGAAAACAAAGAGGGGCCCCACTTGGAAATGAATTTCTTTCGCCACAAACTATCATCTCATAACACAAATATTACCATTAATGACTCAATTTCCGAATAATTTCCTTATCGACCCCCCTCCTAATTAGGTCCGTTTGTTTGCTTTGTCATCCTCCAGTGATAGGGGCCCTTTTTGTTATTACAAGCAGAGGGGGGACTCGTGTGGGAACCTGCAGGAGGAGGAGGGGGGGACCCCACAGCTGCAGAAAAGCCCCCCCGCAACACACTGGAGAGGCCGCCCTCGTCCTGCAACGCCAAACAGCACTTAAGGTAGCACGCAGAGTCAAGAGCCTCTCTGTCTTTATCTCACTCGCCCTATCTTTGTCCTCACCCTCCCTCACTTTCTCACCACGTATCCCTCCGTCACCCCTCTACTCTTTCCTGTCTGTCTGTCTCTCTCTCTTTCTCTTCCTCCCTCGCTCTCTCTCTCTCTCTCTGATGGGCCCTCTAGAGCTAAATCAGCAGGGCTTCTCTCTGCTGGACACCGAGCCTAATTAATTGGCTTCATTGTCCCAGAGGAAGAAGAGGGGAAAGGGGGTTAATAGTGTTAAGATTAAATAAAGGTGTTGGGCAAAGAAGGAGAGGGCTCTATTCTTTTCTATCAGACCTGTTTTGTTTCTTTCTGAAAGACATCGTGTGGCTGAGGTGACTGCGATGGGAAGGGAAACTGAGGGAAAGTGTGGACTGGAAGCCCCTCCCCCCCAAAAATGAGTCTTATCTGCGAGAGCTAATGAGTGATGGATTAACCCGGGATCACCCCTGGCAAATTGAGATGACCCCTGCAAACTTAGCCCGAGTGCCCTCTCCCAGAAGTCTGCATTCCACTTCACACAACCAAACAAACACAAACACACACACACACACACACACACACACAGACCGACAATGGGAAAATGCAGCTTTGTTTTCAGACTTGTGTGGCAGTCATCCTTTTTAAAAACAGAAGAAAAATGAAAGAAAAAACTTCCTATGGTACAGTTGGTTATACAGAACGTTATCAAAGAACCCCTCTCCCCCCACCACAAACAAACACACACACATACACACACACACACACACACACACACACACACACACACACACACACACACACACACACACACACTTACACTGTGACTCGAAGGCATCCATGACGACTGGGCTGCTACAAACTACTGGCTGCCACACACACACACACACACACACACACACATGCACAGCTTGCGCCGTGACTTATATGGGAAAGACAAAGACGCGGGTGATAAATCACCGTCAACTATTCACACTCAAACACACACACACACATACAAACACACACACACACACACACACACAAAAGGCATTCCAGAGCAAGATTTATTTATTTTTACGCAAAATTAAAAAAATGTACTCTGTCACAGGAGTTTTCTCCGACTCTGTGTGTGTAAGAGACTCGTAGAAAGAAGATAAAAGGGCAGGTCTACCCAGAAGTGTTCAGTTTGCTTAAAACTAGTAGCGTTTAAGGGCAATTTTGCATCAAAACTTGACAGTTTCCGACGTAACTAACAGGCTGCTACGCCGTGCAGACGTTAGTCATCTGTAGCTGTGAGTGCTGGGGACGCCGGCGTTGGGCTCCATGCGCTAACGCTCGTGCTCGGTGGTCCTGTCGGCGAGAGGCGCTCCTGATTCCAGAGAAGTTGTTTCTTTTGCCAGGAACTTTTACCTTAATTGAATCAAACACAAAGCAAGAGTCTGTTTTTTATTTACTGTTGTTGACGCTGTTAGGGCCCCATCAGCTACAGGGAGATTTTGGGGGATTTGTAACAAGCTGCGCCAAGGCCTTTTCATTTTGAAGTGTGAACAGGCTCCGATAAGCTCAACGCAACAACACTCGCTGCACCGGCTTCAGTGCGTGTTCAGATGTGTTGATTCTACCTGAAAACACACGAAGGAATGCAGCACGAGGGGATTTGAATTCAGTCTCATTAATATTGTATTTACTAATCACCACAGGGCACAGCGCGGGAGAACGACTCTCTCTCTCCCTCTCTCTCTCTCCTCCTTTTCCTCTCTCCTCTCTCTCTGCCGTTGCCTCCAGCCTACCATTATATATGTACTTGGCTGCAAACACGCTCCCTCCTCTCGGTAACCTCTACAACACCGTTGGCCTCGGGATTAAGTCTTGCACACACACACACACACACACACACACACACACAACCACACACACATGTACACTCACACACCCACCCACACAAACGTACTCACCCCTTTTTAACATATTACCACCACCTTCTTTGTATTATTTTATGTTTTGTATTGTTTCTTTCTTATTATAGTGTTATTTCTAAACTGTTGACTTGGAGCCCTGCACTAGATGTCCAATATGTCTGGACTGTTGGTCTACAACCAACTGCCAAATAAAAACTTGAATCTTGAATCTCTCACTGAAAAGCTGCCAATGCCTTGCATATCATCTCACACACACACATGCACTGATGTACTTATATGGCCCCCTTTTTAATGAGTCAGATTGCTGTTGTCTGGGACCTGATGATGGCATGGCTGAATAGTGTGCACCTATTCACAATATATGGCAAAAAAACATGTCTTTGTATTTTTTTTAACGAAATATGACCTGAGCTACCAAAAAGCTAGTACCCCTCCCCCACAAAAAAAATCAGCATGTGGAGTTGTGAAGAAGGGAGCTCGCTAAAGCGCTGTAGGCGCTCCTCGAGGCACGACACTGCTGGAGTAAGGGATATGATTATGTGACTGTAAGCTGTCATGAAGCATTGTGGGTATCCAGGATTTTGACACATTGATGGCAACAATGACGAAAGCTCTGCATGTCGTCTATTTAAAGATCGCGTCCAGCTGTCGCATCGAAACAGAATACAACCCCCCCCCCCCTCCCCTTGTGTCAGTGTGTACAATATATAGAATAATTAAATAGATTTCCAAGAGACAGGCTGTGATTTATGGAGCTGATGAGTGAGGCATCGAAGTGTCTAATGTTTGAACACATGCTGATGCTGTTTGGTGCGGCTTTTAATTACCCTTAATCATCTGGTACCCCCTCCACCAGAACCTTTCCATTACACACAAACACCTCTGTCTCTCTTCTAACTACCCCCCCCCCTCACACACACACTCATCCTGCGGGTTCATGCCAAAACCCACAGCACACAGATCCTCCCTCGCCAAAGACAAGCTTTCACTCTGGCATCAAGTCACCAATTAATTCATTAGCAGATGTCTCCCCAGGCGCTGAATAGCTGCTCACATCTAGGACAGAATTACTGTTTTTGTAAACTCCCACTGGCAGACAACGCAGATTAAGGCATGCACACACACACACGCACACACACACACACACACACACACACACACACACACACACACACACACACACACACACACACACACACACACACTGCCTGCCTCAATCTGTCTCTCTCTCAACAGCAGAAAGAGATCTACTGACTGGATAATGTCGAGGCCTACTGGCGGCATAGAAAGACACGTGGAAACACTCACACAAGCGTGCGCACATACAGATATAAACAGGTATCAACAGAGACTGAGAGACGCATCGTGTGTCTATCTGTCGCTGCGGGGGAATAAACACGAGGAGCGACCTGTTGAGTAGTGTGTGTGTGTGTGTGTGTGCATATAAGTGTGAGTGAGGGGTGCTGCCACTATCATTTGGATACGCCCTAATAGAGAAACGAAAAAATGACAAATATACCGAAATAAATCAAGAAATGTTATGGAATAGTAGAAGATAGAACATGAAATAAAATAATTGAAAATAAAAATATATATTCTTGAGAATATATACATTGGTATGCAGTAATCTGATGTGATTTCATGGATGGGCAACTTCATATTTGCAACAAAACCGCTTTTTTAATTAATTTTTTTTAAACCAGTCCTGCTGGTAAATAAGTACCATTTTATGGGGAGTATAGAAGCTTCCTAAAGAAAAAACCTCAAAATAATAATAAATTGAGATGAAGTTCTGCGTATGTTGGGGAGGGAGAAGCTGCTGAATGCAGGAAGTCACCACAGTGACTACAGACGGCGCTGTGTGGCGTAAAAGTTGTGGTTGTGAGGAGAATATATATACAAATACCAAGCTTCCTTTTTTTCTGCAGTGGGATCCCAATGCATCCATCCGAGCAGAGCACTGCACACAGAAGCCACACATTGACGCAACTCATAGTAAATATCCTTAAAAATGGAGAATCGTATTGTTACAACAGGGGATTAGAATACCTTTCTGGTATCGGCATACAAGATGAGTGTCGGAGTTGCCCGTAACCCTCGTGTCCATCAAACACCTTTTCTCGCAGCACTTTGCAGATGCTTGGGAGCCACCCTAGTCATGATTGAACACTGTTTTTCCTGTTTTATTTTGTATTGCATTTAACTTGTTGCACCTAAGGCGACCAGCTATGATCAAAGAGTCCAATAACACTAATGGCGCAGCTGCCATCGCAGTAATGAAAACCTTCTTCATATCTGTGGTTTCATTTCTGTGGTTTTTCTAAGAGAAATTAATCAAATTGTTGAAAATCTTTAGTGTGCAGTACACCCAGATTTCTCTTTAACTGACAGCGTAAAAACATGTATCGATGTGTGTGTGTTAATGAGCGACTTCTACAGAGTGCAGCGAATATTAGAGTGCTGTGCTTGAAGGATGGAAAGAGGAGGAAAAGATCAGTTTGGATCTCATCGGACGGACCAATTATCGGCAGCTGCTGCTAGGAGAGTGAACCCACAGATCGGGCGGAAACATTTTAAATGCAAGACACAAGCAGCAGAGCATGGTTTCACCCACAGGCATGCAGCAATATTTCTGATCCTAAGTATGAGGATGATGATAGAGACAATCTGAGTCCCTGGCTCGGCTGGATGTTGTGATTAACCAGCCACAGTCCTTGGTCAGTTCAAGCACCATTAAGGGCGACAAGAGGAAGTGAGAGCAGGTCAGAAGCCAACGAAGTGACACGATATGTCCTTTGATCAAAGCTAAAAATGCGGACTCCCACCGTGACCGGGATCTGTGCTGCATTACTATATGTGTCATAGCCAAAGTAGTGAAACCAAAACCACAGCCGTTGAAATGTTCGCTTTGCCCAGAGGACCGTAAATTCAACGAAATTACAGATTTAGTCTTTTCTGACAAGTGAACACATTCCATCAGCCCAAGCAGAGCGACCTGAGCTTTGTCAGAGGCCGTAAAATGGATTGTAATCAAACTGATCTTTTTCAATTTGAGACTGCACCACACAACACACATATACCTCTGTAAAACATAGTTTGGGATTTAGTTTTATGAATGGTGGCAACATTCCTTGTATTTCTCTCTCGGCAAACACTGACACAAATGCTTTCTAATTACCGTTTTGTGTGTTGTCTTTATCTGAATGTTGTCCTCAGACAGACTTTTTCATATAAACCTATTTCCACTCTTCAAAGACTTGTCAGAGTTTATTATCTGCAATCAAAATCGGATTGTTTCTCAAACAGGCCTCATGACAAGCAACAACTAGCTCCAAAATTCCAGCTCCAAAGGGCTGCTGCCAAATACTGACATTAATAGCTTCAAGATCCTCCATGCTTCAACATACTCTGCAGCATCAGCATTATTTGTCACATCTATTGCTTCCATTTGAGCCTAAAGTATTGTGATTATAAATGATCTCACTCGATGGATTGTATGGTCTCTAGCAACTCAAGTGCTCAAAGTAGCAGTTTTTTAGAAGTCTGTTGATCGAATGGCTTTATTTCATCATCATTGTTGTTTAATATAAATACTTTAATGATACAAGTTTTGGAGCCAGACATCATAATTAGCCCGAAAGTACTAAATAGATCTACTCCTACTACTTTTCTTCTTTTGACCCAGTCCTGGTGACTATTTTTGCTCCAAAACAGATGGTTGAAGAGCAAGGAACCAAATGTATCTCTTGTCACTAAACACGCTGTTAAATCTATTTCCAGATTAAAAGATTAAAAAACACATTTTAACATTTCAAATGAACCACCAGACCTCACCCGACAACAGAAACATGATGCATGAATCCATAATCAGCATTAATCCATAATCAGAGGAAGCTGCAGCACTGTATCTCACATTGTATTCTTGAAGGTGTTATCAATACCTTTACTGTACCATTAGGCTTTGTACCATTACTTTAGTCCGGCTGTCTTCTAAACTTCCAGTTCCATAGATTTGAAATGCAACTACATTTTAAATTCTGTAATAGATTATCAAGCCTCTCACTTTAAATCCCCCATACACACACACACTTGCAGAGAAAATAGTGTTCACTACACAGTGTTTGCTGGAAAGACTGGATGTATTAAAAACACACTTTAGAAAACTGGGCTGAAGTTACAAATTGAAAATGTCATCTTGTGGTGCTGTTTTGTGCCAGATTTGATATCATATATATTTGCATTACTTGCTTTGATTAATTTAGCTAAGTCTTCTGCTAACCTCAGTTGTCACGACTGCTGTTAAATTATAAGCGCGATCGAGAGAAATGTTGCTAATAGGCTAAACTATTAGAGATATGCAGAGCTGGCCTGATGTTGGGCATATCAGGCTAACTAAAGCAAAGCTGGCTACTTAGCTATCTTGCTAATTCCGCCATCCTTTTATGCTACACTTTAAAGAAAAGTATCCAAACAAAGTTGCTATTTATCTGGTGATAACAATGTGCTTTCCTCCACTGTGACAAGTGTCAAGATGAAGAATGAATTAGCTAAATTAGCTTAACTCATTTAGCAGCTGGTTAGTTAGCTAGCTAATTCCATGCTACACTGGTGTGAGAACATATGCCCAGTGACTTTGCTGGATCTAGCGGCCCCTCTGCCTCATTTCTCCTTACTAGCAAACTACTACTTTGCCGGGTGGAGGGCAGGTGGGCCCTCCAGACACTAGCTGATTATCTAGCCAGCACTGGAGATGGACAAGCTAGCTAGTTAACTAGCGAGCAGTCGTTTCCTAGCCAGTGTTAACCAATGTGTTCAAAGAATTATTCTGTCTCCACCTACACTCCCCCGCAAACATACGTAAGGACAGAAAAAAAGGTCTATTGGCCACAATGTCACAACGTCACAAGAGCCACAACGTCTCCCGTGCTCCCGAAGCCTGATGTGTCATTATTACTGCCGCTCCACGGCTGTGTGGCTCTTCTTGGTATTTGTTTGACTACAGCTGCTTGATATACCGTACAGTCGGGCTTGCTTGAAGAGCTGGCTCAGAGGCCATGTTTCTGTCTGCGCGAGAGATACAACAGGCCTCAAAATCTAAAACAGAAGGTTGAGCTGGTCGCCTGGACCACGAGCAACTTTTTCGCAGCGGTTTATAGAACGAGCCATAAACACAGATAAGAGCTCCGGCAAAAGAGATTCTTGAAGCGAGAGAGAGGCCATTCCCCCCTGTTTGAACTAGCGGCTTAAGACCTGGAGAAAACTGTGTGTGCGTGTGTGTGTGTGTGTGTGTGTGTGTGTGTGTGTGTGTGTGTGTGTGTGTGTGTGTGTGTGTGTGTGTGCATGCCTACAGGTGTGTGCATGTCGGTAGAAAAAGACGAGTGCTGACTGAAGAAGTGAAGGTGAGGACTGGTGCAAAGACAGTGCAAAGTGCAAAGCTACCCTGTCAGTTTATTCCCAGCTTTGTTTGCGGCGAGCGGGACTAACGACGCATCCCGTCGGCACCTTTGAAGATGAAGGATGCCGGTTTCATAAAGGTGCGCAGCGAGCTGCTTAAACATTAACCAGACCTTCGGTTTAGTCTGAAAGGTAGTGAACGAACACCACGGCAATGTAGAAAAAAACATCTTTTGTTCTTCAACTGACTTGATGCATTTAAAGTGAAAAAGCAGCAATTATGTGCAAACTAATGTGGGGCACTATACGTGTCTGACTGGTGTCATTCTTACTGGTTTGAATCTTATTGTCTGATACGCGCAGGACGATTGTAAACACACTCAACTAAGTAAGCAGCAGTGATCTCAATGGAAAAATCCACTCCATCATATTTTAAGACAGTCCGATACATCAATAGTCTGTGATATTTTTAGCACCATTGATGGTTTATTTCTGACAACTTTTAATCCATTTTACATTGGGGCTATGATCAGGGCAACTATTATCTAAAGCACAAACGCAACATGTTTGTTTGCCGCATTCCTTCATGTAGGAGTTGGTGCACAACTGTTTACAAAAGGCTCTTTTTTAAAATTATGCCAGAAAAAGAAACTGCACAACATCCAGAAAATGATTGTTGCTGGAAAGGTTTCTGTTATCAAACTCCGCTGTAGCTGTTTCTGGTATTATCGTCGACCTCATTAAGGTTTTGGGCAGCCATCCATGGAAGTTAGGAAAACACACCACCAAACATCAGTATGCATGCACACAGCTGTTTTTAAGTGTTTACTTATGCTTTGCTGAACATTTTGTTGGACGTAATACTCGCATCTACTCGAGGCACTCAGAGGACCTGTTTAAGAATTTGTTTACGCAAACATTTTATTTCTTTAACCGCTGATGGTTTCAAGTTGCAAGCGAGCTCACATATCACAAAGCTAATTTTGTTGTCAATTTTAATTTTGTATCAAATCAGCCATGTCAACTTTTCGGCACCACGCGTTCGCTCCTGTCAATCCGATGCCTCTGAGCAGCACCTGGGAACATTTGAGAGGGTTTTCGGCAGGTCAGATTTTGATGTAACGAAGCGAAGAGAAAAAAGAGGGAGAGAGCCGGACTCCTCGTGTGCTAACAGGCGTATATCTCAGCTAGGATGGAGAGAATCTCTTCCAAGTCTCTGATATGCTACAGTATTCATGCCGAAAGGAAGAAATCATCCTGTCCCTGCACTCTTTTTATTCCTATATTGGCCCAAAATGGGGCGCCTGGACATTTGTGAACATGCCATGGAAATGTCACTCTACCTCCTTTTTATTTCCTCTCCCTCTCACACAATTTTCTTACATCTGTCTATTTAATTTTCACCATTGTCATCCTCCTGTCCCCTAATTCTGCTTACTTTCAACCTGTTTTTCTTCTTCTTTCTAATCTGCCTGAATTATTCAAGGCACTGTCTGCTTTCTTTAAACTCAAAGTGTAAAATAAACAGCACAAACCTAATTAAAAAATGTAAACTCTAAAAAAGTAACAGCTAATTTGCACTATTTTTTGCTGCAGTGAGTCAATAACCCAAATGGATGGAGGTGCACACTCAGGATCTTCCTCTAAGATCCTGATGGGAGCAATAAGCAAAGTGCACAGGAGAAACACAAAAGACGGACCTTTGTGTTTTTGTGGGATTTTTCTTTTTTTCAGATCCAACACGCTGCTAGTGCTTTTAAAAATAAATGTGACTACAGACAAAAACACTTCTGAACTAACTAGATCCTCATGAGAGCCCAGACACGGTGCTGTCATTAAGGGGAGTGCAACAACAAAAACTCTTGGATTTTGGTGAAATCACAATGTTGCCCCACTGAATACAACACACCTCAACACGCCTCCTCCCGTTGTTCGCTTGGGATTTCTCCCTCTCCTCCAGGTTCAAACACACACGTTTCCTCTGCAATGTCGAAAAAGTAAATAGCTTGCTGACAACATGATGGATGCAGTAATCGTGAGGTTTTTATGGCCCCTTATTATAGACGGGAAGAAAAAAGAGCGTTGAGGATGTTGACTGAAGGAAACAGTTCATTTGTGGGAGTTTTTTAGGAGCTGTGTCTACACTGATTATTGTTTTGTTTTCAAGCATATGTCACTGTACAATTAAAATAATCTCCCTCTTTATATTGAATGCATTTGAATGTTGCATTGCTGAGATATTTGATTATAATCTGAATGCTTTTTCACCACGGCAAGTTGTCTCACTGACTGCCTCTCTTGGTATTAAGCAAAATATTAATTTAAAGGTTCTTTGTGCTGCTGGACTTGGTGAGCTTGATTCTTCAGTGCATGAAGACACATTTTCAAATATATAGCGTATTGAATTGATGGTGCTGGTTACCTTATTCAAGGAGTATAAAATCAACTTCACGTATTACGTGTACACGTCAAGTGCTATGTCGAGTGCAGAATGTGAACATTTCCGCCAAACTGTGCCTGTTGATTTCTTGCCACATCTGTCAGGGAGAATGCTGTGGAGCTCTCTCAACGGACAACGCCAGCAAACTAAAAGAACCTTTTAAACATCTCCATGGCCATCAGGCAGTGCAGAGTCTTATTCCCCCCATAAAAGGGAGTCATCCTGAGGTTTCAGTCTCTATAAGCAACATCTTTCTCCCTCAGTTTCTCGAGTTGCCCCTCCTCTCTCGCCCTCCTCACTGTACCCCTCATCAGCAGGAGCCAGTAATTACAATGAAATTATACAAAGCAAAATACCACAACGATGACAACAAAAATAATCCTATGGATGCATCAACTTAATTTAGTAAATTCATCCAACAAACTTCATAGTACTCTTCATATTCTACGCTATGCAGCTTAAGTACATAACCTATTTGAAACATTTATAAATAAACCTGGCCAATGTTCTCCAAGATCTACAACCTCAGGTACATACATGTGTCTGTGCCAAGTTGCAATAAAACTACTGTAACCGATCAGTCAGCAGCTGACGAAACACGTTGGCTCTCAGACACAAAGAGCAGCAGAACAGATAAGATCAGGGATTTGCTTCTTTTGTTATTTTTTACACCTGCTTGCTTTTACATTCTATTTTCTCAAGTTGTGTTTCAGTGAATAATGTAAAGTACAATTAGGAAAACATCCAAATGAAATGAATTCTTCTTTTTTGTTTTACTACATTTAAAGCATATAATAAAATACAATAAGCAAAAGCTTATTTTTTTAAATGCACATTTAGGAAAACGATTTGATTATAATATCATTGGATGTAATAGTAATTTATACATTGGTAAATGCCTGATGTATTTATTCAACCGCAACACCTGACATTTAGATACAGTCTGTCGGTTGGATTTTTTAATGATGTGATTACAACTAACAAAAAAGCTGCGTTCAATTACCCCTGCGGTGAGTTTGTTGCAGGATCCTGGAGATGATTTAAAACGCGACGCTTTATTACAGAGAAAATTAAAATCTGCGCGTGAGAAATGTTGGTGCGGACGCGGCTCGGTGCCGTGTGCGCGGCTTCAACCGGCCCGCTGCGGCCCGCAGTCAGATAAATCCTCTCAAATTGCATTTTAACCCATTTTTATGATCGTTCGCGAACGCTACAATCTGTTTTTTTTAATCTGATTTTAATGAAGTTGAAATGTAAAATGTGCCGTGTATTAAAATATAAAACAATTATTTTTTTATTATTATTCAAGATACCATCATGAAATATTCCCAGAGCCAATCTTAACCCACCCTCCCCGCGTATCAGCCACAATAACCGGCTCCGCTCGGCGGGGGGACTTACCGACGCACTCGTTGGCCTCCCTGGCCGTGGCTCTCTGCCACGGTCGGTCGTAGTGGAACGGCTTGCACCTGTCGCACTCCGGCCCGGCGGCGTTGTGCTTGCACTCGCACACCAGACCCCCGTCCCGGTCCTTTACGCACCGGGACGCGTGCCCGTTGCACTTGCACCTCCCGCCGACCTGCAAGTCCGACACCGCGTAGAAGTACGAGTCCCGCGCCAGCTCCGAGTCGTCCTCGTTCTCGTCGCCGAACGTGTGCAGCCGGCTGAAGATGACTTTGATGTCGGTGGCCGTCACCCAGTCCTGCAGCACCGGCGAGTTGTCGAAGTCGTGCGCCGACGGCCGTCCGTCCAGCGTGCTGAAGGCGATGAGCCCGCCGGTCAGAGGGTACATGTCGGTGTGCGAGTCCGTGCACACCGCCTCCTGCTCGTTCTGCTTCGTGATCGCGGCCCGGTTCGGCTTGTTGTACATCTTCCTGCACTGGGTGGAGTAGGACTGAAAGGGCACCCAGCTTTTCCCGTAGTCCATGGACTTGTAGATCACCATGGACTCGGGCCGGGGCGAGCAGAACTGCAGGCTCACGTAGGTGACCTCGAACTTCTTGCCGAGCGACAGCGTCAGCGTGACGTTCTGCGGGTACTGCACGAAGTTCTCCGACTGCCAGCAGGTGAGGTTGTGCGGGTTGTTGAGGTCCGTCAGGTACGCCGGCGGGTGGCCCTTCTTGGGGTCCGAGGCGTCGCAGGTGTGACAGTTCCTCGTGCGCTCGTCCCCCTTCTCCGCCGCCGTCACCACGCAGTAGCGGCCGGGCGCCTTGCCGCAGGTGCTGGACACCTTCACCTCCTTGCCGAAGGCGGAGTTGACGAAGTCCGGGATGCAGCGGCGCGGTTTGCCGTGCTCGTCGTAGCAGGGGTCAGGGGGGGAGGTCTGCGCCGCGAACAGGCTCACCCCGTAGCCGCCGAGGGCGCTCCGGCACGACAGGGACGCGGCGAGCAGCACAGTCAGCGCAATGTCCACCGCGCTTTGCATGGTAGGTCCCTCGGTCCCCGAGTGTCTCCGCCGGCTGGGGGACACACACCGGGGGGGAAAGCAGCGCGCGTGAGGGACGAGAGAGAGAGAGAGAGAGTTAAGTTTGGCGATGCAGCAAACTCCCCCCCACCCAACCCCACCAAACCCCCTCCCCAAAAAAACAACATGGGGCAAGAATTTAACAATGATGTAAAAGTAACATTCACTTGACACGTACTCTGAGGGTGTTGTTTTTTGTGTGTGCAAAATTTCTATAAGAGCTCACTTTACCTGATAATTATTTAAAACAGAAAAGAGGGAGAGAGAGAGAGAGAAACAGAGAGATAACGAAAAAGATGTGAGGCTACTTTTCTCTCTAACTGGCTTCAATCACAGGTTCTCCCGTTTTCTGGTTTGGTTTCTTCAAATAAATGTCCTGCATAAAAACCGAGGAGCAGCTGGATGTAAGAGTCGCTGGTGTCCTTATAGCAAGTCCCTCTCCTCCTGCCGTTCTTTTCACAACCTCTCTCTCCCCCTCCCTTCCTCCCCCTCTCTCTCTCCCCCTCCCTCTCTCTCTCTCTCTTTCCTTCTCCCTCTTCCTCCTCCCCCCTCTCTCTCTTTCTCTCGGATCTTGCTTGGCACAACTTTTTGGTCTGCTCATCTCGAAAGGGAAAGGGGAAGGTGTGTGTATGTGTATGTGTGTGTGAGTGTGTGTGTGTGTGTGTGTGTGTAAGAGGGGAGGGGGGAGAGGGAGAAGGAGCGAGAGAGAGAGAGAGAGAGAGAGAGGGAGGGAGGGAGGATCCGGATTCGCGCAGAGGAGACGCAAATTGCCGCAGAAGAAAAGTGTGAACATGAACCGGCGTTCATTCATTCGGTCATCCGGACGTCACCTGCATGTTGTGGGTAAACCATCGGGACGTGCACTATAGTGTCCTGGCTGTCTCTATACGGTTAAAGACACTAAACTGATATTACGTTTTTTTAAAGCATCAACGCACCATTTAGGATCATCGTTATATTAAATGAAACTTGTCCATGTCGAATATTTAAAGGGATTCCTCTAAAATAAATTTCAAACAACATCGTGGACGTTTGCGTGATTTATGTTTAAGTTTCCTATATCACGGGCTCTTACTGTGATTGAGTATATATTTAATAACTATGTGGTTTCCACACTGAAACCCTGCACTCTGGTACTGACCTGATCAGTTTACAGTTACAGCCTCGGGTCCATGCAACACGAAATTACACCAACAAGCTGCTTACACGCGGAAGACACTGACAAATAAACGACGATATTATTATTATTATTATTATTATTATTATTATTATTATTATTATTATTAGTATTAGTATTAGTATTAGTAGTAGTAGTAGTAGTAGTAGTAGTAGTAGTAGCAGTAGTATTATTAACCATATTTATATTTTAGTTTGTGCTGGATACATCCCTCCTGTGTGGTGCCTGCCCGGCTCGTGCGGTCTGTGCTGGTGTCGCTGGACCTGTTGCATGTTGGCATTAGTGGTAACAGCGCCATCTGGCGGCCGGAGACAGAAACACCTCTTCGGCACTGCAGCCGGCGGAGCTGCTTTCCCCAGGCGGTGGAGGCATAACGCCGCCTGCCAAATGAGCGCGAGTCGAAGATGATTGGCTTCTGTCAGGGTGGTCGATAATGTACCAATACGGTACTAATAATAATCATAATGTAATTGATCATAAATTATTTTTAAATATGAATATCAACATTATTATTATTGTTTTATACAGTAAAGATAATATGAGTTGTCTTAATATTGCCAACTATTTACATTTTAATTTACAATGAAGCTCACATCTAATTTGGATATATATTTATTTGAATATGCAACATACTGTATATATTGAACTACAGTTAGTATTTGTTTAAGGTTATATCAATTTAGAGTGGAGGCTAAAATTGTTATGTAAATAGTTTTATAGCATTTCATAAAATGTGTCAGTCACATTTGGTTTCATTCTTCCAAACGACACAGGATGATCAGGTTTCTTCAGGGTGTATTATCTGTTTGCTGTATGTCTCTTGCTCTTGCAAGACTCCCCTCTTCAGCAGCTGTAAATAACATGGCGTAGCCAGATGTTTGACAGCTGCCAACCTCCTGCTGTCCATGTCTGAAACGTAAGAGCCACCAGACAACGTGTCAACAATTCTTACACCTAGAGCGGAAACACACAGCACAACAGTTGCCATGGTACATAACACAATCAGAAAACAATCTCCCCTTGTCTGGAAATCATCTAATTGATCCTCTCGAAGCTCACAGAAATGTTCAAAACAAACAAACTGAACAACCTCTGGGCACTCAGCAGCTTCTTTTCTTCCAGGCTCTCCGAATGGACACATTCTTTGCTACATGGAGGTATTATTGTAGAGCTCAGAAGACCTGTAGAAAACACTGTTAACAAAAGCACATTTATTTACCAATTTCTACCGAAAAGTCAGAAATGAACTGAAGGGGGAAAAGAACAAACATGATCCTGTTAATGTTTTGCTCTCAGACTTTCAGATGCTTTTCAATTTCATCCGATATTTATTTTTAATCTCAATTTATTTTGGAGCTACATTTCTTTTCTCTCTGTCCTGAATATGCTTAAATTCAGCCAATTCTCTGTCAACACACCCCATATTTATAGGAGCCCTCGGCGTCTGGGATAACTGGCTGCAGCTTTGGTTTGTTATTGAAAATTAGAGCTGCAGCACAATATGTGATGTCTTGTTGCGCAGTGAACCTCTCGACTATTCAAGACCCAACGCAAGGAGGGCAGTCGGGGAAGGACATCTTTGAAGACGTTTCAGGGTTTCAGTTTTTATTATTAATCGACAACCTGATCAATTAATAATACATTACATTTTTACTCCACTCCTATCATCATCAGACTTTGTATTTGTTATAGATCCACCTATTTGTCCTAGAAAAATGTATACTACTGGACACAAAAGTAAAATATTAAAATCACAATGCTGTTTATTCACATTATGACTTATTGTAAAGCTTTGACACCTCCTGTCAAAAAGAGCTGTACTTAACCGTTCGTGTTTACTGTCTCTGTATGACCCACCACATTTCCCTCATTTCAAAAGAAGGGAAATTCTGTCACACTAATACATGAAATGTAAATGAGAGGCAAAGCAGGAGGAGGAAGTAAGTTCAGTGTTTCCCAGACACACACACACACACACACACACACACACACACACACACACACACACACACACACACACACACACATGAGAGAGAGAGAGAGAGGAGGGGGGGAATATATGGATTTCATAGACTTCAATTCCATATGTAAAGAAAATCTTCACTCCTCAGTTTATGATGTACACCATTTTTTTCATATAAATGCAACATTTTAGAAACATATATTATGTTCTCCTTCCAACCTCCATGGATAACACGTATCACAACATTTAAGCAATTTCATAGAGTATGGAGCACAGATAGTTGTCAGACCCTGGTCAGAGCCAATGCTACGATTGGTCAGTCCGTGTTCGATGGGCGGGGCTTGGTGAAGGGTCAATTAGTGTTATTATTATTATTAGTGTTCTCTGTTGTTCAGGCACTTTATCTTATCGTGTATTATACTTGAGTTTTTGTTGATTGTTGTTTGTCATGTCAAACGTTGCACCTTCCGCCAAAAGAAATTCCTCGTTTGTGTAAACATTCCTGGCAATAAACGGTTTCTGATTCTGATTCTGATAATTGCACTCTGTTAGGGCCTGTGTTGTTTATTTAAACTTCCAATTACTATAAAGCATGAATCATCTTCTTTGGTCATTTGCATCATTCCTATTGAAATTCCGATGCCCCTCAAAGCCGCTGAAAAACAAAAGCGCTCTTCTTTTCTGTTAGTTGTGTCAAGACAATCAAGCCCTGTGATACTCGCCGAAGAAAATCATGAACAAAGACACTTTTTGGACAAGTGTGAAAATCGCAGAACAACAAAAACGTCAAACAGATGACTTCCTTTTAGGGGCCAACATCCTTTCACAAACAAGCTCTCTATCAAATACACACACACACACATATGTAGAAACACACACCATTCACCATTGCACTTCCCACCTATACACACACCAGCAGCCTCCCTCATTGTGCTCACATGCACCTCTTTCATCCACTTCCTGTTTGTGTGTGTGTGAAGCGCAGGAGTCTCTAAGCGCAGCAGAGCGTTACGACCACAGCTCTCTCTTCGCCGCACCGCTCCGCCCGTGCCCAGGATGTGGCTTAACCTGTTACACCCCGACAAGTGCGGTGAGTGAATGGCAGTGGCACTGAGCCAGAGACCCTCTGCCTGAGACTATTGAGACACGTCCGGGGGTCATGGATTCTGGACAGTGAACTGCAGGTAAGCCGACGCATCAGTAGATTGTGTGGTGAAGGGCATCGGCTCCCTGTTCATGTTCGCCTCTCGCCGGGCACCGGGTCGTCAGAGAAGAGAACCGTTTGTGAGAGTGTTATTCCAAATGATTGAGCTTCGTCCGGCCATCCTATATGGTGGTTAATTAAAGTCTTTGGTACCTTCTGTCTTTTGAGCTGGTTTTGTCAGTCAGTTTTTATCCGTTTTATTTAGATTCATGTCAATGTGTTTTTATAATGTTCACTTCTCCGCCACGTGAAAGCCTTCGGGCGACTTGTTTTTCTGTCAGAGGAGCTGATGGGCGGCATTTGCCTCACACTGACGGGAAATGAAGGGCTCACTCACACTCTGTGAGATCACAGGCCTCCCCCTCTGTGGTACCACTTCTGCTTTTACATATGACTAAAATGATTCATGCTTTTAATAAACGCTGAGGAAGTAAAGACGCAGAAGCACGTGTCAGGACTTTATCTTGCTTTAAATGTCCGCGTCTGCAAATGGGAACATCTATTTGAGATGGTGTTATCTGAGGATGTAAGACACCTGTGGTTGTGTGTGTGTGTGTGTGTGTGTGTGTGTGTGTGTGTGTGTGCCCCGTTCCCATAGATTTCTGTGGCTGTAGTTGACGTTCAACTTCATAAAAGGGGCATCATTTGTTTGGATGGGTTTGAAAACAACGCTGAAAAGTGACAACCAGGGATGAACCCGATCCTGTTGGTTTCAGAGTGACAGCCTGTCAGTGGTCGTTGGGGCTCCACCCTATTGAAACTCAGCTAAGCCAACGCCTGAACTCAACATCCTATTTTAAGACAAGAACCAGCCATGCAAACATTGTCCCTTCAAAGCTGTGTGACATAAAGGTGTCCTGTTCTTGATCTGATAAAGCCAGTTTCAGTTTGGCTATGCAGGCCTTCACTTAGTACAAGCCTCAAGTTCTACCGTTTGTGATTCTGACTCGAGTCCACGTCTTACGTTTTGATATGTATGCATGTTCTGGAGAGTTAAGGTGTGATCGCGCAACATGACAAGTGGGTAAGTGTCACCTCTACAGGCACGAGGCAAATACTGCCAACTGTTCTCTCTTCGTGGAGGTCTACTCCTCTCACCATTACCAACTTGTTTCTCCGAGAGGAAAATGCAAGCCTGAACTATTCTGCAGTCCTTGTGGCCCGCCGGCCTCCTCTCTCCTCTCTCCTCTCTCCTCTCTCCTCTCTCCTCTCTCCTCTCTCCTCTCCCCGTCAAGTGACAACAGAGGAAGGCATCATCTACTCTTCTTAGAAATTGTACAAAATTGCACAACCAGTTTGGATACAATCATCTCCTCCTGTTGAGAAATAACAACGGCCCAAGCCGGTCACGTGCCGAGCTTGATAAGACAATGTAAGAAAGGGAAGAAAAACGGAACACAAATTAAAAAGGTTGATTGGGAGATTTGTTATCGACCACAGAGATCAGATTCGAAGAGAGAAAACGACGTCACAGAGTGTTGTGTTTTTTTAAATTTCACATCGAGCTGATGTCGATCCAATGCGATGTTATTCACAACGTTGCTTCCTGTTTGTCTCCTCAATTCCTCACTTGCAACTCGTAAATTGAGGTCAACAAACCTGTGTGTGTGTATGTGCACGTGCATCTTTGCACATGCACAACACACCTGTCATGTTTTTTGTGTTGTTTAAAAAATATATATATACATATATTTATATCAAATTCAAATAGAGGATTTTGGTTTCTACTTGCAATAATGGACACGTGCATCGACATCGCTTGTAGAAGGACCATGAAACCAGTGTGAAATAGACGAGGACTCGCTCTGTCCTGTTGCCC
Source organism: Liparis tanakae (assembly GCA_036178185.1). Taxonomy (NCBI): domain Eukaryota; kingdom Metazoa; phylum Chordata; class Actinopteri; order Perciformes; family Liparidae; genus Liparis; species Liparis tanakae. The sequence goes on along the minus strand of CM070110.1, from coordinate 15,751,576 downwards.
CTGTGTCGGGAGTTAAGTGTCCTCGTCTGATATCACTGCACTGGATATTTGCATTAATGGTCGTTTCATCATGTGTTCATCAGGATATATTGAGGAGACCCAAAGCGCCTTTGTAGCCAAGTCACTACAGCGCATGGGAAAGCAACATGCAGGGTTCAAGTTGGCGTCTGAGTTGCATGTCATACATTTCCCTCTCTCTTTCCCTCCTTTTTTTCGCGATCCTTTTAAAAAGGCAAAAATGCCCCCAGAAAGATTCAGAACATACAGAAAAACAACCTTTTTGGTGATCTACTCCAATACACAGTCACATCTTTAAAGATGTTGCAGAAGTTTGAATTGATTTAAGTTCAACCTAAAGCAAAGGATTATTAAGTACGGTAAGATATTGCAGTAAAACACAGAAAGAAACACTGCAAATATGAGATTACTTTTCTCAAACTGCGCGCAGATAAACATTATTAATGTATCCATGACCTTGGGGAACAGCGGCTGACAAAACAATCGCACCTCACGAGCAGCATGAAAAAGAAGTCCTTGAAGTGCGTCGCAAACAAAAAAAGGAAATGTCAACATGCACAAATCCACGACAGCTGGCCGAAACCGTCGGCCGACGAGGATCACGTGACATGACTGACACGAAGGTTTCCTCTGCCGTCTGAGCTGGAGGGAAGCACTTAGTCCGAGGAGAGCTTTGGAGTCGGGTCGCTGTTGTTTCCTAAAGCCATAAGAGGTCCGTTCACATCCAGGAGGTCAGCGGAGAGAAAAGGGGGACTGGATGTGAATATCAGACTCTATCAATCGTAAAAAAAAGGAAAATGACACACACATACTTTACACACACACACACACACACACACACACACACACACACACACACACACTCTCCTCACTGGTCTGTGGGAGTGTATCTGCGAGTCCGATCACACCACAACAATAGGGAGGCACCTGCTTCCTCAGCTGAGCAGGAGCGCTGCCTTCCTGTGAGGAAGCGGTTGGTAATGGGATCAGTGGGAGAGGTGGGGAGCGGCCTGCGAGGAGATGGATACATAAAAACTCAGGTGGAGGTGCGGTGCCGGCACCGCATCAGTTCATCTGGGAGACGACACCCGTTGGAGAAGGAAAGAGGGAGGCTGACGAAGTGGAGGAAGGGATTTGGTGGATACGATGGGGATCCAGTGGTTCTGCTGCTTGCTCCGATTGTCTGACTGTTGTAAGTTGCAACCCGTGAAAAAAGTGGAAGTGACCGTGTTGACTCTTGGGGTTGTGCTCCATACATCCTCTTATGAAACACTGCAGCCTGATGCCTAACGAGTCACAACCCTGCGTAAACAACTATGATGACACTCTAGAGTTGGGTTTGACGTAGTCGGTCTAAAAATCCAGACCAGTGTACATTGCCAGCCCAGGCCTCACGAGATAGTCACGAAATGCATCGCTGTTGCTTTTTCTTGCATTTGGACACAAATGTTCTTCCTTCTTTTTTTCTTACGTCTCGCTCAGGGCGAAACTGATGCCAATGGAAAATCAATTAGGATCCTTTTTTTCATGACGGGCACACTCATGTCACGCTAACCTAACCCCATGCACCGGTCAGAGCTATTGGAATGGTGTTATTGATTGGTGGGTGGGAGGGGAGACGGATGGCTCCAACAAGCCATGAGACCGGTGTTGGACACCTCATGTCCCAAAGTAAAGTGGTTGTGTTGCCTAAACCTAGCTGCACATCGTTATTTTAAACCCAATCATGTTTGTTTTTTCTTCCTGAACCTAACTTTTGGATTTTTGCAAAGAAAACATTGTTAAATTGATCAATAGATGACTTTAAACGATCGATACATTCTCTGTGGCATATTTGTGTCTAACTTTTCATTGACAATGAAATCCCTCTGGTGAAATGACACCAACACTAAAGCTTGATGTGGTCAGCAGAACGAGTTGATGAACCTTCAGAACGACACTTTCACTGCACCGTGCCACCTCATGTAAGATCTCCCCCTCTTTTATCACCGTCTCCAGTGGACCCCGTCCCATCCTGGATGCAGGAGTCATCAGGACTCTGACTTATTAGTTCCTTCCACTCCGAGCTGGGCTCTCATCCAGCGCTGTCCGAGCCTGACAATGACCGGAGCCCACAGAGCAAGGGTCCAGCGCGCTCGGCTCAATACCCCAGCTAGATCCCACTCGGGACACCTCTTAGACACAATGCCTCTCAGGGAGGGAGGGGGTGGGGGTGGGTGGGGGGGGAGTGTTTACTTCGGGGCTGTCGGTATATTGTTGTATAGAATGGTAACCTTAGGAAAGGGAGTGAAGAGGTGGGGGGTGATCGAGCTTCATTTCTCTGCCCTCCTGAACTCCTGCTAGGCCCCTCCGGTTGGTGCTGATGATGAGGTTGGTGGGTCGGATGTTTGTTCTGTGTGTGTGTGTGTGTGTGTGCGTGTGTGTGTAAGTGTATGTGTCTGTGTACTGTTTAATGTGTGTATGAGCATGAACGCGTGAATATATGAACAATGGTTTGTGGAACACAAATGCAATAGGTCCACCACATAATACTTTTAAGGCGAGACCTGATTATATCTATATTCTTCAGGGTTTTACTCTGGAGTTTGTTCATACCTGTATTTATACAACATACTCATAAAACAAGATAATATGTATTATATAATAATACATACATGTGTTGATTGTCATGACTGTTGATCCCCTTAGTAAAAACACATGACACTAATATGTTAACAAAATGAAACAACAATGTTGCACCTGGCTTTATCTTCAGATTTCTCCCACCGTGTGTCCCACAATACATGACACACACACACACACTAATTGCCTTAATGTAAGTAATCACCTGCGTCAGTTTCATAGTGACATCTAGTTATTGTTTTTTTAATAAAAAAGTATCACTCACTCATATATTGCGTAATATATATCGCAATTGAAATATCAGTCATAATAATTGCTATAAAGTATTTATTTTCTTTCAAATATTATAAAACGGTACATGGACCTAGAAAGTGTTACTTTGTGAGTCGTTCATTAACACAATTCATCTGACAGCTTTTATTTCTGCCTTTCATGTTCAACTCGGAAGTTTTTGGTCACTGGGGAAAGTTTGAGAAGATGTAATCAGGCAAAAAGGTTTTGATGTCACTGCTCATTTCTCAGTAGGGATTAATGTGGCTCTGATCAATAAGATCAAAATGATCAAATGTTTAAGAATTTGTCTTTTCTAAAAACAAATCTTTAAACATCTTTTATGGGGAAGTAAAGTTGTTCCGCTTCTAAGATTTAGACATTCCCAGTATTTTGCACACAGCATGCAGATACACTGTATCTCCATGGCAAAAGTCTAATATGAGGTCAGGCTTTAAAAATATATCAAGCAGGAACATAACGCATGACCAGCAGCTTCTTGTAATTCCTCTAAAAAGTAAAAAATCTAACCCACTATATTTTGATTCCAAAATAAATTTGAAAATACATTCACATCCAAAATATAAGATTTTTAAGATAAGATAAGATCAATACATTCCATTCATGCAGTCACTCTGTTATTTACATCCTAAGATGCTGAACAACGTGATACATTTCTATTCTGCCAAAAAGTCAAAGTAATGCTGTACGCTGCCAAAAATAATGTTGAGAATAACAATCTGTCTACAGTGTGTTTCACGGTGCATCTACACCCTCGCTCCCATGTGATCAACTGCTATCTGACCGCAATGCATCCAAAACATTTTAATGCAATATGTGAAATGGAGTTGTACTGTACATGCACCTCGTATTGACCATCACCTCGACTGTACGGATGTTCAGTTTTGTGTCAGGTGGTTTCGGCTTCATTCCCCTGCAATGTTTTCAGGGGAATTCCAAAAAACACGCAAGGATGTCGCAACCAGTGGAGAAGTGATCACTGTACCTCCGACTGTACCAAAGACTGTACCTCTGACGGTACCTCTGACTGTACCAAAGACTGTACCTCTGATGGTACCTCCGACTGTACCAAAGACTGTATTAGACTGTACTTTAGACTCTAACCTTGACTGTATCAGACTGTACATCCGACTGTACCTCCGACTGTATTAGACTGTACCTCCCTCTGTACCTTAGACTCTACCCTTGACTGTATCAGACTGTACCTCAGACTTTATCAGACACTTCCTCCGACTGTACCTCCGACTCTACCCTTGACTGTATCAGACTGTACCTCTGACTGTACCAACGACTGTACCTCTGATGGTACCTCCGACTGTACCTCAGACTTTATCAGACCGTTCCTCCGACTGTACCTCCGACTCTACCCGTGACTGTATCAGACTGTACCTCAGACTGTACCTCCACTGTACCTCCGACTGTACCAACGACTGTACCTCTGATGGTACCTCTGACTGTATTAGACTGTACCTCCCACTGTACCTTAGACTCTACCCTTGACTGTATCAGAATGTACCTCAGACTCTACCTCCGACTGTACCTCACACTGTACCTCAAACTGTACCTCAGACTCAGACTGTTTCATCAACCAAGGTTTTGTTTGGTCGGGGTGGCAGACTCACTTCATTCAAAGTTTGTCAGCCGCTGTTCGTCCACCTTTCTTTAAGTCACCGATGGGACGTCCCTGCCATCTCGTTCTGCATATTGCAATATTCCAATGTGCCTGAATGTTACTGCTAGTAATAGTTGTCTGTTTTTTTTTTTTTACACTAATTACTCAACATCTGCCCTACCAAGTCTCCCATTTATAAAACTGCCTATCATCCCTCTTCCCGTGTGTATGCTTTGTGGCTGTTTGTTGTTGTATGAGTTCATATTTAAATATATCGAATAACAGGATCGCTATTGTTGTCACAAATTCCCCATCTTCCTAGTTAAATTCATCCCGCTAAAAAAGTTTAATTAACTCGCTTGTCATTCCAGATCCTGTCATCCTCACCTGATTGTCCCTCATTCCCTTCACCTGGTCCTCACGCCCTTCTCACCTGCAGCCCATCCCCTCATTAGTCCCTCACTATTTAGCTCCCTCACTTCCACTTGTCCTCAGCCAGATTGTCTTGTGTTTCACCGCCAAACTTTTCAGCGAATTCCTAGTCCTATCTTTGATCTGCCTGTTACGACCCGATTGCCTGTTAACCCGACTCAAGTTTTTTGCCTGCCCCTTTTTGGATTTGTTGCCTTGTTTGACTGACCACCCGGCTTTGACCCTCCCTGAAACATTGAGTAAACAGCCTCCTCCTGCATTCCTGTGTTTGTCGTGCTTTTGGGTTCCAGTACCTGTAACCATTACAATTGTGGCTCATTTTTCAAAGACTTTTCCTAAAACTCATTGATGGAGGCAGACCAGGCGCCCAATCATATGTTATGACATTTCAGGTGCTATGGCAACAAAATAGCAACACATGCATCTGTGTTTCCTTCCCGCTTCAGAAATGACGCATCTATGGCAATTATATTTATACAGCACATTTCCTTTCATGTAAACTCAAAGTGCTTTACATTTAAAGACACACAAATATATACACATAGGCATAGATGTAAGGAATTTAGCAGTATAAACAATATAGATACAAGTTTACAGTAGCATATGTAAGCATACGTCAAACCACACAACTATAAATGAAATGACACACAAACACAATCAAATAGGAACATTTGCATCGCTGTACATGTTAACAAACTGTGCAAGAAACCTGTTCACACAAGTTCACACACAGGTGTTATGGTTCGTGTGTCTTCTTCGACTATTTTCCATACTTACCGGGTTATCGGCCTGCATGCAAACCTGACGTGACAGCGATTGCCCGTCATGTATAGAGAGGAACATGTAGACGCTCCGCACGCATCGGGTCGGATCTGAAGAAAATATTCCACGGACTGGATGAATGGGAATGCGTTATGTTCCCGATACTTAATATTGTCTCCGTCTCCCGTTCCTCCGCAGAACCTGAGTGGTGAAGATGCAGCACACCTCGTGCACGGAGGACAGGATCCAGCATGCTCTGGACATGTGTCTGGAGGGGCTGAGACGAAGCCCCACGGCAGCACAGCACTGGAACGGTAAGAGGCCCCCGATCAGGACGAGGACCACAGAGACGCTTTGGGTTCAGATATGTGACAACTACGTTTCTGCACCGCTTCAATAGAGTTGAGGGACTTTCTGTGGGCATTATGATGCATGTTTTCAGTTAAGTAATGTCACGCTTGCCTGTCTTCAAAACTTGAGAGCCCTGAAGAGGTGTATTGTGTAGTCGATGGCTCAAACCTCACATGTGCCTCAGCCAAAGTTTCTTCATATTTTCCTCATGTTCAGGCTGGTTTTGTGGATGTTAGCTAGTCATGGTGAAGCATTGTGTGATGATTGTTACCTGAAGAGGTTTGAAGAGACACAGGTTTCCAAAATGTGACGTTTTTAGGACTTCTATGCTACACTAGCTACTAAAGGTGTAAATGTTTACACATTCTGACAATCATTTTCAATGATTATAACAGTGAATAAATAGAAACAGTGTCGTTCCTTCCTTCCTTCCTCTGTCTAAGACCCCGTTTACACAATGGGAAAACGCATATATTTTCATGCGTTTTGGCCTTTCATTTACACAAAAACTGAGGTTTTATCAAGGGAAACGATCATTTCTAAAAACTCCAGCCAACGTGGAGATTTCTGAAAACTCATTTTTTGTGTTTGCGTGTGAACGAGGTCAAACAGAGTTTTAGGTTGTCAAACGTCACAGTATGCGACTAAAAATGCTTCACGTCATGTGAGCGTCCTATGCGGACGTATGCGGACGGCGTATTTATGTGGGTTCATATAAACAGGTTGTTTTTTCAAAACGACATTGTGTGTACAACATTATTTTTGAAAACGGAGGGGCAGAAATATTTGTTTCGAAATACCCGGCTATGTGTTAATGTGGCCTAAGTCTCCAGGTGATCACATAGTTCACATCTACACTCTTATCTGCAGACTTTAGCTTCTGTCTTTAGCTGTTTTTACAGCTGAATCAGTTTCACTGATGACAATCAGACACCGTTCCCTGAACCACACCCCCACTCCACCCACTCTGCAGCCGAGCCTGAACACATCGCGCTGCCACATACAGCTTTCAACCTTTCTCAGAAATACTCACAAACACCTTTAAATGAGATGTGGGCCGTTATATTTCTCAACACAAGGGCACCGTATAACAGACAGTGTGTGACAGACAGTCTGTGACAGACAGCGTGCGCGGCCTACGAGTATATGTGTGTCTTGACTTGTTGTTGTTGTTGATACTGCTGCCGTGTTTCTGTGTGCAGGAGGAAGTTGTGTGAATAGACAGCTGGGAGGAAGTGGTGGCCCAGACCACAGTGTGTGAGCGAGGCATCACGGGGCAAGAGTCACTGTGGGGCACGGCGTGAAAACAGATCAAAAAAGATGAAATCCGCCTCCCACTCGTCAGCCAGTGCCAGAGAGAGAGAGTCTTATAATTACACAAACATGTTCTTGGGTGTTATATCCTGATGGACTGTGATGAGATTAATTTACATTTAAAACATGCGAGCTGAAGCTGGAGTCTGTTTTTCACGTTTCACGCTCCTCTTCATGTCATAACTCCATCCCCTGTTTAGACGATTTCCAGGGATTTGTATGTTATGAGTTTGATTACATCCATTTGAGCTTAAGTACTGAGATATTCAAATGTGCATCTCACGAGGATCATTTGAAACCTGCATCTTCATTTTTCAGTGCTGGCATCTTTTCAAAAATAATGAGCCTAGGCTACATCTCTCCAGTAAATATGCAAACACGCCGTCAAGAGATGTTAGATAGGACTCCCGTGTGAAGAGATAGACAGCAACTGACACGTTTCTTGGAAAACATTTCTGCATAACCTGAACAAGGGTTGATGTGTAACTTCCTGAGCTCCTCAGAGACGCAGTCAGAGACCTTGAGATCGAGGGATCAGATGGAAAGTGAGGCCCTTTTTTTCCAGCATGATAGACGTCAGATTGGTGTGTGGTTTGACGTGCTGTAGCCCAGCTCTCTGCATTCAGCTCAAGTTTCCATTTCACACCAACAGAAAGTTTGTGTGGGTCTGGTTATCCCCATTTCTTTTTTGTAGATTTCCCTTTAACTCATAATTTTCTTTCGATTAATGTTCAGACCCGAAAGTCTTTTGGGGAAGAAACTGTAACTCTGTTTTTTTGCAACAGGAAATCTGTTCTGCTAAAAATTTCGAACTGAAACACCAAACAAAAGGTGTTGAAAGAAAAAGAAAGCATTGACAGTAACAGGCTGTACCTCATCTCAGAAACACACACACGATTTCTGAAACCCATTTTTTAATCAAGGTGCTGTACAATTGATGACATTAGATTAAGGTTTAGGCGAAGATTTGTTGGATTTTACAGCTGGAATAAAATGCCTCCTATCATCTGAAGTTTCCAGTTGCAACAAACAACAAGTGTTTGTGAAATTGTTCCCAGTTGTTGTGATATTAAGAAGAAAATTGGTGCTTTGGATGGTTCTTTTTAATGGAGGCGAAATGGATGTATTGCAACAATATAGTGATGCCTGAACTGGTCAACTCGTTTTGGGTTTTCAAAGGGATTATTTCTAAAACCATGTTTGAGGGTTATAAGTGTAATTGAAGCATATTTAAGATGTGTGTAATACACAGACACACACATATATATATATATATATATATATATATATATATATATATATATATATATATATAATATATAAATAGAAGATTCAATTAAATAAACAAGATTCAATGAAATGAATAAAAAAAGAACTGAAAGAGTAGCTCAGTCTAGAATCTATTCTTTACAAAAAAACAGCGTAATCTTCTTCAGGCAGCGGCACCGTCACCCTTCTCCTCCCGTCATGTTTCCATCCTTGACCATTTGTTTCTCTTCCTGGTGAGGTGATCACGATCAGGTGCGTCACTTCCCACACCTGATCCCCATGCTCTCCTAAACGAGTGGGTGGAGCCTTCTGGAACATAGACTCCAGCCACCACCTTTCCCCTCAGGCCCTTATGATATAAATAGCAAAAGGATGTCTACTCACACTGCTGGCCACACACAGACATAGCTCTACTGACCCGGCATCACAAGTGTGGTGTTGCTGTTTATTAAATATCCATAGTGATGGACTGTGTCTCCTCCAAGTGTGTTGCAACCCTTCCAACATGCAGTCTGTTGAAGTGCTTCATATATGCCTGTGTGCACTGATAATCAATAGTACAGCCTTTATTCTCTTCGCTGACGATCTATCATTACAAAACCGTGGCGTGTGTCACAGCTTTGCTCAAATTTCATTTGATAAAAAGTCAAAGGTTTGGAGTAACTCAAATACGAAAGTGTCACAATTATTTTAACTAAAGGTCCATATTTGGGTAAAGGTGCTCGTAGGCTAGATTTTCAGGAAACTTGGTGGAAGGGTGTGGAGCGCAAGTAGATTTGAAACTTGTTACGGGTAAACTCAGAGCTAGAGAGTAGACATTGTGATAAGCGACTGCCTTTTTGTACCCAAACTGTTGCATTAACACAAGTCCACATGCGCTGTCTTTCAGTGCTGATGGGCTCGGCGGGTCAGTCAGTGAACCGCTGGAGCCTGGAGGAGCTGGTGAGGAGGGACCCCGAGAACTTCCTCATCCTCTTGAAGCAGATCCTCAGGAAGACCGAAGAGGTGAGAGGTCAAAGGGCAAAGAGAACACTGTTGTCCACGAGTAATGTCCTCCCACGCTGCTGTAATCTCTGAGCGTTTAGCCTCATCGACGCTCTCTTCCTGTCTCTGTGTGCGTGCGTTCAGGTTCAGGAGCAATGTCAGTACGAACTGGTGGCTCCCCTCGCCATCATGTTCTCCTCCACGTTGCTTCAGGTACATCCAGATGCCATCTTAACCTTGTGTTGCACCTTGTGAGGAGGTGCCCTACACAAACCATACAGACATTCCTCTTGGGGTGTTATGTGGCTAAGGCTTCCTGCTCGATTTGAGTGTATCCTTACACTAATTACTTTCACTGACATACTTCTTCATACTTTTTCTCAGCTTTGAGGTTTTGTGATGACGTGACAAATGTGCCTTGGGTTGTTTATTGTCACAAAACCTGCAATAAAGTAAAACAGTGGCTAATGAAATCACGTTATTACACAAAGCTGGGTTCCTCATATAGAATGGGACATGTTTGTTGTTTGGTGAAGTAATATTAGAATTAAGCGGCAATGGAGTAATGGAAAAGAACAAGAAAAGTGTCATATAAGCCAATGTTGTTATTACTATTTAAGTTGTGTTGTTGCACCTTTTAAAAAGGTATTAAGTTAAATTAACCTTCAGGTGAATCTACAGATACAAATAGACAAAATAGTAAAAAGAACACTGAATCTGTATTTTGAATGTTTCCTCTCTACTAGTGTGAAAGAAAAGAGAAAAACAATGTGTTCCCCTTATCGAACTAAATGGGTGTAATACATCTTATTTAAAGGTTTTTATTACAAACCTAGTCCAAGTCATTGCATTATCAGTTCCTCTCTCCAGGGGTCCGGAGTGGTTGGTCCAGTCTAATGCAGGAGTCCATGAAGTTATTCTAGAGTTGAAATAACTGACTTGTGCCTCGGTTGCAGACGCCGTACTGTCCTTCAGACACGGAGCTGCTGCAGCAGGCCGTTGAGGTGTTTCGCCGCTTCCTCACATGGCCCGAGCCGTACTGCAGCGTGTGCAGAAACCTCCTCACCACGCTGCAGCTGGAGATGAAGGCCCCAGGTAAATATAGATGGGTTTCTTTAGCGAGTGTGCGTGTGTGTGTGTGTGTGAGTTTATGTGTTTCTATTTCTATCCCGCTCTGAACTGAGTCTCTGAAACCCTCCTGGGGTCTTTGAACCCTGGTCATCGCTCTCCCCCTAGTGATGAGTCAAGAAAATGCATTTAGCGCTTCTGATGCCAGAAACACCTGCAGCAACAGCATCCATGACAGGAAGTCAGATGAAGATTAAACATTTACAAAACAAAGCTCATTTAACACATTTGAACACCTACGCTGAAACTGTCAGGCGATTCAAAGTTACATATATTTAGTCCGTGGTTGATTTTGGTTTAATATTTGTGCTTTTATTCATTTTTGTAACTACAGTGTGGTGCAATGCATCAAAAACGAACACCATTGTGAACATTTGATGGCCCCCAGAGCGGTTTTAAACATTTCCATTGACTTTTAAGACGCTTCTGAAAGACATGAGTAGATTTATTAAGACACAATTTATTGTAACTATTATGCCCCTATAACGCTCACCATACTCCATAATGATGCCATTGCCATCCTTTTGTATTGGTATTGCAATGTTGTGCACTGTACTGTTCACTAACTGCACCACCTACCACCAGCTTAGGCTTGAAGCAAAGTAAAACACTTGTGATAGCTAAATTTATAAAACATAGTATACAAATACAAATTTAGATTTGACAGCGAGATCAATTAATATATTCCATGTGACTTACATCCCTGATACTAGAGCCTAATACTGACATAGCTGAGCCCTCCTGAACATGATGAGTTGCTTTATGGTCAAACTGCTGGCTGATGATGTTGTAACTTCTCTCCGCCAGGACACTGTCATGAACACTGTTCTTCTCAAGTCGTTAATTTACAAAACGTGAACAGATTGAAGAGAAAAATAATGAAATAATTGTTCTATTTCCCTCACAGGGATTTCCTTTCAGAGACTTGTAAGAGAAGAACAGTTCCTTAACACCCCCGGCCAGAACTCCAAGACCATGTAAGTTCACACGATGAAAACAACATGTACTCTATGGAACTATGGAATATACTACTCTAGTATACTACTCTGTGCTCTATGTATTTATTATGTATGATTTATAGTAGAGTGAACTGTTGTTGGTGATATTGGGACTGTATGAGTTCACGGTAAGACGGCCGTTTAATGAGGATCTATTTTTAATCCGGTGTTATCTTTGCACCTTCTGCTTTCTTGTTGAAATGCTCCATGTAAAAATAAATACATAAATGTCAGTGGTTCACAGTAACTTTATCTGATGTGACACCACCTTTTGAAGTAAAAAAAGGAAAAGACAAAAAAAGCTGTCCACAAAGATAATAACTGAATCATAGCATTTTGGTGGTTAGCACTCCGTCGCTTTTCATCCCTCTCTCCACCCGCCCGATGCCACCACCGCAGCATCCCGTTGCATGAATGTGCTTACGTGTTCCCGCGTTGCCAGTGACATCACCTGTGTGCTGCCTGCAGGACCGTGCTGCTGATGAACCCGTGCGAGGTGCCCGCGGACTTCCTCTCGGTGGCCGAGCAGCTCAGTGGCATTCAGCACTTGCAGAGAGAGACCTACATCAAACTGATTAAACACGCCTTCCAGTCCACACTCGGCACCAAATACCCCCTACATCGCATCCACGGGGCCCTGCAGGTGTGTGCTCAGAGCTGTGGACCGTGAACCAACATCTGGGGCTAGTTCTTAAAGACAACATTCAATTATATTCAGTTTGAAATGTCCTCTGTGTTCAATGGTTAGATTACAGAAGTGTCATGTATATAGATATGAGTTACAACTACATTTTTATTTTGAACGTATTATTATTATTATATATATATATATATAATATTATAATATATATTATACAAGTATAAGTAATATAAGTATCTTTAGTATTTTTGTATTTAGTAACTTAGTATTAGTATTTTGTACTTTGTATTTTAGTAGTAGTATTAGTATTTTGTATTTTAGTAGTAGTATTAGTATTTTGTATTTTAGTATTTAGTTTTTGTGTTTTTATTTAAATCTTTTATTCTTATTAATGCTCTAATGTACATCCACTGCTGTGATCCAGAAATGTCCCCACTGTGGGAATAATAAATGAATATCTTATCTTATCTTAATATGCGTTTAAAACGAACACCAGTAGTTTATAATATATCGAGATACCAAGGGAATGTGTGGCATTACATACCCTGTAAGTCACATCTATACTTTTAAAGCAGCTAATACAAACCATCAGAGTGTGTCACTGTTTGAAGAATTCGATGGGCCAGCGCCACAGGTATGTCTCAGGACACCTTTACCATCTGGTGGATGCTCTTTGCAGGCAAAACCCCTGACTGAATTGGGGTCCATCTTCTCCACGGTACGTGGTGTCCTCGAGGCGGCGGCTGCCATGAAGGACCCTTTGAAGGGCCGTAGTCACGTGATCCAAGGCCTTGAGCAGCTGAGGGAGAGCATGAGAATACCCGCATCCAACGGAAGGAAGTCTGATGGTGAGGGGGGTGGATTTTATGATCAGGGGGATATAAACACACTCGTTATAATATTTCAGATTCCAGAAGTTATTGCTCTGATGTTTTGATGTCGTCCCCTTCAGGAATGCTACAAACTCTACCCTTACCGACAGCCAAGTGTTACATGTTTCACTGGGAAACAGATAACTTTGGTAAAGTATTCTGCATCATACTTCATTGGTTCATACACAGGAATATCTCTCTGCTTTGAGAGGATGGAGATCCATCTCCATCTTTAATGTGGCATAAATAGAAAACATATTCCTCTATGTTTGAACATTTCTTTTTGTCTTCCTAAATTGGTCAATGGGATTCCCATTTGTCTTCGCAGATGTTCTGAACACCCTTTTGGAACAGGAGCCTGATGACCAAGAGCAGGTTCAGGAGGATGAGGAGGAAGATATTGAGGATGACGAAGAGCAGGAGGAAGAGGAGGAGGATGAGACAGAGAATGATGTCGGAGACGAGGAGGACGACGAAAACAAAGACGAGGAGGAACACGGAGTGGAATTCCCTTCAATGTCTACCATCCCTAATGACTACATCGCCAACCACCGAGCCTCCACCTTCTCCACCATTTCCTCCCTGTCCACCGCCTCCAAAGACTCCATGTTCTCCACCTTGTCCGTAGCCTCGGAGTCCTACGCTCCGTCCCTCTTCTCCGTCGCGTCGGGCGGTGACAGTGACTACTTTGAGGACTCTGACGACTACATCTGCTCCTCCCCCGTCGCTGAGAAATGCTCGCCAAAGTCCATCAACAAGACTTCGGCCCGGATCAGCAAGCACCTGTATCGACTCTTCATGAAACCCAAGAGACCTCGATCGCTGTCCCGGGCCAAAAGCCTCGGAGACACGGAGCTGAAAGACCGTTTAGTGGTGCGGGAGAAGCGCTCCAACTCTCTTCCTCAGCAAGTCAAGTTGGGCTGTCCCGAGCCCTTCCTCCAGCCACAAAGTCAGACTCTCAAACACGTGTGCTTCCGAAGGAGGCCGATTCTCAGCAGCGATGAGGAGAGTAAGAACACGACGCTGAGGGTGGTGGTGTTCGGCGCCGATCGCGTGGCAGGGAAGGTGGCCCGGGCCTACAACAGCCTGAGGAGGAAGGAGAGTGCGTGTCCGCGTCTCAGCAGAGCCTTCAAGCTCCAGTTCTACTTCGTGCCCGTGAAGAGGGACTCGACGAAGACTCCTTGCCCCGCGGTTCAAACCGGAAGTCCGAAAGGAGCGGCCCCGTCTAACGTGAGTCAACATTAGGCTCAAGGTTTTTGTTTTCCAAGCTGTAAAAGTGCGCTGTTGTAATTGTTGCTTTTGCTGAAGCAGGATCTTGACCTCACGGGCACAGGCGACAGCACCAACGACATTGCCCATCTCCTCGGTATGTTGGACCCTTGGTACGAAAGAAACACCCTTAGCCTGCTTAACTTGCCTGCCAACGTCGTCTGCCAGGTACAGCGGGAGTCCAACTTTTACACTGCTTTAACAAAACTCAACCTCACGTTTATCCAACTAAGAACATGTGTCCTTTGTAGTCCACTACTCAACCCATGTACTCCAGAGAACTGTTATCATGCAGAACAACGAAAACAAAATCTTGATGCCTATAATATTGTTTGAAGTATCACTCAATTATTTTTGCATTGCTCTGCAGCAAACCTCAAAGATCGAGTCGGAGTCATGTGATAGTTCTGATGAGCGTCTGCCCATCCTGGCGGACTTGGTGCTGTACTACTGCCGCTATGCCGCCCGGCCAGCTCTGATCCAGCTCTACCAGGCTGAGGTCAGACACACGAACATCACACACGGCTATCGTAAACATGCATTAAAAACATGCACGCCCTGTATTTTGCCTGACTGTTCACAAAAATGATAATGTTACAAATTCAGTGATTGATTGAGGACTTGTTGGTGTTGCAGCTGACGTTGGCCTGTGGTGAGAGGAGGACGGAGGTGTTCGTCCACTCCCTGGAGCTGGGTCACACCGCAGGAACACGGGCCATAAAGGCCATGGGTGAGTGTGACACACGCTCATATCCGGGCAATCCTGCCATAAAATGCAATTTAGCACCGATTTAATGCATCATCTTCCTTTTTTTATGACGATGAAGCTGAACTACATCTCAATTAGCGGAACATCAGTTATTTCTGTCGTGATTCAGTTTACTTCTACTTTTATAGTTTCACTTGTCGCAGCGACACTTGAAAATTTGCTTTTAAATTTCCTTTAGAGAAGTTCATATTCAGGGAATGCTCTTTATGCTTCCTGCCTGCTGATTAGGTGCACCTTTTGTTTTCTTTTTATTGTCATTTTATCATCATCTACATTGAAGGCTGTCACAATGCAGCAACTCCAGTGTTCACGTTGCCCCACTTGTCGTCATATTTAACAGTACTGTAACATTATTATTTTGTAATGATATAACTGAAACACTGCTCTCATGGATCACTTGTGTGTGTGTGTGTGTGTGTGTGTGTGTGTGCGTGTGCGTGTGCGTGTGCGTGTGCGGGGTTAGGTGCTGCCAGTAGACGGTTTGGTATCGACGGTGACCGAGAAGCAGTGCCCCTGACATTGGAGGTGGTGTACAACAGGGTAAGCGGGTGATTTGTAATCCCCTATCGAAGAGACCGTCTTGAACGCTTTACAGGAAGAAAATCCATAAATAATGGTAGATAAGACGTCCACGTTGTCTACTCTCGAAAACCGTGAAGGTTCAACCCCTAATTCAACGCGGTCACTTCTCCACACACAGGAAATGATGCACCAAAGTCGTGTGGCAAAAGCGTCTGGCAATCAGTCACGATCACGTGCCCCGTCCTCTGTGGTCCATGTGTGTGACGCATTAGAGACCGGACACGACTGTTCACTGATCATCTGTCCCTAGTATTTTATTACATAAATGTGTTCATTTAATTTGAAATATTGTTCCCAGATTCAAAAGGCAACAGGAACATTTTTGTAATTTTTTTTATTTCTTCCAAAAATGGCAATAATTGTTTCTCTTCTCCTCCCGCCCAGGTGGTGATCAGCGGGAGAAGCCAGTGGAAGAGAGAGACCAAACTCTGTACGTCAGTGAACTTGACCAAAGTGTGCAAGAATCCTGAGGAGCTCGGTACGCTGCCGCCACTGCATTTGTATTTCCAGCCAATGTGGAATAGAAATAATGTTTTTTTGATGCACACACTTTGTAATTATGGAGCAATTACAGGTGTGTACGTGTACTCACAATGTATTGTAAACCATCTCCGTCAGACTCAAAGATGGAGTGCCTGCAGCTCACGATGACTGAAGTCCTGAAGAGACAGAACTGCAAAAGCAAGAAGAGTTACAACCAGGTGAGCGGTGGTTCGTGGTGTTGTAGCAGCACGCTTTTAACAAAGACATTCTCTATATGAATATAAAGACATCTGTCTCTCTCTCTCTTTCTCTCTCGCTCTTCCTCACATATGATGTGAACAAAGTTTGTAAGCTTGACAAAAAGCCTCATCACAAGCGAGACTGGGGCTCGTTTTTGCCAAAAATAGGATTTGCGCAACATTGTGGCTTAATCTCTTTGCCTCGATTATGTGTGGTTTTTGATACACAGCAGTTGTTTCTCACCTCAGCGGATCGGTCCTGAGCTCAAAGCTCTCTTCACAACACAAGGACGAAAACAAAAGCTTCAATAGCCATGTCCGACGATGTGAAAATAGACGTGGCACAGTTTTAAAGGGATTTTACAAACATCTAGCGTTGTGTGTGTGTGTGTGTGTGTGTGTGTGTGTGTGTGTGTGTATGTGTGTGTGTGTGTGTGTTTTCTTCTTCAACATGTTTATTCATGAGGTGCAATCCTCTTTTTGCAGCAGCTCAGCGTGACAGAGGTGAAGGTGGACAGGGTGCAGGTCAGCGGTGCTGGAAACACAACCTTTGCTGTATGTTTGGACCAGGATGAGAAAAAAATACTGCAGAGTGTCACCAGGTGTGGACACACGTACACACATACACACACACACATACATACACACACCTACACACACAATGTTGTGGCTCGTCTGACCCATGTGTCTCCCTCTGTCCAATATAGATGTGACATATCAGTCTGCTATAAGCCTGACAGCTACGCCGACTGGAGGCTCAGAAAAGCACCAACCTCGGCCCAAATCCAGCCTCTCAACCCCACCTTCTGCTCCCTCCTCTGCCTGCCCATAGTCACCTTCAGTGGGGCTCTTCCATGAAACTGCTGACCACTGGTTTGAACTGGGTGGTTCAAAGTATTCTGCGCATCTATTCATGCTCTTGATAACAGACACTGACTGATGCTGTGGTCAGGCTCACATGATGGTGTGGTGGAACACAGTGGAAAAAAAGAGGGGGCAATCAGGAATACAGCAGACAAGACCTGTGATCGTCAACAGGAATACATGCCGAAGAACCAGAGGAAAGAAGAACGACTACATACAACTGTCCTAATGAAGTGCAGGCCAGCTTCCTCTGTAGGAAGCAATCGTTCACGGTTGTTAAGGAAACTGTTGAAATTCCATTTGAGGAGTTTTGGTTCCTTTTTTTCCTGCTGAAGGAGAAGTGACCATACAAAGTTGAGTTGAAGTTTGAGAACATGTCTCTGGATCAACGGACATGACCGTGGAGGACCAGGGGGGAACTCTTACATCTGCTGACCAGACCCAACTAATCCCTCCATTAGAGGCATTACGGGACTATGTGACTGTATTGGGGGAATGGACACTATGGACTTACACAATATGTAAATAATATGTTTGTAAACTATTATATTGCATGCTTTACCTTGAATGTTACTCCGTATTGTTTTATGTCTGGCATGAATGGGAATCTAGTGGTAACGTTTCTCAAAAAGAGGTAAACGTGTGACCAGCAGGAGGCTCTGTTGACATTCTAACCGACCTCAGTTGAAGTACAGATTACTTTAACAAACCGTAGCTGTCGTCTCACTTTGTAATGACTGCAATGGAATGTATGCATCAACCACATTTGAGATCTGGCAAAGTGCTAACCTTCATTTCATCAAGGGCGCAGATGGAGAATATGCATTTGGTATTGTGGTGCTAAGAAAATACCTTTATAAAAAGTAACTGATTTGTTGCACTTTGCATAATGTTTGAAATTTGAAATATGTATGGGAAATAGTTTTGTTGCTGGAAAAGGGATAATACCCTAATCACCTGACCGAGACTGAAATAGTAGCACAGCAGGTCAATATATTGTATTGAATTAGAGCACTTGAACATTTGATTCATGAATTAGGTACTTTTATGTTCAGATAAAGGCCCTGCATGCCACCTCTGATGGCACTATTGCCGAAATGCATATTTATAATTGTATGTGTATAATCTATGAGATGGAATCCAACCTTCATTAAAATGTATGTCTTTAATCCTCATCATGATTTTCGCTTTTATTTAAAGACCTTCCTCTATCTATCTATCTATCTATTCATCTGTCTGTCTATCTGTCTGTCTGTCTGTCTATCTATCTATCTATCTATCTATCTATCTATCTATCTATCTATCTATCTATCTTTATATCTCTATATCTATCTCTCTCTATCTCTATGTCTGTTTGTCTGTCTATTCCTGTAAATAACAGTTTCCATGTATACGTGCTCTGATTGGTTAACAAAGCGCCGTGACACGTTATTGGTCGGCCGCGGCGATGGGCGTGGCCTGAAAACAAGCCACACTTGTCAGGTTGACAGTAACTTGGAGGTGAGTAAAGGTGTCGTCACCGACCGAGGGATGAGACGTTTGGTAAATGCCGCTGTTTGCACACCATAGCACCAGGTAAGTTTCTCTAAAAAGGGCTGAAACATCGGTTGTTTTAGTAATTTTAGACATATTGACAATCCTATAGTTTGCTGTGTCTACTGTCGGCAACACGCGAAACTCTTTGACGACTGTAAACTGTGAAGTTGAGCTAGCAAGTACCGCAGACCATGGCATGTAAGTTAACATAACTAACTGTAACAACGGCATGCAGATGACCGCAAAGCTGTCACTGGATATATATGTATATAAACTATATATGTATTGTAGTTGTATCCAGTCATCTCCCACTCGCAGCTCTTGTGTCCTTCGCATTGCTTCGCTTCTCCTTCCCGTCTTCACGTTGTTGACGTCAACGTGCTGCTGCTCCTCCGGTTCTCTCCGTCGCAGCGCGAGCGCGCCGCTCTCTGTCCCGCCGCCGCCGCGCAGACACCGGGACCGACCGATACAGATTACCGTATAGATGCCACGCGCTGCAGGGACTACGGGACAGCGACTCCATTTCAACAGCCTCATCTTTTACATTTTTTGAATGAGCTCTTTCTTGCAAGTCAGGCTATTTAAAAACAACTCCGCACGTCATGGCGTATGCACCGAGAGACTTCTGTTTATTATGTCCTCGTCCTGAGATAATAACAGGGTTTCTGATCTGATTGAAGCCCCGGCTCTCTGTTGAGTCTGCTGGGAGTCACATTACAGTTGTGTTTCTTCCAGCTTCCTTGTTTTAGATGCGAGCTTCCTGGTACTACTTTGGGGTGAAGGGGATTCGGGGTGACTCCAGTCTTGTGTACATTTCAGTCACTTTGAAAGTGAGTTTATTGCCTCCTTAAAAAATGTGAATATGGGGATATTTCCATCCTGAACGATGTGACACATAATTCAATCTTGAGTGGTTATGCAAATTGTTATTCAGCGATTTAGCAACGCCCAGTTATAAATAGTCTCCAAACAAATCAGACTGGTGATGTCATTGATTGGGTGAGGCGTTCCAGTAAGACATGACAAAACAGTGACACAGTGGTTTGAAATATTTCGGCTATTAGCTGAATGCTAGCCATCCAGTCTACAACCTGGTGCCAGAGGAATAACTCAAAACATACGGGGACATCAATTATCACTGTACGAATATGAGAAGCATTCTTTAATCACACACTATAAGGCAAACACCAAACGTTCCAGTCCACATGACTTTAGATCCGATGGTAAGCCTTTCATTAGCCGGTGTGATTGCGGTGCCAGAATGTGTCACCACCACAAACATCAAGGGTGACGTAATGCAGTCAAAAGCAGCTTATGAATTGTGGTTCAGACGAGGCGATGACTGGAACAGGAGAACCAGGACTGCAATTTAAACTTCAACGCAAAAACAGATTACCACAAACTCCTTGGCTGTCCTTCGTCAGAGTTAACCCAACACCCTTGGTAATAGGCTAATAATAATAGTGAGCACATTAAATACAACAAGCTCCAAGCAACACACAACTAAGTTTAATTTATCCTCTTGGAGTAAATGAGACATGGAAAATACCTTAACCAATTAAAGGTGTTTTTAAATATATATATTTGTAGCAGAATCGCTTAAAGTTCAATGTAGAACATTGCCGACATTCAAGGGCGGTAAAGAAACACCACTGACGTACCCATCGCCTCCATCTCTTCAGTCGTGTTTTTTAACAGGATGAGGCGGCTGCCAATTAAGGAAACTAGCTCCAAAACACAACCCACGTCGAGCCATGACGTTTTATTAATAGGATTCTCATTTTTATAACGTGTGTATTTCTATTGAGACATGAAAAGAGCGACAACCAAGAGATGAAATATAGTCAACATGTGTGTCAACTGTACTGTACGTATTAGCTACTGTAGCTAATACGTACAGTATAGTTGGGGTTAAATAAGTTCCGTGTAATGGGCACTTAGCAGCCATGCTGTTTCTTGAGGCACTTCAGCAACATGTCCATGGCCTTCGTCACGTTGGAGACGGTATCATGAAAGAATCGTGGTGCAAGATTCAAGACCTACCCGTTATAATAGAGTCCCAGTAAAGCGAGCGTAAGATCATCTTTAGTTTCTGTTCTGTGACGTGTTCTCAGGGGAATAGGAATATCTGAGGGCTGTAGTTACGGCTTCTTTATATATTGTTAGGTCAGTGCACAGTAGGACCAGGCAGTTGATCAGGAAGGGTTAAAACATTTTTTTTCATTTCATCTTGATTAATCGGAAAGTCAGTGTAATGTGTTTATCGGCACAGTGCGTAGCAAGTCAGGGTACCCACTAGCAGACATGGGATGTGAGCCCTTCACAACATGTATCACCCTTCCACCGATTGTAAAGTCTAAAGGTGCGTTCACACCAAAAGCAAAACTATTTTTCGCGTCGCCCAAAACGCGTAAGTTTACTTGATCGACCATTCACCGTGTTCACGCCATAAGCGTTGAGACGCTCTGCGAGGGGCGGGGCTTATCTCTGTGTCTCGTCTCCGTGAAGACTGTTATCATCTCTTTCATCCACCAGAATAACTAACCACTAGTTCTGCTTTATATTTGTTGTGAACATCCCACACACTAACACTCTCGTCTTTGGGTTCATGACATCACCCGTAGGCTCACACAGCTCGGTCACTTTCACCGATGAAGTCACCGTTACGTCTGAAAGACTTCGGCTTCCAGCGCTACGAGAGCGGAACACAAGAGCTGATTGGCCCAAGTTACAAGAGTACCGCCTCAAAGTTGAAATATTTCAACTCAAGTGCGCCGCTGTAAACGCGTTGCCCATATCGCGTCGCCCCAAACACGCCGCCCAGGAAAATGTTGCGTCTATCGCAGCCACTAGCGTCTGTACGTTGACTTTTCAGGGGATTCGGTCGCGTGAAAAAATGGTTTCGCTTTTGGTGTGAACGCACCTTTAGGCTAAAATTTACTTTTTTGAAGTTGCTTTTTTAAAATCACTTTTGAACTTTGTCTGGAAGACAGAGTCCATTGTCTCCTTCATGTTTTGTTAAAATTAGATAAATGGACATCGACCTTTCACCCAATGACGGTCAGCATCACGGGACATGAAACCTTTCCATACAAAGAACACTCAGTCCTCTTCAATGATATCGAAGTTTGAAAAGCAATTATTTTGACAAATGTTTGGAGCGGTATACCACATGCCTTTGTAATACCCAAACACGTTTTGTTTTGTTTTGTGGTCATAGTTTGTTAAGAAATTGTTTTGGCTCATTTTTATTTAATAAAAAAAAAAAACTTTTAACATTCTCTAAACCATTTTCACAATTGTTTGAACACAACTTTATTTCTTGTTGTCAAAAGTACCAACCCACAGAAAACAAACTTTACAATCTAGTTATTGTGCCAGTTAATTGGCAAATAGCACCCAAATTTAAAGTTTTGTTGTCATCAATTAAGCCACCTTTTGATATTTCACGTCATAATTCATTAAAAAAACAATAAAGTAGTAAACAGTTTTGTAGAAAACAATAAATTGTGCATCCACACATTGAGAATTCACAATAATCGTGTCATAAATTAATGTGTAATACACGCGTGATAACTTATAATAGATCATTAACTCCCCCGGGCATAAGCCTTGGGAAGAAGTTGTGTGTGTGACTGTGTGCGGACGTGACTGAGCGGGTGTGCACATCTGTGTGTCCACAGCTAATCTTACATTCTGCAGCACGATATTTCATCTGGCCGGTTATGGCTGCACGCTCAAAGACTTCTCTTGGTTACGGTGACACAACTCTCTCAAAACGTCTTTCACTGCCTGCATTATACACCGCCATCGAGTGCCTTTTGACTCCCCTCTCGCCACTGGTTGACTGCCCCCCTCCCCCCTCCCTCCCGCGACAGACACGGATGTCGGTGGTCTGAACTCTAATGAGTGCACCTGGCTGACGGCTCAAACAATGAATTTAAATAGTCCTTAATAAATACTACGCACATGTGAAAACACACAGAGGACACATTCAAAGTACTCCAGCGTGTCTGGACACTGTGTGCCTTCAAGCAATCATTCCAAAATCAATTAGTTGAGGCGTGGCAGCTTTACGGCTGCATTTGGTACTTTTAGCCAATGTCGCCTTGGAGAGCGTGGGCCCGGCCGTTGCGGTATTTCCCGGAAACCTTGACACATTTGACGTAAAACTCATAAACTCCACACACAGCAGCCCCCAAAATGCAGACAGCCGCAGACTCTCTCCGACATGGAACGCCACCCTCGCGCTTGTCGCACGCAGTGATAGGAAAATAAACTTGGCAGTCGCATACCTGCAGGCTCCTTCGAAAGCAGTCTTGCCAAGAGTGTGTGTGTGTGTGTGTGTGTGTGTGTGTGTGTGTGTGTGTGTGTGTGTGTGTGTGTGTGTGTGTGTGTGTGTGTGTGTGTGTGTGTGTGTGTGTGTGTGTGTGTGTGTGTGTGTGTGTGTGTGTGTGTGTGTGTGTGTGTGTGTGTGTGTGTGTGTGTGTGTGTGTGTGTGTGTGTGTGTGTGTGTGTGTGTGTGTGTGTGTGTGTGTGTGGATCTATTTCTGCTGATGGTCATGCCTATGTGACGCACTTGGTGCATCCTGTGCTTGTAGCAGTTGGATTGCTTTACACCCGGTGACCTCCTGTGACCGCTCAGCATTATCACTGCTACTGCTTTGCCTCGTCGGGCCGACCGTGGCCAGATAAAGTCCCCTCCGTGGGGAGACTGGCGATCCACAGGAATCCTCATATTTGTCCAATGCGCTCTTTTTCAAACAAACCGACAGATTTAGCATTTCATCTTTTTTTCTTCTTCTCTCTTCTGTAAGCTAAAGTCACAACTGATGACCGGAGAGCATATTTCTGGGTAACAAAACTGTCTTTTCTTACTCAGCCAGAGGACTCATTGACACTCCGGGTTCCCCCACAGCTCTCTGGGTATCCGCAGGCCTTCTGTCTCAGACCGCCGCTGCATCTCGGGAACAATGCTGCCTTTGTTCATTTAATCCACCATAAGTATGGATTTAGAAGTATTTCATGCATGAAGAATGAATCTATTCACTATTCCAAAAACACTTATGGATGTATATAAGGGGTCATGCATGTTTAAAATGGACTGCGAACATTTTTTTAAAGCTGCAGAAGAAGAAACACCGGTATCTTGTCAATGTGTGCTGAATCCACGTGTGTGTACGTGCTCATGTGTGACCACGCGGGAGGATGTACAGCGGTGAGTCTGTTTCACTGCGGCGTCTCCTCGCTTCAGTTCTTATGATCTCTGATGCAAAGTGTCCACAGCAACACGTGTCACTAGTTACATGGTCTTCTGAATAATAGGAACCATCGCATGAAAATTAGGTTTAAGTACCAAAAGCACTTGGTTGGGTTTAGGAAAAGATCTTTGTTTGGTTAAAGATAACTATGGAATTGTGTTGTTAATGAAGTATTTAAGTTTTAAGACAAATGCATCATCTTCTCGTTTCACTATGTTTGCACCGTGCATTCCCACTCCGGTCCTCCGTAGTTTAACCACTTAGTTTAAAACAACTCCTTAACTGCCACATGTTGCCAGTTATCGCCATCACAGACCCCACAGAAGGAATTACATACATACGCACACGCACACGCACACACGCACACGCGCACACACGCCTCGGGAAACCCCTTCGTATCTCCACATCTTCCTGTTGCCTGATGATGGATTTAGCACACTCGGCCCAGCAGCATACACCGTCACCACGTCCATCCCCACCTCTGATTGCTGGAAGTCATATTTACACCAACTCCTCCAATCAGCACATTTCTTTTTTACTTTATTTATACTTTTTTTAATTATCACATATTCATCTGTTTGTTGCTTGTTTGAGAGCATTATTATATATGTTTTATTATCATGTTATTACATGCAGCCCCTCAGGATAAAATGATCTCTGGTTAGCCAGGTCTACAGAAACACACACATGCACAGGCACGCGCACACACACATTCACCGGTCGAAGAGGACTTCCTCATATTGTCTATCATGTTGACGCAGGAACTCACTTTGATTGATATCCCCCTCGATGCTCACGATGAAATAAACGTTTCAGGCTTGTATTTGCAACTTTTTAATGTGTGTGTGTGTGTGTGTGTGTGTGTGTGTGTGTGTGTGTGTGTGTGTGTGTGTGTGTGTGTGTGTGTGTGTCTGTCCCCTTTTGGTCTCAGTCCACTGAGGTTACTGTGCTCGATCAGATATTCTTTTCAAATGCTTTTTCATGCCAGAGAACTTATTTTTTTCAAGCAACTTATGTTGCACATCTTTGTGCGTCTTCAAGTAGATAATAAAAAAGACAAACTTTCTGTTGGCTGTACGGCAGGAGACTGTTTTAGGTGTTTGTTTTTGTTACTTAGTAATGGCTGAAATTTAAACTCCTAGCTTTTCTTGAAATGCTGCACCTAAAAAAAAAGAAGAGGCTATCCTCATTCATATTGTCATGTTTTGTATCTCCTTGAGAGATCAAAAAAAGAGGAATTTGATGGTGGCCCACATAGTTTGCAACATGCAAAGTGCTGTCACTCTGTACTTCTCTTCCTTCTTGCTACATAAGGAAGAATCTGCAGGTGCTTTCCTCGGTCGTCCACTTTCTCCAGGTCTATAAGTTAGAGAGGATGAGACGCACCATGTTATTGTAGATTGGGGATTTCCAATCAAACACACACACACACACACACACACACACACACACACACACACACACACAAGCACACACACACTACCCCACCCCCACTGCAGCACCACTTCTCTCTTGATCCGCGTACAAACGCACTACCACGCGCCGCTGTCGGGCTCCTTCCTGTTTTATTAGCATTTTTTTCTCTGAGATTTCTGCAGCCGGATTTCTGCGCCTGAACGGAAACGAGCGCTTTTGTTTTCGATTTTTCAGGGGGCCACATTGTTTGAGAGACTCCGGCTGACCGCCGCGATGCACCGGGGAGGTGTCGACAGAAATGTATCATCGGCAAAACTCTGATCGGGAACCGATTCCTTCTTTGTGTCAAAGAGATGCACAGATTCAGCTTGTGCACTTAAGCAATGTTGGACAACAATGCCACACGATCACGGAGCTCTGACTGTTAGTGAGTTTTAGAAGCGCTCTTTCCTCCAGAAATCTTTCTATACACTGTGGTTTTTCCAACCTAGTTATTTTTAAAGGTTGTGAATGATGTGGTGGATCTATTTTTAAGCTTTTCTTAACTCTGCCTCTTGGTCACTCTGGCTCACTCTCTGTCTGTCTGTTGGCCCATCTAAATAGAGACTGGTGTCTGCCCACTCATTCTGACACAGAGGAAATACTGTGTGTGTGTGTGTGCGCGTGTGTGTGTGTGCGTGTGTGTGTGTGTGTGTGTGTGTGTGTGTGTGTGTGTGTGTGTGTGTGTAAGTGTCAGCTCCTATGCTGCATAAATAGTTTTGATAATTATAAAAAAAAGCAGGAACTGTAAGTTTTGCACGCCTGTCCACATGCCGTTGGATGCCTTGGTTTCTGTGACTGAGGCTTCCTTATGTTAAAGACAAAGAGTGTGGTCAGCGCCATGAGCTCTCATATCAAGATTATATAAAGTCAGTATGCTGGGAGCACAGCAGTTAAAAAAAACATTTTTTTTAAGAATTTGCCCAAAAGCATGAAAGTCATCATCCATCATACGTGCTGCAGAAGAGTCTGTCACTGGAAACGAGCGCTGAGTGTGTGTGGCGTTTGGGGCGGCTTATTTGCGTTGGTTGTATTCATTTTATCATGAAGGTTTAAGAAAGAGTCATTATGGTGATTTTATTTTGTATGTTTAGATAAATGTCGATTTCACTATGAATGTAGTGTTGAAGGTAGACATGCGTCTTTACTACGCAAACAAAAAGATATTTTGAGAGCAACGGTTTTTATTTTGAGAGATAATATTTTTTTAATTTGCAAAATAAAAGGAAAACTAACAATTAATGTACTTACCAATGAGAAATTTGCTCTCAAAATAGATTTTAGAGGGTTTAGAGGTGACTCACAAACCGGTGGGACCCGAGATAAAGTAAGTGGCTTGAGCTTTGAAGTTATTTATAGGAACACTTTCTTACAGTGGTGGGTGAGTGTGGGACAAGTGCACCTTGTGCGTCGGTAGGTGTTTGTGTGTGCGTGTGTGTGCGTGTATATTTAAACTAAGGTTATCTTTACAATAGTGGAGTGATGTCTGCCTGCACATGCAATGATGATATCGCCCTCCCTCTGTGTGCGTTGTTATGACAGCTTCTCTCTGTGTTGTTGACACATCCGGGCCTCTCGTGCCCGTGTGGTGTGCGTTGGTGTCATTGAAGCGCGCCCCACTAGCATTGCTGCACTGCGCTCATCAACAGTTGGAGCTGATGGCAGAATATTGTTCGCCCGTTAGCCGCCAACGCCGCGTTGAGAGCTGCGTGGAGGCAACCGATAGGCTACGACTTGGTGGATGGGGTCTTTTGGATTCAACCCTTCAGCATGAATGTCGACCGGAGGCAATATACAGTAGTTCTCACACACAAATTTAAAAAGAGAAATGCATAGAGATGGTATTCTTGTCACCCTGCCTCTGAACATACGGAGAGTTTTCAATGGGAGAGAAACGGTCATCACTGACCCACATTGACGGTCAGCCACCACACGGGAGGCCGGCTCTCCCACCGCTTAGCGCGGGAACCTCAGACTCAACCTCTTCTCTCTGCTGACAGGTGATAGACCCACAATGCATGTGCGACATGACCAAAAGGCCCCCTGGGAAAACACAAGCAGCACGCGCATCATGGAGCCGACAGGTACGTACAACACACACACACACACACACACACACACACACACACACACACACAATGAATCTCCCCCCTGCACACATGCATCGGTACATGGTACATTCTCAGACATAAACACTCCACCGCTCATCTTTTCTGTCAGCCGGCTGCTCGCCCATTGTTCCAGAGCCTGAACTCTACCGCAGCGTCATGGCTGTGCTCCCCAGGGAGGCGGACAACCAGCAGCACCACGACTGTCTCAGCAAAGGTACGGTAGATCTACTTCAACACTTCAAATAATGTAACGGCATCAAGATGTCTAGATGTTTAGTTTGTGTGTATCCTTCTCTGCTCACATTTAATATATGAGATGTTATAAACAAACTCCTCTGAGTATGTCACACTTACTGGATTCTTCGCTCAAGACTTTTCACACAGACTTTCTGTGTGTGTTTTTCTGTATCCAAAGCTTTCTTTCCCATAAAGCTACAGATATATCCTGAAGCCAGCCTGCTCGTGTTAATCCCACTGTGCAACATTCAGCCGTGTCAGCCGTGTGACGGCAGTTCAGTCATCAGACATCAGACATATTTCAGAGTAGCACTGTCATGGAGACGCACATTTAGCGAGTCTGTGAGAGCCCCGTGGAAATATTGCATCTGTTAATGGCTTGTGTGTTTACCTCTCTCTCTCTCTCTCTCTCTCCCTCTCCCTCTCTCTCTCTGTGTGTGTATAGGCATGCTGAGGTGGACACTTCATAAGAAGGTTCAAAACAATCCTGCGAGTGGCTTATCTCTGGTGTGGGTGCTGATAAAAGAGCTGGAAAAGGTACTACATGTCAGCAGTGGCTCTGTTATGGCTCTGAAACTCCAATTTCTTATTTTTCTTTGGTACCAAACTGTCAAATCTGTGGCTGGCTGGCTTTACCTGGTTGATTTAATATTTACCGATTGGAATTGAATTGACTGACCATGAAGCCTATTAATTATTCTCCAATAATAATTTGAGTTAATCAACTAATCGTTTTACCCATGAAATGTGAACGAACGGACGCGCCACATCTGTTCCGTTATTGCTCTGCTAATGGGCTGACTGAGTGTGTGTCTCCTCTGCAGGCTGAGAGATGGGACTCTCGCAAAAGCATCATCCCTCTGCTCCACACACTGATGTATGCCATCATTCAGGTACAGTATTTATTTACTACAAAAAGTACTCGTTTGTTTTTCTTTCCTTATTACCTGTGCTTAGTGTTTCCTCATACTTGAATAACAGCAATGTATCATCCGCTTCCCGTAAACATCAACAAGTTTTTCTTTCTTTCCGGTATTAGTTGTAATGAGTGTGTGTGTGTGTGTGTGTGTGTTTTGTGTTGACATTCCAGACAGCCTACATTCCAGATGAGCTGTACAAGCGGGTTTACGACTTCTGCAAGAGACTCCTGATCTACCCCCATCCCTACTGCACCGTGGGCCTCAGCTACACCAGGCGGATGAAAACTGAGCGCTCCGTTCCAGGTAATATCCGACGCTCTGCTCGACAAGTCGGTTGTTTCATTTTAGTTTTTTTACATAACTTCCCTCTAGAGGAGCTCTCCTCGTCATCAATCACAGTCGACAACTATATGGAGTAACCTGTAATTATTTCTGACATATTCATAAGCTGCTTTATTGCATCCGGATGTATTGCTTTGCTGACGATGGACAAAGGATATCGTATTATAATTAAAAGATGATGCATTTACCATAATTGCACGCTGTCACTTCAAACAAAGACCGATGCCTCAGGTGGGTCAATCAAAACACGAGTTATCTATATCACTCGTACCGTTGACATTGGAAAGACCAGACGTGCTTCTTAATATAGACGGGAATTAATTGACTGGGACCAGCTCACACTGCAGGCTTTAGCAGCCAGTAAGAGGAGCAGATGCAAGATCTTTAGTTTGAGTTTATTTATTTCAATCAGCAAAATATACATCCACCAAGAATTAGAAAAAAGAAGAAAGATACATGTGGCTAACCGAAAGGATTAAGGCTAAAGCTATCTAGCTTATAAGTGCCCTAACCTATAATTGCTTGAGAACTTGTTCTTATATATGAAACTAAAACAAAACAAACTAAAACAAAACAAACAAACCAGAAATTCAAGCATTTGTCCCCATAATCCGTTACTTCTGATGCTTTATCCATACCGTCAGGTCTATACTTCTCCAGAGTCATGTGTTTAAACTTTTTGGGGAATTTCACCAGATTTTTACTTTCTATGATGTCATCAGTTAAATAATTCCACTGTTTCACCCCACAGACATGTATGTATGAACAATTGGTTGCTCTTACTGTTCTGTGATGTTTAATGACCTGTTCATTCATCAAGCATGAGTCAGTTGATCCACAGGAGGATTTGCAACCACACACACACACACACACACACACACACACACACTGCCATTAACTTTCCATTTTGATCCACAGGTCTGATGTACCAGAGGATGGTCACAGCCGAGCAGAGGCTGAAAAATGAGCACTATCCCTTTCAGGAGAGGTGAGTCATGAAGAAAGAAAACAAGTTGTCGGGAGAAGCCTCAGGGCATTAGAGATTTGCCTCGGCTTGTTCTATTTCCTCGTACTGCCGCGTGTCGTCCAACCGCAGTTGTGTAAATCTCCGCAGGGTCTTCGTCCTGGCCGACCCAGAAGTCTTCTCTGGCTCTTTGGGACAAGTCCTGTCGGGCGACATTGAGACGTCCGCCTCGGCTGCAGATGGATCTCCGAGTCCCCTCGATCACATGTGCCTGGTGGTCCAACACTCCCTCCAGGCCGCTTTAGGAGCCGAGCAGTGCCACGGGCCCAAACTGGCTCGGGCTCTGAAGGTCAGTGGTCACCGCACCGAGCGGTCCGGCTGTGCTCCGTCACGCTCGTCTTCTCCTTCCAGCTCAGGGTGGCACATGTCTCTGTCTATTTCCTTTAACCACGTCCTCATACCGATACTCGTGTGCTGAGTAAACACGCACGCTTTCCGCATGCAGCCTTATCTAATCTAGTTGCAGCACGGCTCAGAATTCCTTCCTGTTTAATTGTGTATTTATTCACTTCATCATCCTCTTCCAGGGGGACTTAACTGTCGACTCAAATGTTGCTCTAATAAATGTGCTGACATATGTTTTTGCTAGTGACCTAGGCATCTTCTGACATGGCAGTCCCTCTCTAGGAAACTTTATTTCATCGTATTTAAAACTGGAATCCCTTTCTCAATACAAGCAAGTCACCCTCGCAATCAACGAGCATCAGATCAACCAGTTCACCGACTGGTTTGGGTGTTGAAATATGGCTGGAAGTTGAGTTTCCTGATACTTATTATGTGTATAAATCAGGGCTTTGCATCTTCAGTGGGTAACATTGGCGAACCGTATCAATCTCTTCGACACATATTCTCCTCGGTCAGTAAGAGAATAGAATAGAATAGAATAGAATAGCCTTTATTGTCATTGTATGGTGTACAACGAAATTTGAGTGCCACTCCTCTGGTGCAATCTCCATGCAATTTAAATATAACATACAAGAAGAGACTTATGTCCCTATAAATATAAGTATAAAACTATAACAGTAAAAAAATAAGATAAAAAGATATAATGTTCACAGTGTACAGCAGTTTGTATGGTCAATATGATTGTAAAATATTTACAGTATGCGGCAGTTTGTTATGATCAATGTGATCAGGATATGTCCCAGTATATGAGTGAGTGTGCAGGTAGTCCTATTTTTGTCTTGTGTTATTTGTTTCTGTGATGGCTCTGGGAAAGAAGCTGTCCCTGAGTCTGCTTGTCCTGGCTTTATGTGACCTGTACCGCCTGCCCGAGGGTAACAGGTCAAACAGGTGATTTGCGGGGTGGGAGGAGTCCTTGATGATGTTTCCAGCTCTGCTGCGGTAGCGAGAGCTGTCAATAGTCTCCAGGCTAGGCAGAGAGCAGCCGGTGATCTTCTGGGCTGTGTTGATGACCCTCTGTAGCGCTCTCCTGTCTGCTGCAGAGCACCCTGCAAACCACGCTGTGATGCAGTAAGTCAGGATGCTCTCTATGGTGGCGCTGTAGAAGGTCACCAGCAGCCTCTCCTCAGGTTGTTCCTCCTGAGCACTCTCAGGAAATGGAGACGCTGCTGAGCCTTCTTCACCACCGCCGTGGTGTTGACAGTCCAGAGAGGTCATCGGAGATCTGCACGCCCAGGAACCTGATGGAGTGGACTCTTTCCACTAAGTCCCCATTTATGTGCAGTGGGGTCGGGACCGCTCTGCCCTTTCTGAAGTCCACAATCATGTCTTTGGTTTTTGTGGTGTTCAGTTTGAGGTTGTTAACTGAACACCATGCTGTCAGTCTGTTTACCTCATCTCTGTAGTCAGACTCATCTCCAGCTGATGTGAGCCCGACTACGGTGGTATCATCCGCAAACTTTATGATGCTGTTTGAGAGATGGGTCGGGGACCAGTCGTGTGTGAAGAGAGTGAAGAGGAGGGGACTCAGTACACATCCTTGTGGCGAACCAGATATACATTTATACAAGATGTAAAACTTTCCTCAACCTTGCAGACATTATTTACTTATATTGTTTAATTGTAATAGCAATGCAGCTCGACAGTAAGACAGTAATGTTATGCATGACATGCTGCTTCTCTTCCCTCTAGTTTCCAGTTGATCTCCAGTCTCTGAAAGATTGTGATTGAATCTATTTCACAACATCTCTTTCTATTTTTATCAAAAAAAATTCTCCACGCGAATGCACAATCGCATTTGCTGACATCCGCCTTCAGGAGGGAGTGAATGACCCTTTGTGGTCACTTCTGTACAAGCTCCGACCAGAGTGCCTAAAGTTGACAGTCGCGTCAGCAGAATGCAGTCGGGCTACATTTTTGGTGATGGCAGTAACTTTTTCTTCTTCTCCTTTATTAAAAATATTTAGCGAGTCTCGGCCTCAAATGTGTGCACGTGTTGTGTAAAACATCCTGAATGAAGGTGCGTTGGAGGAAGTGTCTCCTGGCACCGATCCTAAAGTAACACCTCGGCAGGACGCGCACAGGGGCAGAAACACACACAAACAAGCACGCCACTGACCCCTCACCTCCTTTGCTATTAATACAGACTCTGTGTGTGTGTGTGTGTGTGTGTCTGTCTGTGTGTGTGTGTGTCTTCCTGTGTGTGCATGCGAGTTCACCCGCGCATGTGTTTGTGTGTCTCGGGACAGGACATGGGTCAAGATGTCGAGTCGCACTTTCAGGAAGTGTTGGCGGCTCTGGAGCAGAGCGCGGAGGAGGGCGGCCGAGGGGAGGGGGCGGCGCTGAGGAGCCGTCTTCAGCGGCTGTACAGCAAGATCGTCCCGGACAACGACTCAGGTAGGAGCCCTGCATTGCTCCCTGTAGCTGAGTCTACGGTGTATGATTGTAACAGGATTGTAAGTCGCTTTGGATAAAAGCGTCAGCTAAAAGCAGGGTTCTTACGGTCATGGAAAACCTGGAAAAGTCATGGAATTTTAAAAAGGTCATTTCCAGGCCTGGAAAAGTCATGGAAAAAAACTTAAATCATAAAAGTTTTGGAAAAGTCATGGAAATTTGTCATGATCACACCGAGTTTGAAATAATTCAATTTTTTTTTAAAGAAAGATGCTCAAAATATAAGCCGGCGTACACTCTCAATACACAAAATGTTCTAAATTGTTCATATTTTTTACCGAGATTTCATGTCATTGACATTTGGTTTAAAGTCATGGAAAAGTCATGGAAAAGTTATGGAAATCCATTGGTCAAAATGTGTAAGAACCCTGTAAATGACATGTAATGTAATGTAATATTCGTCCCCTGGGAGATCTCACATGCTCATGCCTTTTTAAGAAGGTTGGAAAGTATGGCGGATTGTTTTTAAAGAGTGAAATTACCTCTACTTTGCTGACCACCGGCATACCGTACAATCAAAGTCATCGGGGTGCACGCCACACGCCACACGCCACGTCAGCATTTCACTGAACCACAGCATATGTAGGCCAGCCAGCACGAACAAAGAATATCCATCCTGGTCCATCAATCACCGTGGAAGAAGGCCTCGGGGCTTCATTGTGTTTACTTTTTACAAAAGAACTCACTGCTCTGGTTGAGCTAGTTTATATGTTTATGAACCCAATAAATCATATTGTCCCGCCAAGTCAAAAGGCCACTTTCTGTCCATCACTTTCTGGTCAACATGCATGTCTCTGGCCTCGATGCTGTCCCTTTGGTGACCCGTCAGTTCACACACTACTGAGAAGGCCTCGAACGCCTCTCGGGCTTCTCAGCAGCGTGATCCACAGAAAGAAATGCAAAGATTCCAAAGTAGAAAAAAAGCTGGTCAAGGAGTTCAACAGCTCTGTAACAAAGAAAGATAAAAAATCCATCTCTCGAATCATTCTCACAATCTCCAGGACCTTTTAAGTCACTTATCCGCTGCCCTCACCATTCCAATGAAATCTCTTATGTTAAGAGATATGAGACACTTTTTTTTGTCAAAGTTTCCAGCATGAGAGCCCAAATTCTGCCGTCTCTTTATAACACTCAGACTTTGCATTGATTTCCAACAATATTTTGATATTCATTTTAGTTGAAGAACTTTTTTTTGGTGCTTATTTCGATATTTTTGCAGTATTTAAGTCGACTACAAACAACTTCAATCTGAGCCAGCGCAGTGTCCTGTCCACTCATTGCAAGTGATGGACATGTTTTCTATGGGCTGGACACAGCGGCTGTCACTGAGATCACACACATGACCGTGCCTCTCTATTTAGCGGCTTCCTCTACGGCCAAATCGGTCGTCTGTATTTGACTTTTTATATCCCGGATATCTATTTCCGTGACATCCACTCATATCATGTCAGATGAACCTGCCACCCCCCTCACCACAGCTGGGAGGTGGAGGGATGGACAGCCGTGTTCACAGACAGGACGTTGTGGGGGTCGGGGAGGTGTTTTTGTTTTGACTGTCATTGTGACAGTTTGGGTCTCTTCCTATCGCTCTTCCTCCATTGGTGTGTGTGTGTGTGTGTGTGTGTGTGTGTGTGTGTGTGTGTGTGTGTGTGTGTGTGTGTTGCAGAGCCATTGTCCAGTGGACGACTGTGCGACTCCCCTCTACCGAACCCAGAGATGAGCTTCCACATGTGGACAGAGGAGCTGGATATCTGTAAGTGGAACTGGAACCTGGAGGGCGGTCGAGGAAGTTAGTCGGCTCAACCGATATAAACTGAAACTGGGTTTATTTCCTCAAAACTGAACTGCATAAAGGGAACCACAAATACATGGGAAATCAAACGGGTAGAAATCCCTTTTTATAGTCAACCGACAGCAGCCTCGCGAGATGATTAGCGCAAATTAAATCCAGTTTGGTGTCAGAGCTTTTGAAAATCAGTCTGAAATATGTCCCAAATGACTAAAGTATGAGTATTAGGCTGTTTAAAAGTGCAAACATCTTGTTTTGACTAAGAGGAGGCCCACCGTCTTTAAATAAAACCCTGCCGACGGGCTTTTTAGAGCTGGAATCGCTTGATGTACCAAACTGATTAAACCCGAACCGATTTGAATTCAATCCATAACTCTGTGAAGCCGAGTGTGACGGGACATGTGCACCTTTACAGTCTTTATGGCGCACGGCCATAATCAGCGGGATATCGACATGTTTTTTTTCCTCCCGTCCAGCATTACACCTTCAATACAGTTATGATGTCATAACTCCCTGTGATTATTATTATTATCGCCTATGTAATGAATGCAATTTATTGTGCATCACATTCTGAAGGATCACAAGGCAGGCGCAGGCCAAATGTGGCACACTGTGTGAAAAGGATCATCATCCGATGGGAGCAGCACCCAGAGCCTTCTTCCATAGGCACAGATCGTAGTTATTTCCCTGAGGAAGAGCAGGCGTGTGTGTGTGTGTGTGTGTGTGTGTGTGTGTGTGTGTGTGTGTGTGTGTGTGTGTGTGTGTGTGTGTGTGTGTGTGTGTGTGTGTGTGTGTGTGTGTGTGTGTGTGTGTGTGTGTGTGTGTGTGTGTGTGTGTGTGTGTGTGTGTGTGTGTGTGTGTGTGTGCGCCCTGCAGCTCTAGTACAACAAGGGGTTACACAGAAAAGTAAAGTCTTATGAAGGGCCCTAAGTCAGCATGCAAAATCCAGAAGCATTATGACAGTTGAACCGACACGCGCACACACATGCACACACACACACACACACACACACACACACAGAAAAGGATGTAATCTGTGCTGTGGTTTGTGCCGACCTCTGGATTACGCGCCACTGACCAGCGT
Organism: Liparis tanakae; assembly: GCA_036178185.1. NCBI lineage: Eukaryota > Metazoa > Chordata > Actinopteri > Perciformes > Liparidae > Liparis > Liparis tanakae. The sequence goes on along the minus strand of CM070110.1, from coordinate 15,715,462 downwards.
TGATGTATCGACAGGGCGCGTGCTGGCCAAGTGGTTTCGATCCAGCTCCATGTTGGAGCAGTTCTCCCTCAGCGAGGAGCAGGACATGGAGCCCGGCGAGTCGCCCGGCGATGTGACGCCGTCCGACATGACCCGCTACTCCGTCTTGTCCAACGATAGCGGCATCGAGAGAGACCTGCCCCCCGGCGCCGATCCCTCCACGTCTTCATCTCCGGACTCTGCCGGCATGAGTGCATCATGGGAACAGCACAAAAGGTAAATGACGGTTGTGTTTTGATCGCTGTGTATTTATTTGTATGTTTGTGTGTGTGTGTTTGTGAGTTATTCGCATAACTCAAAAAGTAGTAAACCGAATCGCATAAAATTTAGTGGGATGATTGGTTATTATCCGGGGACCATTTAATTAGATCGATCGGGTCAAAGGTCATGAAAAGATCAACATCTTCTCTTTACCATAGCGCGGTCAATTTCTATATAATTGGCATGCAACTAATCAAAAATGGCAAAATGTTCACATGACATCAAGCTCCCCACACAGGGTTCGTACGGTCATGGAAAACCTGGAAAAGTCATGGAATTTTAAAATGGTCATTTCCAGGCCAGAAAAAATTAAATCATAAAAGTTTGGGAAAAGTCATGGAAATGTGTTAAAATCACATGTTCATTTACGCCGAGTTTGAAATAATTAATGTTTTTTAAAGAAAGATGCTCAAAATATAAGCCGGTGTACGCAATACACAAAATATTTCATGTTTTACCGAGATTTCAGTTTGGTCATGGACATTTGGATTAAAGTCATGGAAAAGTCATGGAAATGCATTGGTCAAAATGTGTAAGAACCCTGCCCACACTCTTGTACCAAGTACCAAAAAAGTGTCTGCGGCGAAGATATGCGCTCCACCGAGTGCCCGTTCTAGTTTACTTTAGGATCGACGATGCCCAACCAGGTTTGTGTATTTTAGCTCATTTACAATTTCTGTCGTCATTTTGTTTCATCATCTTGAAGACGTTGAAAATGAAGTTGCACTAAAGTAGGGAATCATCACCAAGAGTATTTACTGTAGGTCACTTGATCTCTTTAACTGAGCTCCAGAAGGTCATGGGATCCGCCTGGCGTTGCCGAGCCTCACGTTGCCGAGCCTCACGACATTTTAAAATGATTAATTCTATCGCAGAAACAATCTTCTCCGTTTCCCCAGTGAGCCGGAGCCGAGGCTGTCCCGACGCGGAGGCATGAAGATGAAGCCGTCGGTGAAGGACAGCATGGGGCTGATGCAGGACACCTTGGAGCAACGCGGGAACGTCGGAGGAGGAGGAGGAGGAGGAGGAGGAGGAGGAGGGGGGAAAGGAGGGAGGGGAGGGGCGACCCTGCAGAGGCGGGCAGGAAGCAGCGAGATGCAGAACACCTTCCTCACGCAGCAGAGACACTTTACGGCCAGGATCGTCGCCATGGGAGACGACAGGGTGCTGGGTCGCCTGGCCAAGGCCTACTTCTTCTTCAGGTGATAGACGACGAAGCTGCTTTCAAAAACAGCTGGGTTATTGTGTCTTACTGAGCTGATAGATATCCTTCAGTTGTATATCACTTTATTTCACCGTACTGTATTTGTTTTGTATCATTTTCTGAGATCTGCATATTATCATTTATCATTTACCCTCAACATCACCTTTCAGAAAGCGATCACAAGGTGGGCGAGTTTTCAGCTTTTAGTTGCAGAAAGTGAAAACGTTGTTTCCATTTTATGTCACCGTATATTGTCGGTACTTATCATCCTACTGATGTGTTCGCTCAATAACGTCACACGGATACATGTCATGTGTACGTTTAACGTGCTCATGACAGGGTACATTCATACTGGATGGCGGGATGCTTCGCTTCTTAAGGCAGATTACCTCCAATATTTAGTTTTGAGAGGTCACCTGTGTATGTAATAACGATGCTTTATTGTAATTGAATGGTTGAAATGATTTCATTCAAAGTAATAGGAAGCTACATGTGGCCTGTTCACATTAAATACTAAATCCTGTAATTATCTTAATATACTGTGATTGAAGCACTCACAATACAATGAGACTGGAAACTGGAGGACTAATAAATCACTACTTTGCATTCTCTCCATGTCGGCTTTGAGAAGCTAAGCGGTGCTTCTTCTGTTGCCCGTGGCGTCATACGTGGAAACCAGAAACCTCTTTGCCGCCCAGTGATGCTTCTCACTTTTCTCACTTTTCTCACATCTTTTTGCTCGTTTTCGCAGGAAAAGGGAAGCACGGAGGCGTTTTCTCACAATGAAAGTAAACCTCCAGTTTTACTACATCCCTGTTAGCGAGGCAACAGCTCCCATCGGCTCCATCAAGGTGAGGCCACTTCCCCTTTATCGACGCACCGTCGCTCGGTTGTTGCGTGAATCAGGGCGCCTTGAAAGATAACAAGACAAATGGCCTCCTTCGTAACGTCTCAATGCCGCATCACGCAGTAATACTGTAGTGACGTGAAACGATGCCCAGCAACGACGTGACCAGATTCCAAGACATTTAATTTAGCTTCAATTTATCTTTATCTATTTACATATATCATCAACATGTGTCATTGAGGCAAGGGTGATTAAATTGGGATATATATATATATATATATATATATATATATATATATATATATATATATATATATATACTGTATAAATAGGTCTATTTATATCTATGTATATACTGTATAAATATGTATACAGTATATATACAGTATACATATATATATATATTTACACAGTATAAATATATATACAGTATACATATATATATATATATATATAAAGTATATATTTACATTACATGTCATTTAGCAGACGCTTTTATCCAAAGCGACTTACAATAAGTGCATTTCAACCTAGAGTACAAACTAAGAACAACAAGAATACAGAAAGTAACATTTCCTCAACATAGTCAAACTACAAAAGTACCATAATAAGAGCTATTCAAGCGCTACCAAAGTGCTAATCTGTGTTTTAATCCAGATATAGTCGGAAAAGGTGCGTTTTCAGTTTCCGGTGGAAGATGTAGAGACTTCCTGCTGTCCTGGTGTCAGTGGGGAGCTGGTTCCACCACTGAGGAGCAGGACAGCAAACAGTCTGGATGTAGAGGGATTAGCTCCAGGTGACGGAGTCACAAGTCGGTTGGCTATATATATATACAGTATATATATATATATATATATACACAGTATATATATACAGCATAAATATATACATATTTATATGTGTATATTTATATTGGCTTCCTCGTTAATTTTAACTTGTAGTTATTGCTCACCTTTTCATGTTAACGATCTAGTTTTTGTTATTATTTTTTTCTCCACTAAGAACCTCCGTTTAAATAGACCTGAGCTGTTTGCCTCTACTTGAGAGGCAGAGGATTGGGTTCTTCACAATGCAAAATAGTCCTTCACCAATGTGTTGATGTAGTCCCAGAAGCAGTGAAACACGCGGTAGCTCCAGTGAGAAACCTCCAGGCTCACAGCTGTTCATTTGGTGTATTTTTATGTTCTCTCCTTCATGTTCCTTCCTTTCTAGGAAAACCTTCAGCAATCCAAGGAAAATCTCTGCACTCTCGGTTCCTACCTGAGCACGGTGGACCCGTGGTACAACTCTAACATCAAGGGTCTCGGCAGCATGATCCCCAAACTGGCGAAGATGGTACAATACACATTTACACAGCAGCCCTATGTTCAATACATCCTTTGTGTGTGTTTGAGGGACTTGTGAGAGAGAAGAATGCTCTGCAGTTTGGATACTTACGCATGTTCTCCCCTCCACTGCGTCTCGTCTGAATATGACGTACATGTTTCAGTCACACATGAAGTGACAGCTGATGAAAACACCGGAAACTGCGTAATATCTTACGTCTTTCACAGAAACACAGCTACAGTGATAGATAATTAGGTTAAGAATGAAGAGATTGAGATGATTTATCTTTACGAGAATAATGGAAACGTTTGTTTGGATCTTCCTATGTTTTACTCATACAAGATGAAATGTTTTGGTAAAATATTCATATTTTATTTATTTTGTTTATTTTATTTTATTTATTTGGGGGGGTGGGGTAATTTAAAAATGTTCTATTTTTTCAATATTCCTGGCGGCGAGAGAAGAAAAATGTTTCACTTTTAAAAGGGTGATGTGGACATTGTGTTTTGAAGTCATGGGGCACATAAAGGATGAACTGGAGTTCACGCTCTCTTATTTTACAGACTCTGGGAACATTTTCGTGACTCAGTGTTTACGTCATGTGACCCAAATGAGTTTGTGGTGACGACATCGTGCAGACGGGAAGATTAATGTTTCAAGGCTTTTGTCTTCTCTAGCAACAGATGGACCCGGGGAAGCCAAAGGAGCCCTTTGTGCCTGATGTCATCTCCTACTACGTTCGGACCGGCCAGCAGCCCGTCTACTTCACCATCTACTTCGTTAAGGTATGGTGTATGGTGTATGACATAGTCAATGTGTGTGTGTGTGTGTGTGAGGGCTAAAAGCACAGTGCGCTCTCCCCAACCGGAAGCAACGACTTAGCTGAACAATTCATATCAAAAGGTTTTGAGACTTAATGATTCACATTATTTCAATGTCTTTCATTTAATTTAATTTTATTATTCAAAGAGTTGTTTTTTCTTCTTCCATTAGATCACGTTCACCAACCAGACGAAGGATCCTGTGGAAGACGTGTTTCTCACCCATCTGGAAATGGAGTTGCCGGATTTGAGACGGATCTCATCGTCACTTCGAGGTCAACTGGGTTTAACTAATGACCTCTTTAGTTGTGTGTACAAACCTGCCTGTCTATATATATCTCTACGCAATCATGTCGAACAACATGCCCGTCTCTCAAACAGACAAGCAGAAGAAGAGCTCGGGGGAGGTGTGCGGGCCGGTTGTATCCTTCAATTACAGAAAGGTATGTTTGACGTTCCATTGTTATCCGCACCGGGAGGAACGTACGTTTGCGAGTGTTGCGTGCTCCTCTGGGTCTGTCCACGGACGAGCTCCCGAGCTGCGTTGTATTTTGAGAGGCCGGTCATAGCCGCATGCCGAAAGACACGTTGTGGTTACGGTGACTCGCGCCTTCTCTCGAAAACAACCTTTGTATTGCCTGTTTTTACCGCCACTGACTCCTCGCTCACAACACTCCGAGACACAGTGGGGGTGTAGACTGTCTGTGTTCGGGGGGAACTGAGCCACACACAGGCGACGTTACGTTGGGCCTTTTTACTGGGCATCAACCTCTAGTTTATACATGCGTGTATAAATGTGTATATGTCGGACATGAAGCCTGAAAAAATGAAAACGCTCCCTAGTTGTGTTTGCACTTGTGAAATGAAGCTCAGGCAGCAGCAGCAGCAGCCGTTGCAGACTCACCTGGAGGAGACCTGCACTGAGTGCACCTTCTGGTCTCCTTATTAGATCACTGCCACATGCTTCATCAGTGTGTGTGTGTGTGTGTGTGTGTGTGTGTGTGTGTGTGTGTGTGTGTTCAGGTGACATTGAGTGGCCGAGATGTTGACAAAGGAATGTCTGTCAGGATTTCAAGCGCCCAGATCTCAGCTATTCCCTCCAATGAGGCAGAAGGTTCAGTATTATTTATATTTTTATTATTATTATAACGCATGCAGCAACCAATACTCAGACCCCACTGTATGCTTTAAATAAATATGTATATATCATGACTTTGTCTTCTCCTTCTGCTCCCCATTTCCTCTGCCATAGATCTCAACTGTTTGACCATGACACTGAATGAATCTACAACAAAAAGCAAAAACAGCGTTGTGGTGAGTCATGGGAATAGGTTGTCGGGCTCCAACATCCCCCCTGGATGATGAGCCTCACGTAGACGGCTCGTGTTAAAACGACTCACAAAATGTACCCCAAGTCCTCTCAACATCTTTTTATTTTTTAATTCCCAGGACTCGAAGATTCGGTCCAACAACATTAAGATGCGCACTTTGGAGAGTCGGCCTTTCATGGTGACGCTGGACAGAGATTGTCGCAGGAGCTACACGGATGTGCAGAGGTAAGAGAGTCGAAGAATTGCTTCGTCAGGGTCTAGTTTGTTCCGCACCTTGTTTGCTCCGCCTTTCTCCCCGTGGAGCCCCGACTGACGTCTCCGTCTTCGACCTGTTTGTGTTGCAGCATCGAGATCTCCCCGTGTCTCGATCCCAGATACTGCGTCCAGAAAACCATTCGTTCCAAATTCAAGTTGGGGGAGGACAAAGACGCCGGACTGAGCAAATACATGAACAAAGGACTCTCGCTGCCCATCAACACATTCGCCGGCATCATCAGCTGACGTGGCGCAGCGGCCCTGCAGGGAGACTTGAGAGACGTTGACAGCCTGACACGCAGACGGACAGAAGGCCTTCCCTCCGAGTCACGCTGAGCTGCTCCTGGAAAGAACCAATCGGCTCCCTCTGCCGGGTCGAACCGGCATGGACGTACAAACCCTTTGAATCAAAGCAACACGCACACAAGTGTTTCTTTTGACCGTAACGGAAACAAAGTTGCGTCACACAGCGGGATTATTGTTGAACAGTGTTTCTACTGCTATATATATATATATATATATATATATATATATATATATATATATATTGTAAATTATATATTTTCAGTAAATCTACACAGTGTGGTTTGCCAAAGAACAATACTGCCTGTAACACTAGAGAGGACGGCAGTAGGATAAGTAAGAAAGAGGTTTAAGAATTCAGGACTACTGATAATTGGATCACTAATCACATGACCTCTGACCTCCATCCACTCACTGCCGCGTGTGTTCGGTGAAGCGTAAATGTCCTAAACTGAATTTAATTTGCACTTAAGCTCCAGGTGTTGTATCCTTGTTTGAGGGAGCAACTGTGTCCAGGGCATGTAGTATGACTTCATGCATTACTGTGTCATTAGCATACGGGTCGTGAATATAGAAAAGATCAAGACATTGCTTTCTTAGATTACGTCTTAGATTACATACCTAAGAATGTATTTTAAATGCCGCCCTCCCTCGGGTATGATCAAAGGTCAATCGCCTCTTAAACTGGATGTGATGTTTTATTGAGCGCACAACATAAAATCGTGTGTGTGTGTGTGTGTGTGTGTGTGTGTGTGTGTGTGTGTGTGTGTGTGTGTGTGTGTGTGTGTGTGTGTGTGTGTGTGTGTGTGTGTGTGTGTGTGTGTGTGTGTGTGTGTGTGTGTGTGTGTGTGTGTGTGTGTGTGTGTGTGTGTGTCTCTCTCTCTCTATCTCTCTCTTTCTCTCTCTCTGTTAGCCTGGCAGGGTAAAAATCATAAAATTGAAGATACATTTTGCACATTATTTCTATGAGGACGCCATTCTAAATCGAAATGTAAATGTGTAAATACTTGACTTTTCTTTGTAAAACAATGTTGGTGTTTTATAATAAACGTGGTAAACCTCAGTGCTTTGTGTTTCTATAATCTAAAAGAGGAAGTGGATGTGAATAGTTTTGAAGTTTCCCCGCGGCGATGTTGCCGCCAGATGGCGCTCTTTAGCACCCATCTGCCCAGCTCGAGCACAGGTTGACACGGGTACGGTCCCGTGCGCTGCACGCGCACCGACCGACACATGCCGACCGCCGGTGAGCGACTGCTGGAGCATCTCGAGCTCCCCGCCTCTACCGGTCGGCGTTTGGCTGGCGGATGACTCAATGAGACACGGCAACGAACCGCGGCCGCAAGACCCTCCCAGTAGTCCCCTCCCCCCCCCCCCCCCCCCCCCCTCTGTTTACCGGTGACGGTCTGCAACTGGAAGGTGGAGAAATCCGAGGAGAAGAGCAGCTGTAGGACCGATGGAGGAGAAGCACGGATCTTCTCACCAGTACGGTTCACTGGAGCGCACTGAATGGAGCAGAGGCACCAGCAAGCCAGGTAGACACGTGCGTGTGTGTGTGTGTATACACGTGTATATATATGTATGTATACGTATAAATGTGTGTATATATATATATATATATATATATATATATATATATATGTGTGTGTATACATGTGTAAATATGTATATATGTATGTATACGTATATATATATATGTGCATATATATTTATGTGTATATATATATGTATATAATTTATGTGTGTTGTAGTTATATATATATATATATATATATATATATATACATATGTGTGTATGTATGTATGCATATATATATATACACACCTATACACACATGTGTGTGGATGCACATATATTATATATGTATATATGTATGTGTATATATGAAAATGTATATATATATATATATATATATATATATATATATATATATATATATATATATATATATTTCCTGTGTTACATTAAAATTACTTTAGTAATCTCAATCTGTTCCAACACTGTATACGTTATAAATAATATTGTCGGTAGCATCCCTACTATATTCCTATAAGACTTCATTTAATTTTCAATTCAGTTTATTTTGTATAGCCCATTATCACAAATTACTAATTTGCCTCATAGGTTTGTGTTTAGTATTTTCCCGCTGGAGGGATTACTACAGTTATGTTTGTAGTTGATGGAACAGATCAATGTAGTTCTCTAGTTGCAGTGCAGGCAGCAGCAAATGTCAAGAATCCACAGGTGTTTATTCGTCGTGCGTGCGTGTAGGTGTGCGCGTGCGTGTGTGTGTGCGCGTGTTCTTATTTGTGTAAGAGAAAGGGAAGGGCCCATTACTCAGGAACCTGCTCCCCCAGATGATGAATAATGACCCTCATTGGGGACTGCTGATTCTCAGCGTCCAATAGAGGACGAGGTCACAAGTCCCTGGACTCTTATCAGAGTAGAACTGTCTTCTCAAAAGCATGAAACTATATCTGGGTTTTTTTATCCAAAAGGCATCATGTTTCTTAATGAATTGCATGGAATGTCCAAATGTCCCCCCCCCCCCCCACTCCAGAAAAGAGTTTTAAATCGGAGAAAAGCGTAAAATCTCCACAACCAAAGCTTTGACCTTCTTTTGGTTTGAGTTCTATTTCTCTTTACCGCTGATAGTCGTTGAATTCTTACTTTATATTCATGATGCTTGTGATATTATCATGTTGTCAAGGTGTTCTGACGTGCCAGTCACGAAAGTGAGAAGGGAAGTTTGCCTGAGGACAAAAGTGAAGCCTTCTATCGCTATTTCTTTTCTTGCTCTCACCCCTCCTATCATCCTAAAGAAGAAGAAAAGAAGAGGTGTCGTAGCAAAGACTGGCAACTGAGTTCATGAGTGTATTTCACATCTTCAGGGGTTTGGATAAAGAGAGGGGGCAGGGTTCGTCAGGTATTACGTGAAATGAGGAGACATGAGAACTGGGGGAGAGGCAGTGAGGAAGAGGACTGGAGGTCTAGTGATGAGTCATAGCTGCTCAGCAGCAGAATATCCGGCCCTCCAGAGCCTCTGCAGCAGAACTAGTCTCTAACCACGTAAGAAGCTCTGAGCCGCATCTCCCAGGTTACAGGTGTAGCAGCATTGATAATGTATAGTGTGTGTACGGCATGTCTCTCTTTTACTGTCACTTTCTCACACACACACACACACACACACACACACACACACACACACACACACACACACACACACTCATTACAACTAATACCGGAAAGAAAGAAAAAACGTTTCGATTTTTACGGGAAGCGGATAATACATTGCTGTTATTCAAGTATCAGGAAACACTAAGTACAGGTAATAAGGACATTTAAAAAAAGAGGACTTTTGGTAGTAACAGTGGTGAAACTACTACTTACTTCAGTAATTACTGTACCTGAATGATGGCATACATCAGTGTGTGGAGCAGAGGGATGATGCTTTTGCGAGAGTCCCATCTCTCAGCCTGCAGAGGAGACACACACTCAGTCAGCCCATTAGCAGAGCAATAACGGAACAGATGTGGCGCGTCCGTTCGTTCACATTTCATGGGTAAAACGATTAGTTGATTAACTCAAATTATTATTGGAGAATAATGAATAGGTTTCATGGTCAGTCAATTCAATTCCTATCGGTAAATATTAAATCAACCAGGTAAAGCCAGCCAGCCACAGTTTTTACAGTTTGGTACCAAAGAAAAATAAGAAATTGGAGTTTCAGAGCCATAACAGAGCCACTGCTGACATCTACTACCTTTTCCAGCTCTTTTATCAGCACCCACACCAGAGATAAGCCACTCGCAGGATTGTTTTGAACCTTCTTATGAAGCTATTCATCTCTCCACTGGAACAGCACCCTCTCATTTTCTCTACTTTAAGAAAACCTTAGAGGGCAATTCCTTTTATTTACTGCACTCGAAGGACACCCAGGGCAATTCATGATGATTTCCCTCGTGGAAATGCTCCCTTGAAGTCACTACATCCCATTGTCTCTACCAGAAAGGAACCTTAGGGGCAATGCATCAGGTTCTCCCCAAATAAAAGGGGACTTTTTGCAGCATTTGTCTTTTTTTAACAGAGCCCGGCTAGCTGTTCCCTTCCCACCTCTGGTCTTTAGGCTAAGCTAACGTTAATTGCCTTTTGGCAATCCCCCCATAGTTAGGGTTCTGACATGGGAGTGGTTTTGATCCTGTCATGTAAATTATCCTGCTGCAGTAAAGTAAATAAATAGTCCTTTGTAATTTTGAAAGAAGCCAGAAAAAGGCTATTTATAATTTACACAAAGCCAATGAGGGGGATTTGCTACTTTATACAGCTGTGTATTATTAATCATCACACTCTCATTAACACACCAACACCTCTGAGAAGGCGTATGTTTTTTTCAGTTCTAATCTTGTGTTGGCGCCATGTTGACGTCAGCCAGATTTGTCATAGTAACAGAGTAGATGAGATCAGATTGTACTTTACTAATCCAACGGGGAAATGTATTGTCGCAGCAGCAAAACATCTTACAAATATACAATCCAATTAAATTAAATAGCAGGGAATGATACGTTTAATAATTTAAATAATAAAGAAAATGAAAGAAGACAATTAAAATAAAGTATACTTTGTCACTAAAGTATATAGTTAATTGATGATCAATCCGGCACATCTCCAACATCTCGCTGCACACATCGAAGGATCGAAGAAAAAGAGTCGACTCTTCTCCTTCTGGTACACAGCGTTGATGTTGACCTTCCTGTTCAGTCTGTTGATGATGGAGACACTGAGGAACCTGACCTTCTCCGCCATGTCCACCTCCTCTCCCTGAACTCTCAGCGGTTGTGGAGCCGTCATCTTCCCCCTGAAGTCCACCACCATCTCTCTGGTCTTAGCCACCTTCAAAAGCAGGTGATAGCATCAGAGAACTTCTGCAGAGGGCATGACCCTGAGTCCTCCTGGAGGTCAGTACAGGGTGAACAGGAAGGTAGACAGCATGGTTCCCTGTTGGGCCCCAACATCGCTGACCACCGTCTCGGACAGCACACCGCCCAGTCGGACAAACTGTGGTCAGCCTGTGAGGGAGTCAGTGATCCAGCAGACGGTGGACGCGTTGACCCCCACCACCCGCAGCTTCTCACTCAGCAGCAGTGGCTGGATGGTGTTGAATGCACCGGAGAACTCAAAGGAAGTGATTCTCACAGAGCTCCGGTTCCATCCAGGTGCGCCTGAGCTCGCGGCAGCAGGTAGATGATGGCGTCGAGCAGAGTGAAGAGATGTGTGTCCGTACTTCAGGAACCCTTTTCTCTTTTTCCTCTGTGCGTGACCCCCTCTAACACAGATGTAATGCCAGCAGGGCTACGAGTCCATGTGACCCGTCAATTATCAGCGAGCGTGGTAAATGCTTTTCATTTCACTCGCTACCTGAAGTCACCAGACCCCAGCCTGAGTTATTAGGATCCACTTTCATTCGGCTTCCTTTCATGCTGGTGCAGAGGACGTGACTTGTAATCCCCCCGAGAGCAAATGTGACGAGAATAGAGACATTACATACTAGAGTGCTACTTAGTAATGGTGTGTGTTTGTGTGTGTGTGTGTGTGTGTGTGTGTGTGTGTGCGTGTGCGTGTGTGTGTTTGAGAAAGGGCTTCAGGGGACTGTCTGTCAGTGGTGGCATCGGCATCCCCCTGATGGTGTTCGTCTGGCCCCCATGCCGCGCCGCTCTCCGCAGGGAGGTGACAGTTATCCAATACGGCGCCATAAAGGGAAACATTTGCGAGCAGGAAGCGGTGATATTCTTCAATAATAAAGATTGCCACTACATCTACCTTGAAGGAGGTCAACCATGTTTGGATCTCAGGGTGAACCCAATGTGATGTTGGTTTTGCAATTACATGTTTTTATATGCCGGAGGATGTAATTATAGTGCCGCTGCTGCTGTGCACAGCGTTTAGAAGCTGCACCGAGCGCTTTGATGTCCGTTCGGATTCAGAGTCATTTAAAAGTGTGACGGCGCCGGCCAGAGCAGTCCCACGCATTGCTGCGAAACGGTGGCTTCGATATGTTCAGCAAACGTTGTCAGCTAGTACGTTGTTTGCTTTATTTTAGAGTCCCTTGTTTTCATTATGAGGAAGGATGAGCGGGGTGTTGGTACTTGGAGTGACGAGTTGACTCTGTGTTTGACCTTAGCGGTCACCAAACATTCAGGCATCCTCAGTGCAGCATAATATGCTTTAAAAGCTTTATTAAAGCACAACTACTCGAGACAACTTTCTGCAATACATGTATTATTATTATGGCATTTAACACACCTGCCATGCCCATGTAGTGAATATCATTAAAAAACCGCCACAGAGGAAGATAAATCCTGCCCGACCCAACTTGGAATAACAATGTGAATGACCGTTTTATTGCACTTTTTCTATAGAGCTGGCGAGAGAGACAGAGAGACAGAGAGAGACAGAGCAAGAGAGACAGAGAAACAGAGAGAGAGAGAGAGTAAGAGAGAGAGAGAGAGAAAAACAGATAGAGACAGAGCAAGAGAGACAGAGAAACAGAGAGAGAGAAACAGAGAGAGAGAGAAACAGAGATAGAGACAGAGCAAGAGAGAGAGAGAGAGAGAGAGAAACAGATCAAGAGAGAGAGAGAGAGAGCGAGAGCGCAAGTGTGATGCTTTGCTCCATATCAATTTCAGAGTACATCCACTGCATATATGTTTATTCATGGTCAGTTGTATAGTTCTTCGGTGCCAAATTGGATGTTGGAAATGTAATCATTTTGAAAATAGACCCGTATATCTCTACGTATTATTTGTCACAATTGTGATAAAGAAAAGTATCAAAATGCAGCCTCATGCTTTCACATCAGATATAGGGCATACACTACAGTATGTATCCAACGTTCAGCAAGACCAAACGCTCTTTCTCTCTCACTCTCTCACTCTCTCCCTCTCTCTTTCTTCCCCAGAGGACGATGTGGTGTCCATGGCGGACTCCACCATCACCACGGACGACATTGAGGGGGAGCTTTTTAAGATCGACAGGATCAGGGACGTCCTGGTCCGGAGGGAGTCGGAGCTCAGATACATGTGAGTGGCTCATCGGTGCTTGAGTCGGGGCCGCGCTGTGACTCCTGGAGACGGAACCGGTTCAATCATGGCAAGCCAGAGTCGGAAACATGCGAAGGAATGGTGAAAGCTTTACTATCTGTAATGCTGCCCTGAGTTCAGTGCCAGTGAAGTAGTCTGTGCATGCCACACCTACGATGATCACGACCTCAACCAGCTGCCCGACCAAGACCCTCGTTTATTTGGTGATGGGGATGTTTAGGACGCCTTCGGCTTACCTCACCTGTACCAGTGTCCTGGCACAGCCTTCTGCTTTCACCTCAGTGTTAGCATTAGCATGTTCACATGCTAACGTTGGTGCGTTGGACAGATTTATTTATGGCGCAGAATTAAAGGTAACCGGACCTTTTAAAGTCATTTCCATTTCTAGCGATCGCGAATGTCACACGACATCTCACGGGAAAAATATCATTCACGCAAGAGTTGGATGAGCCCATTGACATCCATCCCTGAGAAAGTGGAAGCAAAAATGCACCTCCTAAAGTCTGCAGTTGGGTTTGTAAGTTTGAGGTGTCTTTACTGTCCTTACTGTACATGTCATGCCGTATGTCCCATTATGCATCAGTCTCTGTTGCCACCTGCTGATGGAGTAATGTTATCTTTGTGTAACCTTGAGCTAAGTTTCTTATGGGGGGCCATCGCTAGAACTTTGTTTGGGTGCATCAAGGCGTGTGGGACCACGCTCCTCTCCTCTTCTTGGCATTCAGTTCATGAAGCAGTCACGAAGGTTCCCTGACACACAACAGCGCGTCACGGGAGGATGCCGTCCCTCTCCGGTCTTTTCCCCACCCAAATCAGTTCACAATACACTTCAATTTGTGAGCATGCCGTGGTATCACACACACACACACACACACACACACACACACACACACACACACACACACACACACACATCTCGCAGCTTTACCCTCTATTCTCTCTCCTCGTTCCTCTCCATCACACCCCCGGAGCCGGACGCCATTAGCATTCCAATGGCTCCACCTTTGGTGCTTTCAAGCAGCCTGATGTATGGATATTTATTCATCCACTCCTCTGAAAGATGGGCAGTAACGCTGCTCAGACAGCGGCCGGGGGAGGGGGGGGGGTAGCAAGCAAGACTTAAGCTGATAAAATGAGTACAGCAAGATGGGAGGAGGTGGTGGAGGGGAAGTGGACAGAGAGAGTTGCTATTTGGTTGAATTTCATTTTTGCCCTGATGGTGGAGTCTAGATTCCATTCATCTCGAGCCTTTAAAGTTGTGTTTTTTGTGTGTGTTTCTTTTTGTTCCGTGCGCAGGATGGACGACATCCAGCTGTGCAAGGAGATCACTCGTCTGAAGAAAGAGCTGCAGAAGTTAGTGTCCATACCAGGTAGGAGTCCTCTGGGTATTGGCAGCTGTAGATAAAGGAGAAGCATCAGGCCATGTTAACAGCAATTAAAAGAGGAAAGGGTCAAAATAACTTGAAAAAGATTAGTTGAGAAGATTGATGCCATGTTAAATATGAAACTAGAGCCAGCAGGCAAACAACTAGCATGGAAATCTCAAAAGTGAAACAACATCAAAGGAATATAAAGCTCCCTCATGAAGGTGGTGTATCTTGTTTGCTTTATCCTGATACAATCAGAGGAAACCGGAGCAACCGATTATCCGTCCTGCTGTGCAGTGTTGTTGTTAAAGTTATGATCCAACAGCTGTCAGTTCTTAGAGATGATGGCGTGCATATGTTTTTCCTCCACTTAGACAGTCGTGCTAGCTGCGTCCCATCTCCATGCTAAGCTATGCTAATCGCTTCCGGTACGCACGACGCATCAATATTTGTATATATTTTTTCCCCGATCTCACAGCCTGTTTACAACACATTGTGTGCTGGTGGCACGTAATCAGATGTCAATGGGAAGTAGATTAAGACCAACACATGACTCTCAACCAGAAGGTCCAGACTGGTATTCGTTCATTTGTCTGTGATGTGTCGATGTATGTTTCTCAGTTCACGTACTATACAGATTGTAAAGACCTGTGAGGCATATTCGTCATGAGTGAATACAATTGTCTTGGCTCCAGCCTAATTTATAATTAGCACTAGCGTGGCATGGATCTCCTCATCTAACTCCCACCAAGAAGAATATAACGAGTGTATTCTCCACAATATCAGACGGCTTGACTTCTCATCCAGTTATTAATCCCACAAATTGTCGTCTGTACACTTCCTCGTTGTATGTATCTGGAGTCCAGTGGGTAATTTGCGGCCACCGCCAGGTGACTCCGATGTCTTGTGCTGCAGATAACGACAAGTCGGGCGAGGACCGGCAGAAGGAGGAAGAACTGCTGCAGCAGATCCACAAGCTGGTCGAGACCAGGGACTTCTTGGTGGACGACGTGGAGTTTGAGCGACTCAGGTGCGCTTGTGCCTCTCGGGTCTCATCGCGGCTCGGCGGGACTCTTGTGGTCGGCTGGCAGCATATGGCTGCATATGAATAATTAAACACAAAGCCCTACAGCTGATAGAGATGCAGCGCACATACAGCGCAGCCTCCCAGAAAAGACTTCAGGGAATTTTTTTGTCCAAGATCGACATTAACTTTTTATGCGAGGGGGGGCAGAGGGCATATGTTTGATAACGCCAATTCATGATGACTGAGAAGGCTCGCAGCCACCGATGCCGGTGAAGTTGTATCTCCATTCCGTATGCGCGCCTCGCACAAACGCGCTCCATTAAAACGCCTCCGGGGGCGCGGCGCCGTGGGGGTGCGCAGCAGAGAGACTTCTCAAGTACAGATGTGTGTCGGTGAGTACTGCCAGAGGAGCTGCCATTGGTTGGAAAGAAAGAAGGAAAACACAAATAATTGCAGTTTCGTCATCGTTCAGGTGCACCGCGCCTCCTCCAGAGAGGAATGGAAGCGTTTCTGAATCCGGTCCAAATCGTCCAGATCTGCTCCGACCGCCCTTCACCGCACCGTATGCAAAACACCACAGGGCGCTTCATGTAATATTAGATGCAGGTCCTTTTCATTTGTCTGTCGGTATGTCTTTTTCAAAGTCAAAACGTGTGTAGAATCTAAAGTACACTGTAGTGTAACAGAGGCTTACCGTCTGTGGAATCAGATTTAGTTTTGACCTAATGTGACAACAAGTATGCTTCGAGGTTCAATCTCAGTTCGTCGGTTCGTGTGAGAAGCCCTTCGTGTTGGCAGCCGACGGCCCGCTGTGCAAAGCCAGAGAGGCTGCTGGGAAGTGAAAGGCAGGAAGCCAGAGAGCAACAGTGGAGCAGTGGAGCGCACAGAGGGCAGGAAGGCCATGCTGATGAGTAGAGAAGAAAATCACATCTGTAGTGTTATGTAATGTTGTACTTCTACATAAGATAGTTTATTTTTAAAGCAGGACAAAGTCTTCAGGGTATTAATATGGATCTGCTTCGTGGATTTAGCAGTACAAAACATCATTAGACACTTCAAACATCCAAATACTCAAATGTGTGTTTACCCAATAGAAAGGTCTCTGTGTATAAGAGTGGCCGGCGGTTTCATTGAGTTTATCAATGGAGCCTTTCAGAGTAAAAACTATATTTTCTAATAACCCAAATTCCGTTGTATTGTACAGTGAGAACGTGTTTCATCTCTCCACTTTACCTTCTCTGGAATGTTCATTACTTGTGGAACAGATGTTCAGCAAGTAACTCAACGTTCACATCTGTATAACAAAGTGCTTCATCTATGTCCTTTCTTTTCTCGTTTTACGTCAATCTTTTTCATTCTACAGGGAGAAAGAAGAAGATAAAGAAATGGCAGATTTTCTGAACTCCAAATTCCCAAGAAATATGAAGAAAAAAGGTAAGATGTTGAGACCTGAGGAGTGAAATAGGCTACTGCAAATATTCCACTTGTTCTTGATGCTTTGCCGGTTCAAGGTGTTCATCTTTGGAGGATGAAGCTTCACACATCCACTGACTGATGCTTTTTGACCTGCTTTTCTTCTTCTTTTGTCCATTGGCAGTAAGTAGAAGACTGTTTCATCTTTTCCTCACCGTCTCATGTCTCTGCGCTTCAGGTGTTCCGACCAGACGGGCCCCGTCCAGGGCTCAGCCGGCCCCCTCTCCCTTTGCCAAGACGGGCCTCACCCTGCTGAAGGATTGCTGTGGCTTCACATGCTCCATCATGTAGACAGGGGGGCGGGTGGGGGGGACCCCAAAAGATATTTGGAGTTTGGGCTTTTTCAGTCCGAGTAAGACTTTGAAGCGTGACTGGAGCAGCACAGACCGCGTTGAGAGGGAGTCACGTGCCGAGACCCGAGTGTGTCTTGTGTCGGGTGTGTTTGTGTCTTTCATTGGATTTCATAATCCCACTATCTTTCTTTCTCTGTTCGCCATGTCTCTCATCCCACTCCTGATTTCTTTTTCAAATTTCTTTCCAATCTCAATAATCATCACAGCTTCCAAAAGGAGCAACACCCGACGCCTGGTGTTTATTTCTGTTTTTCAAGCCGGGTTTCGAGGGACAGAAACGGCACTAGTCAGGCATGAACTGTGTGCACACTAATTGGAATCAACTACCATGAAACCATATTAGTTTTTTATTTAAAGACCCCGCTGAGCTATTATAATTGTTCTCTACCAATTAGCAATAGGAGTCAGCAGGCCAGTCCACACACTGCTGACACTCTGCAACGCTAATGAAACTGACATTTATCAGGAGCTCTGTGAGGAGGAAGTTGCCTGTGATGTGACTCCAGAGCTAAACGGGGGCGACCTTTTAAAGAGTGGTGGTTTGTGAAGAAAGAACCAACGTCTCCATTTCCCTTCAATTATGCTCAAATGTCCAGTTATTGAAAATGTACTGGAAAGTCTTGTGTTCAAATATTTCCTCAGTCTCCTTTTTTTCCTTCAGTTGAGAATGAACGAGTAGACTATCGATCAGAGATCCCTCAATTTATTTCTCATCATTTCTAAGAGCGTGAAATAAGACCTCAGATTTTTGGTGAGGAAAATGTCCTGCAGGGAAAGGAACTCAAGAGAGGTGCGGCAACTCTAAGTATTAATATTCCGATCGTTGGACATCAGCAAACTCACCACATATATTGAATACACTTTAATGAGTTATTCTTAGTCCATTGCACTCTCTTTTGGACCATCCATATGCATGTTTTCACAAATGATATGGATCAGCACGCAGCTCACATTGCAGACAACTAAACTTAACATAAGGGAATATATATATATATATATATATATATATATATATATATATATATATATATATATATATATATATATATATATAGTATACCCATTGAATGGCCCGTGGCATATACATCCCCTCTGTTGGGCACAGGGATGGAGCGGCCAATCAAACTACTGAGCACCTCTGTGTTGCCAAGAAGAATGGTCGCCATAGCAACCTTGTACATCCCATATCTTTACAATGAAGATGGTTGGTTGGATCGGAGGGATGAGACCTCACAGGTGTGACGAAAGACAAATACTCCAGGACTAACTGCCATGGTGACCTGATGGAAGGCAAACAGGAAACAATATATGATGTTGCCGTCAAAAATATTTATAATCTCTCCAGATGATATAATTCTCAGTGCATCTTTGTTTCTCATCCCTGTTTGACAGTATTGCTTTTATGGTTTATTCCAAACCAGTCCTGAGGATGGATACAGCTGTCTCTTTTGGTCTATTGATATTCAGTCTGAAAACTGTCATGGAGGCTTTGGGTCAAAAATCTCCCAGCAACCATGACTGGTGCTGTCATTATGGTTCACACGGGAATTAGAGGAGTACCGATACTGTGGAAATAACACTTGGGGTAGAAAAACAACCAAACACAACATTTCTCCTTATTATATGTGAGTGTAAGAGGTGGATACCTTGATCTGTTAATCTGTCTCTAAATGTGAAGTATTATATAGTTTAAACCATTTGGCCAAAGCAGAGTTGCGTTGTTTTTTTAACACAGTAATGCTTGGTTACACAGGTGGTGACCAAATATAATATAGGTGCGAAAATGTCTTGGAAACCATATCTATAATCTGACACCAACACATTGTCACCCCATTGTGACATTTACTTCAAACCATGACGTTCTCTTTTTCCAAGTCAACGCATACATCTGGTCTGTGAGAACCTTCATGTCATCAGAAATTGTTTCTTTTGTGCATGTTCTGCTCTTCAATGTCCACATTCAGACATGAAACCAGCGGCTCACACCAGCTGGAGGGCGTGTTAACATCCCGTAACTGTGCTCGGCACGAGTCTAGCGAGGATTCAAGATTGTGGGAACAAAGTTAGGGGGGTCTAATCTTCAGTGTGAGTCATCCTCGATTAAAACACTGAGTTCCCACGAGGGCAGCTCACAGTGAGCGCTGTGTGTGAGAAGGGCACGGCCGTCACTCAAACGCCACATCCCGATCCTTCCCTCAGTATCGGAGGAAATATCACAATGTGTGAGAAATATAGAAACGAGAAAGAAAGATAACTTGAGTGTCTGTTTACCTGGGCCTGTTTGCAGGAGGGTGCTGACGAGTGGCGCCGTATCCGTCATCGCTTTGTTACTATGGTTACTGTGACTTGACGACATGCTCCCACTCCTTGTTTGATTTGTTCGTGCCATGTAGTAAACGCCGCTGGATTCTGATGCAAGGCTGCATGTGTTGTTAAAGTGCTAGGGGACGACTACAAGGACCTGTTTTTATAATGTCCGGGTTACAGGGTTCTTAAATGTTCACAGTTAAAGCTGCAAGTGTAATAAATTCAGATTCTATCTCAAGATTCATTGTCTTCCTTACAAACTTTCACTAAATATTGCAACACCTGTCGGACAGATTGCCCTGAAGTTTGACACAGACACGCGTGGTGCCCGGAAGATGACTCTGCATGACTTTCCATCTAGAGCCACCAGCAGGTTGACGTTCGTGGTTTTGAGTGAAACGTCTCGAGTACAGAACGATAAATATGGTGTTTGGGTAAAGGTGTAATCCATGGGAATTGGATCGCTAATAAAGCAGCAAATGAGTATTATCTTTGTAAAGGCATGGAGTTGTGTGTTTGCTGTAGTTTGCACTGTTAGGGCTGTAAGCACCGTTAGCTGCAAGCCACTGCCATGCTGAAAGCTGCGTGAAGGGAATATAAATGCTCCCGATCTCGTGTGACCTTTGAGACATTCACGTTTCCCTTCAGGATGAGCTGCAAACACCTTTATCATCTCTTAACTTTTGATCTAGCGCCATCAACAAGTCGCTAATATTGTGTTTTTTGACCAGATTCCCATTATTTCAGCTGTGATTTGTGTTTAGTGTCAATTGGAAACTGTTAGCATGCTAACATGCTAAACTAAGAGGGTTAACATGGTAAACATGGTCCGGTTCTGCATCTCCGTGTTTACATCGTCAGTGTGAGCATGCTGACATGAGCCTAAATCAACGCTGTGCCTAAGAATAACCTCAAAGCTGGATGTCGGCTAGTTTCACTTTTCATTCAGATTATTAAAATAGATGTGAATCCTCATCTCTTAAAAGGAATAGTTGTCGGGCAATAGTCTCTTTCTTCAAGATCAATCTCACTCTCATAGCTGTCAGTTAAATAAGACTGGAAGCATGGGAAACAGCTTTGCTCTCTCCTTAGTTAAAAAATAAACCCATGTTAACACCTCAAATGCATACTCATTAAAATGTCAAGTTGCTTCTGGTTGCCTGGCAACCTCATGGTAATTATAAGACGCGAGCATATTGTCATGGTCTGCTCATGGATGTAATTAGAAAGCTTAGTAGAGTGGCGCTAAGTCTCGCTGCTATTTTTTTAGTGGCCACTCGAGGTATTGCAATTAACAAAATCAGCTGCCTAAAAGCATTTCCCCAAAAAGATACTGCTAAAAAAGAGACATCTCTAAAACGCAGAACAGTTGAAATGGCAAACAATTTCATTTAATGTATGATTATAATGTTTAGTTTGAAATGTTACAATATCTAAGATTTCTGTTTGGTTTTCTTTGGTGGCATCAGCAAAGACCTAAATATTTGTTTTAAATGTTTTTGGATCAAACTCTCCGAACAAACAATGTCGCCTTTGTGCCTTTTGTCATTTTTTTTGTCAGGAAATGAGTGCCAATGCTTCCTTATGTAGCTTCTTTAGCATAGACCTTCCTTTATGAAAGGAAAGGAGATAATGCTGCCCCACAATGTTTTGTAGCGGCAACATTTAAAGTGACACACCATTCATCCGTTCACAAGAACAAACAATCATGGCTGAGAAACGCAGATCATATTGTTCATCATATTGTCTGCATATTGTTATCAGAATATAATCCCTTGGTTCCATGTTTATATTCTTCTTTAATTTATATTCCGCGCTGCAGACTGACGTCACTTACATCTGCCGGCCGTCGCATCATAACTACGTAGTTCAGTGAATCGGATTTGCTAAACGCCGCGGTTGTCTTTTCCTAACTACTTATGAATTCTGCTTCCCGTCTTTCCTTGACCCCATGACATCAGGGAAAATTGGTTAGGAATAGACGCCAGTGGGTAATTTGTTGACGATTTGACTCCAACCCCAATAAATAGTTCAAGCATGTAACTCTAAAACCACAACGTTTTACATTTCTCTTTGTGTAAAATATTAAACTAATAATATACATTGTATTGATTAGCTTCAGTCGTGCTGGTGGGCATGGTTATCAACATTAGCAAAAAGCCAGGCGGTTTCCTCTTCTGTCTGTAAGCTAAGCTAACCGTCGGCTAAGCTAACCGTCGGCACTCAATGTCTTCATAATGGACTGACAGACATTGCTGTTT
This sequence comes from Liparis tanakae, assembly GCA_036178185.1. Classification (NCBI taxonomy): domain Eukaryota; kingdom Metazoa; phylum Chordata; class Actinopteri; order Perciformes; family Liparidae; genus Liparis; species Liparis tanakae. The sequence goes on along the minus strand of CM070110.1, from coordinate 15,693,192 downwards.
CCTGGCTTTGCTTTCTCTGTAACTCAGAAACACTCACGCCCCAAAGCTTTTACAGATGTGTTTTCATCTTGAAATAAGAAAGCTGTTAATTACCTTCGCATTGAAAATGCAGAAGGTAATGTTTTGGCCGGTGTGTATTTATTTATTTGTGAATATGTCTGTCCGTCCGTCAGTTATTCGTCTAAATCAGACAAAACTGAGCCGATTCTTATGAAACTTGGTGGGATGATTGGTCATGACACAAGGAACAATCGATTAGTTTTTGGGAGTGGTTGGGTCAAAGGTCAAGGTCAAGGTCATGAAAAGGTGAAAACCGTATGTGCGAAGGTATGTGCTCTACCGAGTGCCCATTCTAGTTGTCAAATATGAGTGTTATTAACAAAGTGGCTGATGGGAGTTTTAGAAACTCAGACGGGAGCTCTTGTTTTCATACAGATCTGTAATGCGAAATTTAGACACACTGAGAGGGTGTTTGAATGTTAAGGAATCAAGAAATGCTTCATTTCTAGACGTTTTGGGAGGAAGTGTTAAGAAGACATTCGCTGACTCCAGATGTGGAAACTCAGCCCAGACTGAAGTGTTATATAAACTGACTGACTGAAGGGTCCGTGTGACTTTACAAGGATGCAGAGGAATGAGACGGAGTAAAAAGGTCAAATCCTTGCCGCCCCACTCGTTGCTGTGGGATACCGCAATCACAAAACATGACACAGGAAGCAGAAACTGACCATGCGCTCATGATCATACATGTATCATCCGCTCACGAGGCAGATGAGATGATACTATTTTAATTCGACACAGTGGAGGAGGTGCTTTGTGTCTTCCCATTCTTGCACTTAATACAGATAATGTGTCATCATTCCTTCTCTTTGATGTTTTAATGCTCGCTGGCATTTAGCCATTTAGTGCAATGAGATGACCAAAGGGACATTATTACCACACAACTGGACATGAGTGCAGATTCCTTGCAGTCTGATAAAACAACCACATTGAGATTCCTGATGATATCTTAAAAAGCAGCCTTTTAGCCAAAAATAACAACCACACAAACGTAGCCTTCTTTAGTTTAATAGAAGTTAGTTTGAACTATTATTTGGCCCCCTGTTCTTCTTTTTTTCAGAAACAAATATATTCTGAGACTTATTATCTTTCTTTTCCTTTAAAAAAGGAAATTTGAATAGAGTGACATTTTTAATGTGGGTATGATGTAAATGTCATTAAATTTGAATCTGTGAATTATGTGCTGCTATTGCAAAGTCCAGTAAGGTCACTTTGGAGGCTGTTGTGTTACGTTACACTGAGAGGTTTCTCTATTGCTTTGAGAAAGAAAAAAGATAATATACATGTACCTTCTGAGATTACTCAAATAAAGTTGAAGAACCAGAACCAGAACCAGGACCAGGACCAGAACCAGGACCAGGGCCAGGACCAGAACCAGGACATGACTGTGTGTCCAGGTTGATCATTGACTCACTGACATGTGAGCATCCTGTCTGACTAATCCCCAGTTGATGATGATGATGGTGGTGAGGAAATTCCATCTTTCATATTTTATCTCTCTCTCTCCGGTCCAAGGATGACTCCTCAATGAAAAGCAACCGGTAATGAGAGCGTGGGCAGTATTGGCAGCTTTACTTTGAACACTACCATGTTCCATTAGCTCCCTCATAAATTCACCAAGAAGGGAACAGAAAGCTGATTTTTTCTCTCAAAACAACAACAACAACAACTCTGACTCAGTGGCTCAGTGGCTCTCTGCTTCCATTCCTCCCTCCCTCCACATGTGTCCTCACAATAATGCTCTACAGAGAAAAGGAATAATGCACTCCTGGTTTTGTCTCTTTCACTCATGGTGTGCTACAAAAAAAGTAGAGTGTTATTTTGTTCTGGCATCATAGGTCGTGTAGTTTTGGCTACCAACCTGAAATCTAAATGTCTTAAATGCAGGGTGTTTCTTCTTCTGACAAACTGTACATACACCAATTAATATCATAACATGTTGCATATCATTGGTCTCATGAACAGCTGCAGGGGCAACAACCCAGGAGAGAAGAAGCACACTGTCTGGCACCAGACTTGTGGGCTTTCCATTCCACCCTTAAAAACAGAAGTTCAATGAAGAGATGAATGACTACGTGCAGTGTGCTCCATTTGATTTAAAAGTTGCTCTGAAGTCCAGAGGCTATATTTTTAGCACGGGTTGGGTGCAGAATCACCTTAGCAACAACAAGTAATGGCGCCACAGAAGTGAAAATCACAGAAGGATACATGTGAAGACAAATCATCACAAGAAAAGGAGATGAGCTTTTCCTTTAAAAAGGGAAATCTGATTACATTGACATTTTTCATGATGCGAATCATGTAAATGTCATTGAATCTGAATGTCTGTGAATCATGTGCTGCGATTCCATTGCAAAGTCCAGTATGGTCACTTTGGAGGCTGTTGAATTGTGTAACGTTACACTGACAGGTTTTTTCCAAATGTCCTTGACTTGGCCGCTCCTCAGGATCTCTTTCCTGCTCCCCATCTCTGTCTTACAAATATACACATTAAAAATAAAAAAATGTTAATCTCTTGTAATGGTATCTTGTGCAACAATTTGGAAAAGCATTGTAACTAAGCCTCTTCTGCTCTGTGGATCCATCCGTAGAGAGACGCTACGCTCATCGGGGTCACTGAACGGCGGCTCTCTGGCTCCACCTTGTGGCCACGTGGAGACGGTGCAACCACAAGTGAAGCGCGGAGCCTCCGCTTTTCTTTTTTTTTTGCCAGATTGTGATTCTCCGCCAAGTTGAGCTACACGTCAGAAGGGGACCTGTACTGGTGACTGGACGTGTGCAGCGCGCGTCAGAAGGTTCCCGGATGCACCGAACAGAAACATGGAACGGGTGGTGGTGGAAGTGCCGATCAACAACGGTGAGACGCGTTACCACCTCCACGTCGAGCGCGCCCTTCCGATCACTTTACATTAACGAATCTCCTAAACGGCGTTAGGTGTTTCTCTCGCGTCGCGCGCACACGCTCCTCCTCCTCCTCCTCCTCTGACGCATGCGTGGCTCGGCATTGATCGCGCTGCTGTAGCCTCTGTAGGAGCTATCAGGGCTTTACGGGCCGCTCGGCTCGTGTCTGTGTGTACGTGCGTGTAGCAGCCGGCTTCCTGGACGTGTGCGCAGCACAGAGGCCCACTCAGTACACAGTTTAGATCACGTTAGATTCAACTTTATTGACATTTTGCAGAGTCGGACTACACGTGCTGAGACAAAGTAATGCACGTCTTGTCTAACGTCTAGTAATGCTCCTCTTGTTTATCATGTGTATGCATGTTATTAGCATGTTATAACACGAGTAGAGAGGAACTGACCCACTGACCCTCATGCTCAGCGCACACCGGTCAGTTTAATATCATGTGCAGTGTTATTCCATGAAGTGCCTTTTAGTGATAACAGTGTTATGTTGTTAACAAGTGATTTCAACCCACATTCAGCTGACAATGATAATGTGGCTGTGGGATGTTGTTTATTTGTTCTCTTTTGAAGAAGGTCCAGACTGTCACTGTGAATATTTATTATTCTGTTCTATCTCCACCCTTTAGGTTTTTCTCTCTCTGGCCACTCCACAGCCCCACGGAAGCGCCAGGTGCGCTTTTCAGCACGCCATGACATCATCCTGCTGCGGGAGGTTATCGGCCAGAACCCCTTTGCCTCCAAAGAGCCAGGTAGGTCCGGTTCTTACAGGGCCGGTCGACACACTCAAATGCTTTTCAGATGCTGAGAGCTGCGGTTCCCGCATGACACGTCACAAATATATATCGAGTGACATTTAACTCACCAATGACTTTATGTGTATTCTTCGTCATCAGGGCGGATCTGGGCTCGTGTGGGGGAGATCATCACTGAAGCGCTCCAAGATGAAAGCTTTGAGGTGGATGCCAGGAGGTGTAGGGAGAGGACCATGCTGCTGCTGGACTACTACAAGAAACAAGACTTCCCCAGTCTACGCAGGTTGGTTTTAATCAGCGGGAGCAAACTGAGCTGTTTCACGGGATATTAACTTGATGCGTAGAAAGTGTGACGTGTGTGTGTTTCTGGTGCGCTCAGATTTGGAACGGAGAGGTTGTACGCCCAGAAGGAAGACCTGCTCCACGAGGTTTTGGAGCTGGAGGCTGAGAAGGGGCTACTGGCCAGCGGCGAGAACACAAAGTACCAGGTGGGTGTTGTGTTAGGAGAAGGAAGGTCAACGTAGGTGAGCAGAACCGTATCCTAAAAAGATGTGTTTCAGGAGAGACTGAGCGTATCATTTGCATCTTGTCAGAGCTTCATGCTGCAATTTCTGTCAACAGCAGTACGTCTGAGTTACAGACGTGTTATTGGCCGACTCAAGTCTATGATTTAACTAAAAATTCATGAATATTAACACCACAGAATGTTTTATAGTCCAGTGCAGTACCGGACAATACGGTATATTGGTATTTTATTTGTAAATATCGTGATATTTTCAAGATCTTAAGATATGCTCAGTTAACAGACAGTTACTCCGTACAATAAAAAACGTACTTTGCTCGGTCGTTCTTCCACACACTATTACAATCACGTAACGTTTTAGTCAAACATATTCAAATAAACATTAAGAATACAAAAAGAGGTAAATGTTAATAGTATAAATAATATATATAACATAATAAATATACAAAAAGAATAAGGCACAGAAATGTGAGAACAGTATTGTACAATCAGTTTCACTAAGTATGGTAGTGACATGAAGTCACAACAGCAGTCGTTGACAATTCAGTAATGAGTTTGTGTGTGTGTATGTTTTTGTGTGTTTGTGTGTGTGTGTGTGTGTGGGGGGGGGGTAGTTAAGGGAGCTGTTCACCAGCCTGATGGAAAAAATAGACTGTTTGCCAGTCTTTCGAAAATATAATTAGTGTCACTATATCTTTGTTATTTGGTCCAAAATATTGAGATATTTACATTAAAATGTATGTAATCTTGTCCTTATCTTGGTTAGGATGACGAACTGAGAAGGCGAGCCATGGAAGAACTAAATCTACCAGAACAGGACAAACCCAACATCACCATCACACAAACCGCAGCAGGTACAAACTGATACCAAACACTAGACATGAGTAGTAAAGTAATCAATTAAACCCCTTTTTAAATTAAGTTTTAGACTGTGGAGGAGATGAGGTGTAGATGTCTAGATGTCACTTAATCATGAGAATATGACCGGTGTTGCATATATTAGGGCTGTGGTACACTGGTGTCACAAATACTAGATATTTGAACTAATAAGGAAGGCCGTCGAGAATGCTTCATTCATGCTACATCAATTTATGCATGACTTCATTGGAGGAAAGGTTGGCCCTATATTTATTGTACTTTTAAAGAAAAATCCCAACATATTATCTGTAGTATGTATGTTATTTCTACTTATCAGGTACAATAATTGAGTTAATAAACATTTAAACGATATGAAAACGAATATCACATGACGATTCTCGTACACTTGGCATGGTCGATATTAACAGGAAGTAGATTGCTTGCTTAAATATGTAAAAAAAAGTATTCTTTAATCATTACATTTTGCTCTTTATACTTACGAGTATATTCTTCTTCTATAATATTCCTCTATAATCTTCCTTGTTAGGAGTAAACGTAACAAAAGATTTTGTTTTAACACGAAGAAATATGGGAGTGTGGATGACCCCTAAGTGAAATATTAACCCACTGTGGGCTTGAAATGTAGAAGTCAACATGGGGCTGAGTGTGCCTACTCGAAATACAGACTTTGGTGACACTAAGTCTAAATCCCTCAAACGTCTATTTCAAGTTCAAAGACCTACAAGAAATTATTTGCCGTTCCAAAGTGTCCTTCAGCCATTCTTTTCAGAAATTGGTACATTGTTACATAATTTCTGTCACAGCAGAACCAGAAGATTGTCACGAAGACATGGTGGAGCTTTCAGCGGCGCCCACAGCCAAGAGGCCCTGCCAGTGCTGCTGCCAGACCTACTCTGAGATCCTCAGCTTCCTGGAGAAACGCTCGGACGCCGAGCAACGGCTCCGGGAGGAGGAGCTCGCCCTGCGCCGGGAGGAGCTTGAGATCCAAAGGAGTAAGACTTTCAGAGAGTAATGTAGTGTTTTTTTATTTATTCTGTTGCCTTATCTTTTTTAATGTATTTTATTTGTGTTATGTGTTTTCTGTTGTGTCTTGTGACTGTTGCAATTGTTCTATGCTGCTGTCTTGGCCAGGCTTCCCTTGAAAAAGAGGTCATTGTATCTCAATGGGACCGACCTGGTTAAATAAAGGCTAATTAAAAAAGAAAATTATTCAACCCTGGGTAATATGGATTTTGCTTGTAAAGCATGTCATTTTGCATATAATTGTGTATTTTTTACTGGTATTATGACATCAAATGTGCCTGTGTAACCGCTGGAATACGGTGTAATACTCTGGCTCTAAAAACAATATACTCATCCATGACAAAATTCTAGGGAAATTTACATAAAAGTTAGTCCAAAGTTAAATTAATTAATTAAAGTAAAGGAAAATATGAGCCAATATTGTAAGAATTTGAAGTGAAGTCATAAATGAAAATGTGAAAGATTTGTGCAGTTACAAATGTCAACTACAAATTAAAACACTGTTATGCTGTCATCCTCCTCAAGGGGCATTGAACTACAGATTTAATTTGCATTTTCTTTTTCTTCACAGGTAAGATCGCTCTGGAGAGGGAACGTCTGGCAGCTGAGAGAAAAGAAAGGGAACGGAGATTTGAGCTGGAGAGCCAAGAGAGGCAGGTCATCTTGGACCTGCTCAAAGAAAAGGTGCTGAAAGGTTGAAGAGCTGCATCACCTGTGTCTAAGGCCATCTTCTAAAAGAAGTAAATACAGGAAATACGAGGGGGAAAAACATAGTTGACCGCATAAACGGGGAAGAGAACCAAGGAAAGATCAATGGCCATTGCCAGGCCATCGGAAACTAAACATACAAATGTATGGCAGTGAAGGGTGTTCCACGTTCATGCAGGCATATACTTTATGTGTGGCTCGTGCACAAAGCACCATGAAATGACATGAACTAGCAGACAGTGTTTAAAAGCTGCAATTTGTGCATAAACCAGCTGCACATCGCTGACCCATGTAGATCCCAATAGACACCCCCTGACTTGTAATCCTCATGGCACAGTCTGCATGAGAATGATGTAAAAGCGCTGCAACTGCTGGAGTGTCCCCTCAGAGGTGGAATGCACCAAAGGGTGTGGTGCGTGGTGCTGTGTCTTAGGTGTGGCGTTCCCCCAAGCCATTACCGGCAGACAGGATCACCTCGTTTTCACGAGTCCTGTTTACACTGTATTCCTGTCTGCTGCTGGTATAAAACATATGGAGGAACAGCTAAAACAAAGCTGTTGGTTCATGAAGTTCACATCAAAGTTGTGATGCAGCTCAAGTTTTTTTTTTTTTAACTCTGTAGCATTGCACAGTGATGACTTTAAACATGCTTTTTTTCAGCCCCTCCTTTTTTCATTTTAAGACATTTTTATTAAAGTAGAAGTAACACTATATTTTACTGACTGAATCCACTGGCATTCATTGGCAGACACTTTTGTACCACAAACAATAAAAGCCATTTAGTGGCTGTCCACATTCTATAGATCATACAGAAACAACTTTTTATTTCACCAATGTCTTCAGTTTGATTTGATGTGAAGGTAAAGTGAACTGACATTGGTTGCATATACATGAAATGTATGGCAGCAGAACCTTTTATTACGTGTTGCACGGTTTTATTAGATGACAGTTGCTAATGGACCTCTGTATATTTTTCATTAAAAATGCTATTTTTCTTCAAGTCCGCATAAATTAGCCTATGTTGTATAAAATGAAAGCACCAAGAATAAAAAATTAAATGTGTGTGTGACACATTTGCGTTCTTGAACTTGCTACTACTCCAGTTGGCATTACAGCATTATGTGGGTAAGAAATTGGCACATTTATCTCACTTTTAACCACAACTTATGCACAGGTACTTTTAAAGTGATTCTATTCCATGCTACTTTACACATTTCAGAATTTAATATTTTACTTTTGCTTCCACTACATCTATCTAAAAGCTTGTAAATACTTTGAAAAATCAAATTTCACATACACAACAGATGATTATAGATAGATAGATAGATAGATAGATAGATAGATAGATAGATAGATAGATAGATAGATAGATAGATAGATGGATACTTTATTAATCCCGAGGGAAATTCAGGTCATCCAGTAGCTTATACATTTAACATTAAACTTAACTCACAAACAAACAAACAAACAAACACAATTTTGTTATAATATGCTTGTTTACTTTAGTTAATAATCTGAACAGCCTACTTATTTCTCCACTTTAGCGACTGTAGCCACAAAACAGAAGGATTATCTTCTTAAACTAACAATAGCTGACATAACAGTTGGTATATTGAGGACAAAACAAACTTTCCAACCCGCCACATTTATTTTTTCGGTCGTTGCACCTTTAATTTGACGTCACCCGGATTCTACGAACTGATTGGCCAAAGACAGAATCCCACACGCCCACTGATGGTTCTATCTGGTGTCCGATTGGTTCGTTTCGAAGTCACTCCGTCAGGTCATCCACCCAATGAACATGCGCTCGTGGCGGTTTCTGCCTTGCTGCAAAGTTGACTGTCGCCACATTTGAACGCTAGCAGCGAAGTTTGGAAGTTATTGTACTGTAGCCCGAGTCAGACTTATAGTTTGTTTTGCAAGGGGTCCATTCCCGTTCGTCTTCATGATAACACGAACCGGTGTTTGTGTTCTGGAGACGGGAAAGAGTCAGAGACCCACGTAGAAGCAGCGCTCAGCTTGCCATCTGCTGTGGATTCCTGGTAGCTCGGGGTTGTTTGTGTGCGTGTGTGTGTGTGTGTGTGTGTGTGTGTGGTGCTGGTCGTTGTGACCAGCGGTACATGTGGAGCATGTGCGCGTGCTGCTTTTAGTTTACACACAGTGTGGCGTTGCACAGCTTCAGCAAGGTTTGTATTTTCTTCCAGAAACATGCGTCTACTTGGCGGCAGTCTACTCCCATAGTTTAGATTTCAGCGTAGATAAGGCTCTAACGGACGTTTTTAGTTGATTTCTTTGTGCGAGGGGGGAGTCAACTTAACTACCTCATTGGTTTCTGGAGAAATATGCCTATTAGGCGTTTCGGGGGTCACAAGTCTCTGGTCGCATACTCTCGAATTCCAACGCCGTCGTACGATTACAAGAAAATGAACGTCTCAAAGAGTGGATACCGGGTCTTTTCCGCCAACTCCTCCACCGCGTGCACCGAGCTGGCCAAGAAGATCACAGAGTAAGTGAGTTGTGACTGTGTGGTACCCGACATGCCGCTGACGCTACACCTGGGGCAGTCGTAGCTACAGGTGTGCATGTGACCTGAGGTCAGTGTTGTTTATTTGGGACACACACACACACACACACACACACACACACACACACACACACACACACACACACATGCATAGTGTGGCAATGGAGGCGTAGGTCTGAAGTCTAAACTATCAGTAATGGCAGCACTAAAGTAGTTGGTGTCTGTACTAAGGTAAGAATGCACACTTTTTTTATTGCACGACTACACCTTCCTACATGGGCGTTGTCATATTGCAAAACAGTTGGGTTGTTTACATTTCTTTATCCAACCCCTTAAACGCATCACGTGCAACAACAACAACTTTGCAACCATAAACAGGGTTTATCATCTTCAGAACACTTGATCAGGTTGCGGGCTCTGTTTTCACATGATGTAAAAACAACGTTATCATGTGTAACCACCATTTACAAGTAAATATCGCTTTTTAACATTTCTTTCCACAAATTTAATCCAACTTCAGCAAATTGAATGTTTGCATGAAAAAACTTGACACACTTTCCTCCTTAATCATAATTAGAGAAATTAGAAAGAGCCGTCGATGAGAATACTTCTGATGGAAGGAGCACACTGCAGAGGCTGCTCTGTCACAGGAGAAAAGCAGGGCTTTGATCATGCCTGCTGGACGCTGCTTGTGGCAGCCTGGTGTCTTAAGAGGCAAATATTCCTTTGTGAAACCAGGAAGGATGTATCTAAATGATTTAAAAAAAAAAAAAAAAAAAAAAAAAAAAAAAAAAAACAGGAGACTCAGTTTTTGCAGCTGCCAGTTCGACATGTCACTGCAGGGTAAACACAGATGTCAATGATGCTATTTAATTATGGCCCTCTCTGTTGGCCGGGTTCCCCCTTTCTTGTGCTTTCTTGATTGTGCAATTAATTTGTATTTATTACACCTGTTTTTGCCCTGCTAGGACATTCTGAAAAGGGCACATCCGTTTATATCGCTACTAAGAACACCAATCCAGATCTCTGCAAAAAACAATATCTTCTACTGAAATCTGGGATCAGCTATTTTTTAATTTTGCCAGACAGCCAAGTCGAGGTTACGTTGCTCGCACCGAGGGAAAAGGAGCTTGCGGCGCTTTCTCAGTTTTCACCGTTTGGCAACACATTATTCGTGAGATTATGTTGCCGCTCTGGAGTCGAGTCAAGCTTTTCTCGCAGAGCAAAGGTTAAATAACAATGTGTGCACTCACAAAATGGGAATGAATATTTACTCTGAGGTACATGTGGCGACTGGGCTGTGTGTGAATACCCCCCGGAGTTTAAGTCATCCTTATTTGTAAGACCCTCCAATTGCTCTGAAAATAACTAATTCAAAGCAATTCACACGAGAATACTTGAAGGAAGTACTCTGACTGTTCTTTATATTTGTCTGCTTAATTGCCCCGTAGTCTTAATAAATATAGTACTTTATATTAAAAAAAATATTTTGGTTGAGGCCTGTCTTGTCTGGCAGGATCCTTACAGACCTCATTGATCTGTGTTGTGCTTTTAAACTTCCATCAACGTTGTTGTTCATCATGACTTGGCACTGTTTAGGTTTTTATAATGAACAATTTTGCGCCTGAGGCACAGCTGTGTGCATGAAGCCTGGGCTTGTTCACAGATTGAATTCAAAGTTAATGTCAACTCAATCTCTGTTTGTGCCTAGTGTTTTCTAATTATCTTTTTGAAGCCGGTAAGAGATGTACAGTCCCATTACATAATCACAACTGTGATGTATGGGATTCCTTTATGGCTGCCACATTTTCTCTAAATCACCCTGAATAAGTGACTTCATAGCGATCATAGTTTTTTGTGATTTGGTTGATTCATTAAGCTGAAAAAAAAATGGATTAGTCGACAATAGAACATTTACACACAATCATGTTGTTCATTGTGGCCTGTTTTTGCTTTCCCAGACGCTTGGGTGTGGAGTTGGGCAAGTCGTTGGTTTATCAAGAGTCAAATGGAGGTAAGCCTGAACAATATCCTAATTTTCATAGTAAACTTTAGATTAATGAGTTTGTGTCATTTCACTTGACTTTGCACTTGAACCGTGTGTGTGTGTGTGTGTGTGTGTGTGTGTGTGTGTGTGTGTGTGTGTGTGTGTGTGTGTGTGTGTGTGTGTGTGTGTGTGTGTGTGTGTGTGTGTGTGTGTGTGTGTGTGTGTGTGTGTGATTTTTTTTTTTTCTTCTTTTTTTCTGTCCATTCATTTTCAGAGACTCGAGTGGACGTGAAAGAGTCCGTCCGTGGACAAGACATCTTCATCATTCAGACCATTCCCAGGTTAGACGGAACGATGCTCTTATGCCTTAATGTTCTATATCAACAAAGAATCATATCACTCTGTTTCCATACAATGAAGCTTCTGGTAATCGTCAACCATCTCTGATCTCCCCTGAGCCCTTCAGCCTCTTGTCCAGCCCATACGTTTAATATTCCTCGTTTCCAGCAGCAGGGCCACACTTAGTCTGCCATGAGGCCGACCAAATTAACAACTTAACGGCGAGGACAAGTGAACGGTCAGCATCTGCCACCACGTAACCAACAAAAGCAGCTTTTCTTGTCTTTGTTTTCCTAATTACCACATTGTATTTACATATGAAAATACCATTCCCCAATGGCAGTCGCATACACGACTTATTTTACTCCCAAACTCTGCATCCCCCTGTGGTTCTACATGGGTAAAGCATGAATGGATGACAAATGGCATTGCATTGTATTGTATTCATAAGGGTTTTAGTATAAACATGTGATTTGTATTTACATGATAAAAGGAGCGTGCAACTAAATAGTGATTGTAAAATCTATCTCTGACATCAAACTCTCGGTAGCGATGCCGGTAGACAATCTTATCAAAAGTCAAACGTTTCTACTCCATATACTCGCTATGTGACAGTCATACGTTTCGTCTTTGTTATTGTGTATTTAAGATTCCTATAGCATCCATTTGCCCTCTGTTTAAATGTGGTTTAGCTTTTGCAGTTAGTTTTAAATTTAAAAACGAATAAAGCTGCACCTTTTCTGGCCCATTCACATCTGCCAGGGTGAGCCTCTGTTGCTCCTTGTTAATAAGTTATCTGAAAGATAACCAGAGGCCCCAGATCTCTGGTTTCAACAAGCCGCCCAGGCCAAAGTGGAGACGTACAGTCTCCTGTTACACCAGCAGCTCTTCTTCACCTTTTCTGAAGTCGTGAAACTATCCTCTTCATCAACCAACAGACCTGGTACTCTGTCTGAATCTCGCCACAGATTGAGTTTTAAAAATGGCCCATGAGCAAGTATTTTCTTACTTGCAAGTATTTTTTGTTCCTGAAAACAACTTTAGAATTGAGTCATGTTTAAGGTGGTGTTTATTTTGTTTGTCTTAATCGTATGACAGCAGCCAGTAACTTCCATGGTTATTTTTGGCTTAGGGCTCAGTGGACAGGCCGGTTAAGGTGGAGTCTAATAAGAGGGTGCGTGATAACAATCCAAATAAAAACGGGTTGATAATCTCCAACCGTGTTGTATGTATTGCTACTGGATTATTGGATGACAGCCATGTCAACAGACTTTAAGCCGCTGACTCATCAATGCCCGTCCACATATTAATCGATGTTTCAGAGCCAACCTGATGACATTTGTGAAATCTAATGTTGTCCAATGTGTTTCTCAGAGATGTGAACTCGGCCATCATGGAGCTTCTGGTCATGGCCTACGCCTTGAAGACGTCCTGTGCTAAGAACATCATCGGGGTCATTCCCTACTTCCCTTACAGCAAGCAGTGCAAGATGAGGAAGAGAGGATCCATTGTCTGCAAGCTGCTAGCAGCCATGTTGGCTAAAGCCGGTATGGACTATGTTCAAATTATTTCCTCCAGCCATCATGTCGTTTTTAAAGTTAGGAAAACAGACGTGCATCACATCGTCCTCTCGCGTTTCGGGTTTCGCGCCAATTCTGAAAAGGACGTGGGCGTGACGACTCATCGCACATGTTGGGCCTGTGGTCGGTTCCAGTCTGGCTCCGTGTTGATGGGCAGATAGATTCCCACAATGTTCAATCCGTAACCAGTCTGTAACCAGTCTGTGCAAGCTTTTGGCTGCCGGCCATGTTTGTTTTGGCACAAAGAAAGCGTCAACATTTCGGCATGATTTGCAGGGTTGTCTATCACCAGCTTTTCCTACTTTCTTTGTTGTTGTGTGTGTATTTACTTGGATGTACGTTTTTATGTTCCTTTCCCCGTCTTTGGCGTTTCAGGGCTAACTCACATCATCACCATGGACCTCCATCAGAAAGAGATCCAGGGCTTCTTCAGCTTCCCGGTTGACAACCTGAGGGCTTCCCCCTTCCTCATCCAGTACATCCAGGAAGAGGTGAGGCACTGGACCACAGCAGTCATTGTGTCCAGCTGGACATCAAAGAACGAGTTTTGGAACCACTGTTTGTTCTTTTTTACTCAGATCCCGGACTACAGGAATGCCATCATCGTTGCAAAGTCCCCTTCAGCTGCCAAGAGGTAAAGACGGTTCTCTCGTCCTGCTGTCGCAGTCTAGAGTTTCCTGTTTTCACGTCACATTATGATAGTTTTTATCTTTACATATAACCTCTTTGTAGGCGTGTTGAAGCTTCCGTGCGAACGCCACCTTTTTTGGGTTTTTTTGCCCGCACTATTGTTCACGTGTTTCTTTTGTGTCTCAGAGCCCAGTCCTACGCTGAGAGGCTGCGACTCGGGCTGGCAGTGATGCACGGGGAGGCCCATCAGTCAGAGCTGGACATGGTCGACGGACGACAGTCCCCCCCGTTCTCCCCCCCGCCTAACCGCACCACCCAAGGACACACCGGCCTGGAGCTGCCATGTAAGACCCCCGGATGTCCGACCCGTTCTGTGTTGCTGGTTGTATGGAAACACAAGTTGTTCCACATATTTGTCAGCGCCTGCTCCTCTTGTCCTCTTGGCTCGCTTCTTGGTGAGAACGCCAACGATGTGTCGTGGGTGCTTCCTCATATCTTTAGTGTTTTTTTTGTTCCACGCCTAGCCAAGAGAGCTCCTTTGTTAAACAAAAGGTAACCGAGAAGCTCCAGCCGCTCGTCATTCATTGTTCAACGACGGTTCAATGATGAGTGCAAGTTGTGAGGTGTGTTCTGGGCAATCACAAAGTGTTTTCTGTTCAGTTCTAACTGGGCTCATGTTCGCTGCCATAAACGGGAGCGCAGTTGCATCATCGGCACTGCAGACGAGAAACCTTCCTCCCTCCGGCTGCCCGGCCAGATGAAGAGAAACTGTAACTCCTGACCGCTTCTGTCGGGTCACGTTGAGACGTAGAGTGCTGGAGTTTTGAGTCGTGTGTTTATCGGTGAGCAGTGCCGGGTGCCAAGGCACATTGACGTCTATCTGCTCCTCGGGTGTCTGTAGACCCAGTCATCACGAGCCACAGTTCAGTTCCTAGATTTGTTACCCATCACAGCGTTGGGGAACTTTTTTCTTTTTGTTCTATATTCATATGATCCGACTGCTAAATTAGTGAGAACCAGTTGCAGGGCGGCTGAAAATCACCAGCTTGAGGGCCCTGCTGACCCTGCAGTAACACACACACACATGCACACGCATGTTTCATGTCAGCGCTGCTTCAGGCAGAGTTAACCCTAACCCTCGGGACTGACATTACCCCTTCTTCTGGATTTATTTCCTTTATTCTTTTCAACCTAATTCACTTTTCTCCCCCTCGACGACTTGGAAATGTGTTCTTCATCGACCATCTCTTCTTCTTCCCCTGTCTCTCTCTGCCTCTCTGTCTCTCTCTGCCTCTCTGTCTCTCTGTCTCTCTCTGTCTCTCTGCCTCTCTGTCTCTCTCTGTCTCTCCGTCTCATTTCCATCCATGTAACAGAAAGGCTGATGAACCCTAAGCACAGATACTCGTCCTCTGTAAACGGATGTAAACATGTTGTTTTGGATCTCACCTATGTGCTCTGTAATGGTCTGTTTGTCCACTGTTTGTCTAATTGTGCGTTCTCCATGCTATCTCCCCCCCAGGTAGCAGACATGCTCCATTTCCTGGGATAGAGCTCCCAAGTATGATCATAAGGCTTGAATCCATTTTGCGCTGCTTTTTGACGCCTTCCTGCATGCGATGAGTTACTGAGGGCTTCCACTGTCACTTCACATCTGAACATCTACTGAATAGCCCTGAACACTTGTGTGATCCCGGTTGTTACGCTGCTGACTTTGTTGCAGTGCAAATAAGTTGCAGCCCATCGTGCTAGCCTCATCGTTACATTTTGATCGGCTGCCATCAAACCGATGTGTGCAGCACGTCGACTCCAAATCAAAGCTGATGTCATCCTCACCGATGTAAGGCGCTTCAGACTGACCCCGCGGCCTCCTGAGGTTTTAAAGGAATCTACTCATCCGTCTGTTTAACAATAGAAGTACAAGGGGCGCTTTCACAGATGGTATTTGTGATTGAACTCATCATGTGACTTTACATCTGTGTCACATCTGACTTTCTATAAATATATTAAAACTAATTGGAAAAATTCAACTTGCCCACCATAAGTTTCACCAGCATACAAACACCTTGTTTGGATGACCCACAGTGTCTTTCGGTTATATGCTTTATAGTTATGGAAAAATAATTATGTATCCATTTTTAATTTAGATTTTTTTTTTTATATGAAAAAATACAACAATCAGAGACATGAACCAGTATGTCATTGAATAGCATTATCTTTAATGAACCCACCTACTAGGTTTAGCTTATAGAATTGCATATAACTTGGCTCTGATGTGGAGATTTAATGAATGAAGATGTAACGGGACGATCCCCCTGCCGGATGTTTTCTTCCATGTTTGCGTCTTTCGGCTTCATCTGCTTTGAGTTGAGGGCTCAAACTGCTTGACTCGAGTTTCTTGGCTTCCTTTTTAACCCTATAACCATTCGAAAAGTTTAAAATGTGAGTTTTTTGCACAGATGCCTTGCTGGATGGTCTTGTGGTGGATTTGGGAAGTGACCTCTGAACGTTCCTTGCTGCTGTGTGGAAGAAGGTTTTTGACATGTTCGGTGCCCCGTTGGGACCCAACAAGTCCGATGTGATGGGTTCTAGACCTGGATGGATTATTGCTTGAAATCACAAATCTGAATAAATTCCTCAAGATGATTGAATATGCCAGTCTGGATTAAGAGTCAAATTGGGGGGATTACAAATAATAATCGATCCTGGTCTGTGGTTCCTAAAAGAGGCTCTGCTCTACAGCCACTTGCCCATCTTCCGCTGAAGTAAAAGCCTCCACATGCAGAGCACCACGTAAAGCCATTTTGAATCTTGGGCTGGACTTCGTACAAATTCCTCCCCATGATGATTTGGTGTCGGTAGTCTGCAGCATTCTGCATTTATTGGATCGGTGCCGTGGTAGATGGACGCTTGCTGGGGAGAGCCGTCTTGCATGTGACGTTTGCAGGTTTTAAATCCAGTCCCTTCCCACCATATCCACCCTTAAGTTCACCGAGCATCCGTCCCTGGATGGGGTTGGAGGACGGAGCCCTGCATCTTCTGTGGGAATTAATCATTTCTTTTTACCTCTTCCGTGTCTTTCAGTAATGATGGCAAAGGAGAAGCCCCCAATCACAGTCGTTGGAGACGTCGGCGGCAGGATCGCCATCATTGTTGTAAGAACGCAAACCTTTAAGTGACTTAAAACTGTTCAGTAATTCATTCCTCAGAGGAACAGAGGAATTGGAGTGACGCAGTGTGAGGAAATGTTTAAACGCTTTGCAAGTCCAAAGTCAAAGTGTGGTTGTTAATATGGAAGTTTGTGTGGCATTTTTTTTCTGGGAGTTAATTGCTGACGAAGTGCAGTATTTTTGGTGATTTATATGTATTTTGTGCACTTGATCTGGTTCATGTTAGAAATGTCAGATCCTCCCAACCATCTAAATATATGTATTTTCTTTTCTCTTTGATGCCTAACCCTGTGGCCTCTTCCCCAGGATGACATCATCGATAATGTGGAGGACTTTGTCGCAGCTGCAGAAATCCTGAAGGAGAGAGGAGCCTACAAGATCTACATCATGGCAACGCACGGCCTGATGTCTGCCGATGCACCGAGAATGATAGAGGAGTCTGCCATCGATGAGGTAAGATTCACGAGTAGATCTCGTCAAGAGTTAGAGTTCTGATCTAATTTCATTTTGTATATTTAATGTGATCCAGTTCTATATCAACAATCTAGTACAAATACATACATGTTGTCCCTCTCACACCTGTAATTGACTTTTCACTAGTTTTCGTGTATTGATTGTTCTTCCTGAAACAAAGTGTGGTCCCGGTTTTGCGACGTATCCCTTAAATTATTGATGCTCTAATTGTAAGACCTTTCATATGTTCGTGGTCCCCTCGTGCCTTGATGAATACCCTGGGGAGGTTTGATGTGAAAGAAAAGATCCCATCACTAATGAAAACCTGGTGACAGACAGACTTGAACTTGCAGGGCTGGATCTGAGCAAATGTAATAGCGCCCATAGTCGGGCTTAAAATAAGGAGTGGTCAGGCGCGTGGCTATCTAGAGGCAGAAGAATGCGTTTCCACCCTAGACAAACCAACCTGGTCTAAAGCCAAGTGTTTTCCTTTTCCTAGTAAAATGCGCCGACATAGACGGATATTTTGAATGACAAAACAAAATTGCATTCTGGTGAAGTCTTATGTAGCAATTTAGGGCCGACATGTTTATTTATGCAGAAAAACACAAATTCCTCAGTCACACTGTTTTTCTCTCCTGAATTCAGCCTCCCATCACATGTGATGAACAGCTTTAATTATTGGGGAATCCTATGTCATGACAATGAAGTTTAGACATAAAGTAAATAAGTACTTAAGTTTATTTAATGCAGTTATGTGTGTATAAGCATTTCCATGTGTTGTTTGTAATGCCGCCATGATTCCCAGGGTACGCACTGGATTCGTAAAGTTATAGAAAGCAAAGTTCAGAAGAAGACCCATAGTTTGTTTTTGTTCTGGTGCCTTCTAGCTTGAGCGTTGGAACTCAAAGTGAACACACGATGCACTAAGGCTGTTTTTATTTCGCCTCCAGGTGGTGGTGACCAACACTGTGCCTCACGAGGTGCAGAAGCTCCAGTGTCCGAAAATCAAAACGGTGGACGTCAGTATGATCCTGGCGGAGGCCATCCGGAGGATCCACAACGGAGAGTCCATGGCGTATCTGTTCCGCAACATTGCTGTCGACGACTGAGGCGACACACACACACACACACACACACACACACACACACGCATCCCCAACAATAAACCTGTTGGTCCTGCATGTCAGGAGATTGGCTATATTCCCTCCATGGGAAATATGAAGCAACTCGGATTCAGCTTTATTCCACTGTTTATGCGTTATGGGACCACACGAGCTGTTTCACTCACACTATCTGCCTCCTTCCATCTTAAAACCATACATGGCACAACACGATGTATCATGTGCAGCTTCTCGGTACGCTGCAGAATTTGGCAAATAAAACAATTCATATTTGGTGAATACGTTTGTCCTTTTTCTCTTCCCCTCCCCCCACTCACCCCCCCATGCAAATGTTAAGCGACAACCCGTTGGATGTGCATGAATAGCTGTATGAATGTAGCACAGTACCACTGGTTCAGTTTGCAGTGGCGGTGTGGAGACGTTCCTGGAACCGCCAGACGTGTGCAGAGGCGTTGCACCTGAAACTAAACTTGCAGAAGCTGTTTCAGTAACGGCTCGGGCTGCGTGCCTCATGAAGCGTGACATTTCAAACTGTAGATGTCACCTTCGGTTGGATGAAAATGCTCATCGCAAAGCATGAGCCATGACGCGCTGCATTGCGCGAGGTGTTATGTCATTTTACGGTTGCCGTGTGTTACACAAGCACTCGTCAGGAAACGCAGGACGCTGTCGGACGTTGTGGTGGACTGCTGGCAGGGTTCCATGATTTGGTGTTAGCATTGTGCCTTGATCTATTTATTTTTAATATAAATCCTCTTATCTGTGCGAGAGACATTGTCTAACACATCTACATATTTTCTTTCCTGAACTAGTCGGATGGCGAATAAAATGTAGTGTTTGAGGCACAAAATGACCCAATGATTATCTCCTTGGGCTTAGTCTATAATTACTATTACTAATTGATGACTGCAATACAATTAAATTAGAGAGACATTCGTTATTACTATTTATTCGTGGTTTGTGTGACTCAGTCTCTCACATGACATGAGACTAGTAAAAATAGAAGTCAATAGATGTGACGCATTGTTTAACTCTTCTGAAGATGCAGAACAAAAGCCTTCCTACTTTGCTGACATTTTAACTAACACACACACACACACACACACACACACACACACACACACACACACACACATGAATAATACTCTTGCTGTGTTCTGCCCAGGACCCTGAACTTGTTCTAAACGCCTCAGAGTTGCTGAAATCTGCTGAGGAGCTTTGACCAAGTCCAGGGGCGAAGACATCTGAGCAAATGAGAGCGAGCTGTATGATCGGCTTCCCTCAGTGCGGACAAACTGAGCTTCAATTCAAGCAATACTGACGTAAAGGTAGTGCGCACCAAACGGCGGTCCAAAAAATCCTCAAATATCTGCCGGCGGCACACATTCAAGAGGAACTCCTCGCGGCGACCGGTCCTCACATCGTGACTGAAGCTTCTCGGCCGCCTGCCCGTCTCAAATGAAGAAGAACGGCGTGCCGCAGGTTGTTTAAATGTGTCCCGAAAGAGGAACTGCACGTCAACGTTTACTCGGCCACTTCCTCAAAACAAAACAAAAAAACAGGAAATCTGCTTCAGTCTAATCTGATGAGGACCTGTGCACTTCAACCGTCTCCGCTCGGCAGGTTTCGCCGAGGGGGAACCGTGCACCGCTGTTTCAGGAACTGCGCCGCAGTCCGTTTGGTCGACTCGTTGAACAGAATCGCTGCTCAACTATTTACATGTTTCCGATAACCAAAGGGTTTAGTTTCTGCCAAACTCTGACTGCCTGTCTGTGTTCAGGCCCGGAGCCAGGAGAAGCTCCACAGCCTCCGTGATGCTCAACACTTTAATGTGAAGTCACGTGTTTGTGGTTTTAACCCGACTGTTTGCACAGCTGAACGTAAGGTGTGTTTCATGCTTCAGAGAAGTCTTCAAAGAGGCTTCAACAGTCCGTGTACCGACAATCCAATCGCTCCAGACCGGTGATGGATAATAACATTGTTATAACACTACTGAGAATATGCAGCGACGTCTTTGAATATTGACTTAAAAAAACAAAACATTTAAAACCAGAGCTACACTGGGATATGAGTTTCAGTGGATGTAATGCGTGCTGTTCGTCTGCAGATGGTGACAGAGATCAGAAGATGTGTTTCAGCCTAAAGAGCTCAGACTCTTGATTTTAGTCCCGTTTCCGTGGCACCTGTAGGTTTATTTGCCACATGCTGGAACCTGACCTAAAACATAATCAGTATTCAGGGTTCTGTAATATGTGCCTCGACCCGTAGATGCTTCTCTCGTACTTCACCGTACATTCTACAGTCGGTCCTATTATTAGCATATCAGTGGACTTCAGAAATCTGTTTGTTTCTTTGTGGATAAGGATCTGAATCGGGACAACTCCACTTTTAATTACATGTATATTTGAGCAGATGGCAGTCAGAAGGACAGCAGTCCTACAATACAGGACTATATTCTGTAGCTGTACACATCATTTGTTTATGTATGGTGTCATTAATTGGTGCACCGACATGTTTTTCCTATAACAAACTATTTTATTGTTGATGCATGCAAACTATTTTTTTTCATAACCTACCTTCTTTCCATAATTGTTCCCTGCATGTAATTAATTCCCTATACATTTATAAACAATTTCACACAACAAATGTCACCTTTTTTGTGTTAATATCTTTTATTAAACAGTTAGAGCCACATTCCACTTACATTTGTCAAATAAACAGCAAAAAACAAAAGAAAACATCGTCAAACATAATTTTGAAAAGACATTTTTAAAAATGACAAGTGCATCCACAGTTTACATTTTGCATTTCTCACACAAGTAATATCACACTCAAATGGCAAATTAAATACAAGACAAACAAATGTAAACATCATGATGTGCTACATACACTGAATGACTAAATACAAAGATACGCAGGAGACGTACAACTTCTGCCTCGCAGCGCAACATGTTTACTCACTTCCCCCTCGGTAAACAATCGGTTGGCAACAGTCCAAATCTTGGTGTCGGTGAACAGTTTAATTTAACAACCTTTTTTTAAAAAAAGGTTTACATTAATCTAAACACCAGCAGCATGGCACCAAATAAGCAGCAACAACATTACATTGAGTGAACCACTGAGTAATTAACAAAGCATCTGGCGGTGCGTTCGGGTCGAGACCCAACACCCTTCACCTTCTCAGTTTATGCTCCTCTCAGCTTCTTTAACCCTTAAGTGTCCTTTGCTGGTCCAGGATCACTTATCTCGGTCACTTAACGCCTCCGCTGACTTCAAGTCCGTCCTTTTCTCTTTTAAACTCTTCCCTCCGAGTCCTCTCCTCGCTTGTCCTCCCCCCCGGGGAGACGGAACAACCCTTTCCCCTCCGCCATTAGGACAGGATGCAGCTGTTGGTCTTGTTCATGGGGGGGCGGAAGTCGGTGTCTTTGGGAAACGTCTCTCTGCGTCGGCGCAGCGCCGGGCTGAGGCGGCTGGGCAGGTTGGCCTGCTGCAGGAGCTCCTTGAACACCTCCACCACGTTGGCGTTGTCCTTGGCCGACGCCTCCAGGTAGCTGTTGTTCCAGTCGCTCTCCACGGTGGCCAGCACGTCCTCGTTGGACACCTGGCGCTCCTGCTTGCGGTCCGACTTGTTGCCCACCACCACGATGGGCGTGTTCTTGTCCTCCTTGATCTCCAGGATCTCATCTCGGAGGCTCTTGACGGCCTCCAGGGACTCGGGGTCGTCCAGGGCGTACACCAGCGCGAAGGCGTCGCTGTTTTGGATGGAGAGCTTGCGCATGGCCGGGAAGGAGTAGCTGCCGCTGGTGTCCAGGATCTCCACGGTGATCTTGACCCCGCCGATGTCGTACTCCCTGCTGTGCAGCTCCTCCACGGTGCGCCGGTGCTTGGGCTCGAAGGTGTCTTGGAGGAAGCGTTGGATCAGGGCCGTCTTGCCCACTCCGGCCGCCCCCAGGAAGACCAGCCGCACCTGCGTCTTCTCCTTCACCGCCAGAGACATGGCGCCTTTTTGTCGAGGGGATCTTTCCCCCGCCAAAATGAAAAAAAAGGAAATGTCCTCGAAGGCGATCTCGGTGGACTCACTTCTTCCTCAGTGGGGACAACAGCTGCTGGAAGACGCACTCCGCTGATGAAAACACCTGTCAGTGACTTCGACTTTTAGTTTCCCTTGAATATCTTCCTCACTGCAGTTCCTTGCAAGTCTTCATCTTGGGCTCCATTTTCTCTCTTCGTTTCACTTGCTCTGATTTCTCTTCTCTTTAGACTAGCAGTGGGTATCTGTCAGAGCGCCTGAAAGTTGCGTGTGAGATGCTCCTGTGCGTCTGAGCCCCACAGCTGCCTTTTATGCCTGTTTTGCTGGGAGAGCTTCCATGCCCTCCTGCAGCTTCAGCCAATCAGCAGAGGGCAGCCTGTTGCAGAGAAACATCCAGGTAGCCAATGGCGATGGAGTATGTAAATCGGTGTACCCGGCCAATTCCGGAGGAGAGAGCTGGCGATATGGAGAGGCAGGCGGAGTGTGGCGGGCATGAGGAAACAAAGACAGGGAGACGGATGTCCGAAGATCCTCTTTAGATTACTGGTTCTCTTTGGACGGTGTCCAATCCGTCCTGCTCTCCTGCTGGATTTATGGATTCTGTGGTTCCTCTTCATGACACAGGATCATAAACAAACCCATGTGAAGCTACACCGTCATACAACCTCTTAGCTACAGCTCTTAATGTTCGGCTTGTTCTGCTGACAGTTATTAGACTGTGATGGGAATGACAAGCAGCACATGGCGCATTGATTTATTCTGTATTTATTTACTACTTTTGTAGATGTGTGCTTTGAATGAGAACAACCACCTCCAGAGAATGGGTAATCAATATTGCCTCAGATTTCTATAATCCGATGGCATTAAAACACTATAAAAAAACACAGGGCAATATTGAAATACGTGAATATAATAAAAAAGTAGAATACAATAAAATAGCAGATAAAACTAAAGCTCAAATTCAATCAGGGCAAACTATGAATATTGTAGTGAAAACTATGAATATTTTATTTTGTGAAGGTCGTGGCACACGGGTTCTAGTCCCACGTTTTCTGTGAGTTTATTCCAGTTGTGTGTTGCATAACAACTGGATGCTGCTTCTCCATGTTTTGTCTCTGGATTATCTGAAAGGTTTGGATCAAATAAACCAATAATAACAACTATAAGTGAATTATTTCTTTATTCTTTCCACACCGTTGCTCGATATTGTTGACTCGTGTGTGTACCAAAGACTGATTTCTTATCATAAAAATAAATCATCTGACTATTCACATCACCCCCTGATGTAACCCCCCCCTCCACCCTCCTCCTCCCTCCCTCTAGAATGTAGAGCTAGCCGGGGCCGGTTTCTCCTCCACCGGTCTGTGTCATTCCTCCAATAGAAAAGGGGAAGCCACTGAAGACCAAAACCAAATGGTTTGTTTCACACGATGTTCATTTAGAACAAATGATACCTCTGCAGAGCTTATCTGTCCTTAAACTGATGTCATGCAGCGTGTAGATCAGCTCAGTCTCACGGGGCAGATGCACCACCGAATCGCCTTCAGCGTTCCTCCGTGTCCGATGAGGTACGAGTCGTACGTCGCATCGCCTGCAACCTCCTGACAGTGACTCCCGCCGCCTCCGGGTCGCCAGCTGCTGCCCCTCGAGGATGAGCTGACTCGGGCTCTTCCCAAGGTTCCCTGAGAAGAAGAAAACTGTGACTCTTCCTGCCTTGTTGGGTTGGGCAACACCGTGGAAACACTTTGAATATGCACTCATACACTCATATATATATATATATATATATATATATATATATATATATATATATATATATATATTTATTCCCACCTGAAGCTTTTGGTATTTCTCGATAATATTAAATAGTGTTAAAGGTGCCAAGCATTTCTTTTGCCTGCCAGCAACTCTTCGCGGTGACGGCTGAGTCGGGGCTTGCAGCTAACGGTGCTAACCATGCTAACCATCTAAATGTTGATATAAATGTTGCCTCACTTGCACAGACAAAACAGAAAATACCCAAATAATGTGAAATAATCAAAGTGTTTCAATAGTTGTCAGGTACGTGTTTCTTCATGTAGATAACAACTTTGTTTCAATGAATCTTTAAATCCTTCAATGAATTAGCAAAAAATGATCACCATGTTGACATTTACTTACGCGGGGAAGCATATTGAGTTGTTCTCTCTGCTGGGGGATTGTCGTGATAATCCATCCCAGGTGGCGCCATAATACCGTTGCCTTCAGCTTTATTGTAATTGTAAGTGCGTCCCTACGAACACAACGCTGCAACATTTAAATCTCTCAACAGGAGGTTTGTTGAGAGGTATTCTGGGGAAATGCAGAAAATGAAAAACAAATGGGCATACGGGAGGCAGATGAAGGTCAACTTGATGTACTAGGAATAAAATGAATGTAACGGATATATATATATATACATCACTGTGTTGTGCTACCCCGTGGTGATGATTATCACCAGATGGTGTTGCCTGTTGGCCTGAAATGGATTTTCTGTCGTGTGCAAATATGAAAGTCACGTGGTGAGAACATCACGGCGTGGAGTGACTCTTCCAGCGACACGTCTTTTATTGACAGGCTGTAGTTCGATACAGGAACAGCCCGATATCTATTTGATCGCCCGGTCATTAAGAGGCTTGGTTCTGCTCAACAGGTTGCTTTATCTCCGTGACCCGGGTCGTGACACTGAATGCACCATGAAGTGGGCTTTTTATGCACACGCAGCCTCGCTCAATCCCTTTCTTCTCTTTCTTTCCCTCTTTCTTGTCTTCTTCTCTTGCTTTGCCGTTTATAGTGTTTCCTCTTCCTGTCCGGACCTGCGTTGGTTTCTTCTTCATATACTGACGACGCTCCCGGGGGATCCGATTCCCTCGTACACTCGTCCCACATCAATATTTCAATCTGAGACTTCAATCTAAAATTGTATTTTTCTTAGCATTCCGTTTGTCTTTATTTGACGTAGATTCCTGAGTGGCTGTGAGTAGATAGTCCTGGCCCCCTGGCATGATTGTTTACATGCACACTCTAATACATTTTGTTTACATTCAATCTGCCTAAAGGGGCGATACAATCTGTACATCATACATATGAAATCCTCTGTCCTCTGACCCTTGCCCCCAGCCCCCGCCCCCCCAGTAAATGGAAGAAACCTCAGAATGAGTCTGTGCAGCACTCCTGTAGGAAATGAGCACCGCTGTCAAAAAGATGCCAAATATAAACGTTGCCTTACATCTGAATGAACCTTCACACATCTGTTCTCACACGGTTGAAAGAGGACTGATCATGTTTTGATGCTGGAAAAAAGTGAACATTGTAATATAATGAAACTGTTAATGCCCACCCAACCCCCCAAAATAGATAAAAACAAAAATCGAGCCACAAACAACAACATTTATGAATTCAGCCTATTTGTTCCTGCTAAAGACTCAAATCTTGAAAACAGTTCATGCATATCTAGTAAATTGATTTAACAGAAGGCTCAGTCGTTTCCTAAAACAGATGGGCATTGTAGTTTACCCAAACAGGAGTAAAACGTGCATTTTTCGAGACTATATTGAGCTGCGTATTAATACACATTTAGTGTTCTAGTACAGGAGAAACCTTCCCGTCTACACTGTCCACCCCGCGAAGCCCAATACGAAACACTGAGAGTCCATGCGTGGTGCTGAGTGCTCTGGCTGGTAATATTACCCAGTTGAAAAACAGCTGATGTGCAGGAGCTAACGGCTTGACGCCTACATGCGGTTAGTCATTGTACAATAGTACATTACGATTCATGCTCATGTTCTCACCCCAGACTGTACCTGTTGGTCTTGGCAGTCTGGGGCTGCTGTGTCTCTGAGCAGGTGTGTGTGGCAAACGTCCCCACGCAGCCTATTGGTGCTCAGGGCGTGGTCAGATGACAGCGTGCGCCAGCTGTGAAATCCAGTGTGAACGTAGGACTGTAATGAAACTATTTATAATCTGGATTAACCAACCGAATGTTCTATCTTTTTATTGTGGAACATGTGCGGTCCTGCCCGTCATAAACGGCATGAAGTCTTATCAGAGCTGAAGCTGGAATAGTCAAATTCCTGGTCGTACGACCGCCTCCTGTCGCCGCCGTCAACTCTCTGGCTGAGACGCGGGGTCCATGTGGCGCTCCGGCTTTTTCCAAATGGCCTTCCAGTCCGTCAGAGTGTGTTCACAGGCTCTCCTCGTTGAAGCAAATTGAGTTGTACATGTCCAGTGGTTGAGTAAATAGTGAGTAATAAACGTGAACAGGTGAAATGATACCATTTTTATGGTTGGGTTTTTGACTTTATGGCTCTTGTGGCCCGGACATTTATTTCACGACTTCCTTAAGTGGAATCCAATCATCTATTCTTTTTTTTTTTTTTTTTACATTTTGGAAAAGTAAAGGCAAACGCCCGAGTAGCCGATAAAAGCAACATGTTGGCCATCTTTGTGAATCAGGCCACACGCTGCGCTGCAGTTCACCTTGACGGACCGACAGGATGTCGGCCAGGATGTTGGAATCCAACAGGTCTGATCATGGTCTACATTTCTTTCATATTTTCAATAAATCCCACGAAAAGATTGCCACGACATCTTTTATATATAATAATAATAATACTACTACTAATAATAATAATTCAAACTATGTTGGCGCTTTTCTAAATACATAAAGACTTTTACATTCTACAGTATATTTAAAAGTACTTCATCAGCCACATTGTGACACTGGGTCACATGTTCCTTCATCATGAACAACGCAGTTACTCTAGTTTGTGTGTGTGTGTGTGTGTGTGTGTGTGTGTGTGTGTGTGTGTGTGTGTGTGTGTGTGTTTGTGTGTGTGTCCACGGCTAGTCTCTTTTATACTGCTGCACCAAATGGCATAATATTTTGGTCGCTCATTTATGGATTTATTCTAAAAGACCTCTCTCTCTCTCTCTCTCTCTCTCGGCCCCCACCTGTTGACTCCTTTCTCACTCACAGCTCAAGTGACTCTCCACCTGAGTGTGTTGGCGCCGCTCAGCCACAGAGACGGAGGACGTGTTGGTAATCACATACTAATGTCCTGCGTGCTCCATACTCAATCAGTGTTTACGGCTGCTAAATGAACATTTTACCAGCAGGACCGCGGTCACTGAAGTACGCTCGAGCGACGGCCTGGAGGCCCCCGCCGAGCGTCTCCGTTACATCTGAGGACGCTGCAGCAAACGTCCAAACGGGCGTTCTCCATGTTCAACTGACTAGATATTAAAAATCTGCTGTTACTTTCTCGCCTAAAAACATATTCAAACTTAATAACGGCTTCTAGCTGCAATTACAGCGTTGTTGTTGTCTGAGACGTGGGAGTGAAAAACCCATGTGATACACTGTGAAGGTCGATGTGTCTTTATTATACAAACAAAGGAAATATCTCGTTGGAAAATAAACTCAAAATAAATGATGTTAGTTTTGCTTATGAAACTAGAACTTTTGGCTGCAAATCCAAAATCTTTGCTCTCAAAAAACGAAAAGCGAGTTGAGTTTGGACGTAGTGGGCGGGGCCTACGCTGCTGAACGAGCCGGGAGCTTCTATTGGTGGATTGGGCTTGGTGAAGCGGGCATGGAGGTACTTGACATTACATTGCTCTGTTTACTCAAAATTATTTCAAATGTAGCAGCACTTCACTAACAACATGAAAACAAAGTCAAGTACCTCTGCGTCCTCTTCAGGTAACCTCCCGCGAGTGAGCCGAAAGCCAAGAGCCGAAAGCCAAGAGCCAAGAGCCAAGAGCCAAGAGCCAAGAGCCAAGAGCCAAGAGCCAAGAGCCAAGAGCCAAGAGCCAAGAGCCAAGAGCCAAGAGCCAAGCGGGATCCACCAATGGAAACTCTCGGCTAATTCAGCAGCGTGTCCACTTTTCTTTTTCCAAGCAAAGATCTTTGATTTGCAGCGACGCATTCTGGTTTCATAAGCAAAACTAACACGTTATTCTCAGTTTATATATTTTTTCCTTTTTTGTTTATTTGCATAATAAAGGCACATATCCACCTTCACAATACTGCAGTCTAGACGGTGGATTAGCCGTCTGTGGGTTGAATCCAGTCAGTCCAGAAATCCAGCTTTGGTATTGGCAGAAGCACCTGCCGGTGCTCTGCGCTCCATGAGTGCACTTCACTTGTTTATGTCGTGTCGCTCCATCAGAAACCTTCCTCATTCCCCCAATGTGTCGTCTCCAACTAATCACAAAGATTTCCTGCTCACATTATTTACCCTTTCTGCTTTTCTTCAATTCAGAATATACACAATAACATTGGTCCAAACATCTCTGGAAAAGAAGGTTTTTTTTTTATTCTTGTTCATCGCTGATGGCTTTATTCTGCAATACAGGGCATCGGGGCACAACATCTTGGCTGGAGTCATTTTCAATGCACTCCCAACTATTTTTGCAATCTTCTTTTCTCACACATGTTTTCTTGGTGCCATAAACTCATCTTCAGCCTCAGTTTCCCCGTTGTATATTTTGGACAATCAAACATTGGGCTGAAAGTAGTTTTCTCTCCAGCGTGCATCTGTCACATTCGATGGCACTTAATCACAATCACCATATTTCTTGCTTCACTGGACATTCATAGGATTGAAGAATGACATATTGGACCAGTATCTGCCTCAGGCTCAGGTTTTACATAAGTTTCCTGTGGACTTTGCACTGACGGTTCTTTGCACTATTTGACGTCATTATTATCATCTTCTGAAGAAAGTAGCTTAAAACCCCAAAAGTCTACCTATACCTCGTTAGGTGGACGTCCTGTTTCTTTTTTTGCCATTTTCCCGTGTTCCTTTTGTTTTGGTTTTACCTCGGCTTTACTACCAAAGTCGGCGACTCGAAAATGTGACAATTTAGAATGCCGATACCGAAAAGTTAAGTAGACTGACAACAAATCACCAGGGATTTTGCTTTGACGAGTGAATAGATCAGCCTCTTGTCCGCATTCCACGTATCACTTGGGCATACCAACCAAAATCCCCAAATGTGTGGGCCGGGATTACATATTCCAGTTTTGGATGTGAGCTGCATGTGGATGTACAGTAAGCCTCGTACGCCTGGACTGGAGACTCGTGACTCACAGGCATTATGTTAATGTCGGGATTTCAAAAGCTACTTAAAAATACTGATAACCAGTGAAAACGTGCTCAGGTGATAAATAGATGGAGATTATAGGGAAGGATGTGGAGTGTTTGAATATATCTGCTGATTTGAGAATTGACAGTGCAGTTAGACATTTTGTGTATTAACCTATCTAGGGACTCTGAGTATTAATATATTAAGTGTCAAAACAATTCAGTGCTAATTAGGATTTCACAGATGAGAAAAAATGTGTGATGCCTGGCAGGGCACATGGGGTTTGTATCAGCAATTTATCTGCACGTTCATAATTAAGCTGTACCGCGGTACATGGGGATGGAATTGATGATTGTACATTTGCTGTGAAACACTCATTTTATAATTCCGTAATTACACGTATACCAATGAACTTGCTAGTTGAACTCGTTCGCTCCATAAAGTTATCATTTAATACGTTAGCACGAGGGTCAGATGGGGTTACACACGTCTCCGTGGTCACATGACTGCCGTCAGGCGCTGTTCCCACGAGAGCTTCCTGTGAGATGTAGCCGTATAGAATATCAGTCAGATGACACCCTCTATCAGCGCGACCGCACGGCTCGTAGAAAGCTGAATTAATGCATTCTGCTCTAAAATATTTTGACTGATCGCTTTATAATAATCTTTTGGTTTTTATTGTGACTCAGTGACGAGATGCTTTTCTCGGCACAAGATAAACCAAGTCGGAGATGTTGCTCGCTTCGAGTCGGGGTCGTATTTCCTGAAAATCACGTTTGTTGACAGCAGGGCATGATGCAGGAACAACTAGTAAATGGACATGGAATGTTTTATATACAGTGGGTACAGAAAGTATTCAGACCCTTTGAAATGTGTCACTTTTTGTTTCATTGCAGGCATTTGCTAAAATCAAAAAAGTTAAATTTATTCCATATTAATGTACACTCAGCATCCATCTTGGGAGAAAAAAATATAAAACCCTGAAATATAAAACCCTGAAATATCACATGGTCATATTCAGACCCTTTGCTCAGTATTGAGTAGAAGCTTTTGAGCTAGTGCAGCTGCAGAGTTTTCTAGATCAAGATGAAGGACACATCTGATTGTTAAGTCGAAGGACACGTCATAAACACAATGCGCAAAAAATAGATATCTGAATAGTTAGAACAAATATTCAAACATCATTGTTGGTACATTATTCAGCCCGATAGGCTCCAGGTTTTGACAGGGAGGAAAAAAGAGGACATCTCTTTAACTACTTCATTGATTTTTATCCTTTCATTTAAACTGTCCATCCAATCAGACAATGTTCAGTGACGGATTGTCACTAAATAAACCCATTCCAGCATTATGCGCACACATTCTAGAACCTCTGAACGACTGTAATTATCTGAAAAGATGGGTGGAAGAGCTTTTAGATTGCGCTAGCTGCAGCTTTTTTTTACCTCTTTCTGTGTGGGAGTGCACGTGTGCGTGTGCACGTGTGAGCCAGCAGCCGTCAGACGGTTTGTCGGTCTGCATCAGGCTCAGCAGACATCAGTCGGCGGTTCAGTCTTGACACATCCGAGGTTCCACATGATGAAAGTGGAAAATGTGACACTTTTTTTGTAATTTTCGTCGGTCTCGCTGTGAGAATACAGAATACGTGTCCGTATGTGATTGGTTGTGCGCGTGTGGTTGTTCAGTCTTGTGTGGTCGTGTTTCTCCATCTATGAGTGCAAACTTAGTCACGGCTTCCATGGAGCTGACGGGGATCAACCTAAATCTGTCTCTCGATCTGAAACGTAGAGTTCAGACCCCAGGGGCAGAGGAGCGCAGTCCTCTTCCGGAGTGTGAGCGATCGCTTCCCCTTTCCCAGTCTCACTTGTGCCTGATCTCTACCGCATGGCGCCAGCTCCTCACGCCTCGACTCCAATCCTGTTCCTACTCTGTTGTGGTTTTCCATTGGTAAACATTGTGGATAGCACCTGGGACCCAGATCAAACAATGCAAACCATTGTTTGCCTGCCATTTTTTTATTTGCCAAGCTACCATCGATTGACAAATTGCTGATGATGAACGATGGCTGGAGCAACTTGAACTGCTTCCCGGTGAGGATTATGTCACAACAGCTCCGGTCCGCTCAGAGTCTCCCCGACATTGACGAGCACCTGGTACAAAAAAAGAAGTTGAGTAAAGTCGAGTCGAATTGAGCCAAACCACGCAGTGGAAATGAGGCAATAGAGTGCTACGGGAGAGACAGCAGATATGATGTCAGCGATTAAATGAAGGTCCGAATTTTGCCGTGCATGTTTTATGAAGTTACGGGATAATTCACTCCAGCGTGTTTAGGCGGGATCACTTTTTTACTACAGCGTATTCACAGAACACATAGGTAAGGTTCGGTTAGGTGTCTTTCACTTTCTAAAACTGATAGAACTAGAACGGGCACTCGGTAGAGAGCATACCTTCTCATATCACAAGATTGAGCATTGAATTATAAATATTTTGGCATTAGTTGCATGCCAATTGGATACAAACGGTGGTATGGTACAAAGAAGATGTTGACCTTTTCATGACTTTGACCCGATGGATCCCCCCGGATAATAACCAATCATCCCACCAAATTTCATGCGATTTGGTTTAATACTTTTTTACTTATGCGAATAACACGCACGCACGCATACAAATACACGGTGATCAAAACATTACCTTCAGCATTTTCAATGTGAAGGTAATAATAAAGATAAGCAACAAACCAGTTTAATAGAATTGAGCCAAGAGGCATTGTTTGGAAAAAAACTGACTGAGTTGAGGAACATTCTTCCTGATTAAACCCCAAAGCTATATGTACCCACTCACTGTGACTCCCAGTTAGCCCAAGTTCCCGTGATGTTGCTCAGGACACGTCACCAGTATTACTCACTCGGCGCCTTACGGCCGCACCGTCGCCCCTCGGCGGATGAGATGGTGTGTCCTCGGTTGGCTGTTTGATCCATCCATGGCACAGAAGTGTAATGTCGGCAATTCTGAGAAGAAAAATAAATAAAATATGACTGGGTCAAGTGTAATTTACTTATTCAGAAAATGACATCTCAAAGCTGCACTTTGTGTGTTTTTTTAGCAAATACAAAGAGTTCGCCCCGTGACATGCTGAGAGGAGTCCTCATGTCGGCGTGAGTGTGCCCGGAGTGGTCGCTTGTTAGTCACCGAGGATGAACATGTTATGTCATTAGCGTCTCTTTGTTGCCCTACATATCATGCCGCCTACTCTTCGAAGCCCATTTCATTATCTAGTTGTCAAATGTTTCCTACGTTTAAGTCCTTAACAAATATAATTACATTACTATGAATATTTTATAGAAAATGTCGAATAAAAACATATGAAGACCACATCGACGTACACTTAACACGTGTAAATAGACATTTCTCTTTTTCTCGCGCTGTTATGGAGGCTGGATGTGTGTGAATCAATGAAGTTCACTTACTTGGTAATACGGTGTCATTGTGTGAGATTGCAGGTATATTGCGTGGCGATGTGGCTTCACTGATGGTTACATACAGTACTGAGGGCCCGATGGCCCCCTGTGAGCCTTTGAAAACTTCACAGCGAGGTCTTCATCATCAGAAGCTGACCTGAATAATAATCAGCAACTCAATAATTAAATGTTCAGAATTGAACCATTATCATAATTTAATTATTTAACACTTTAGTTGTAGATTGCGGTGAGTTCTTTCGGATAATACTGCATGAAAGGAACATTTTGATCTAGTTTTCTCGATCATAAACTTTGGTGATATAATTTTTCAGAATTGCAACTGTGGATTAGCACGTGCGGGAAAACGTTTATTTAATGATTCTACGAATAAACTGTCCACAAAAACACATTTTCTTTCTTTGAACTTTAAAGGACGTTCCCATGCAACTAAGCTGCTTCTCAAACACCTTTCGAGGGGAAACTTTTTTTCCCTCCAAGAATATGTTTATACACCTGCTTAGTGTTGTAAAATAAAACAGCTACACAATTACCTTATTAGGTCGAGACAACAACATCTGTAATATAGAAAAATCCATCATGTTTGGCTTAGTTATGTTGAGGCAACGAAGCACTTCAAACCTTTATCGGGCGATACACCAAATATGGTAACTTTGTTTACGTTGCTTTTCGACCAAAAACAATATCTATCTATCTATATATCTATATATATATATATATATATATATATATATATATATATATATATATATATATATATATATATATATAGATATATATATATGTATGTGTATATATATATATATATATATATATATATATATATATATATATTATTATTTGTATCTTACAACAGTAAAACAGTATTTGTATGTCGTCCAATAGCACATTTTTAATTTTGAAGTATTTCAACGAGTGCCCATAAAGGGTTAAAAAAAGCATTTTATTGGTCCACACTAAACACACACTCCATCTGGCTGTAAGCTGCGTGGTTAACAAACACACTGGAGAACATACACGACCACCTTCCATACACAGAGGCTGGAGATGGACTCTCCCACCAGTCTGAACCCACTGAGTCTTTCACTCAGTCATCGCTCATGTTCCTGTTTTCTTTATTTTCTGCAGAGACAAAATGACTCAACGTCGTATCACTTCATGCCAAGTGTGATAATATTCTCTATATTTATATATACTAATTTTCCAATGTGCTATCTTGTTATTCACACTGCTTTAATACCACAAGCCAACCTGATACCCCAAAGCAATATTTATAATACCGTGGTTTTGTAACACAACATTAGAGCCAATGTATAGTGACTTCTGGCCTGTAGGTTATTTATTTAACTGCTTTGGTTTACCTTTCACAAGATGACTGTTTAATGTTTTGGAATTTCTATGAATTTTATTATTATCTTAATCTGTATTACCATATTAATATTATAAGGGTGAAAGAGGTTTATTTATTATTATTTTATACATTTTTTTATATATAGAATGTTTTACCATAGTATGCATGAAACTGAGGTTGCTGAACTTGATCAACAGTTTTTCTTTGTAAAAAAAATAAATATATTACTTTATTGCCTGTCATGTTTTTGTGCTTCTATTTAAAAAAAGAAAGAAAGTTAGATGTAAAAATGTACTTCTAGCAGATTCTCCAGGAGGACGAGGACCAAGATGAGTCACGGTTGAGCTTGATGAATAATTCTGTTGAAAATCATAGATTTTTAGATACTTTCAACAAGCGCTTCTCCCTATCTATGAGGAGTCGGGTCAGCTCAGAAGCAAGAATACCAAGGATGACAAACACCTCCAGAAGTCTGTGGTGTTCTGGCGCTCGGGGAGAAGAGTTCCTGCTCGCCTCATGACTCAGAGGGTCCTCCTCCGCCTACCTCGCTACCCCCTGAGCCCTCCATCCGCCTGCGACCCAGACCCAGGAATGCTTGTCAGGGCCATTTAACCGAGCTCATGATGAGTCAGAAATAAGACCAGTTAATGATAACGAATATCACATGAGCATAGGGAGAGCTGTGATTAGCTCCTTTTTAATCGTCTTCAACCTGCTTCTCTGGTCACGCTTACTCACGTCTCATTATGTGACGGATCAATACAACAGCTGTGCGTGAGTTCACACCCGCGAGTGAGCGTGTGTGTGTGTGTGTGTGTGTTTCACTCCTCGTGGGCGTCCTGGTTGCAGGTCTGCGGTGAAGTGAGTTCACCAGGCCTGAGCCGCAGACCACTGATCTACTGATCTCTAATGGCTGTGAGGAGTAATCCCTAACCAGGTACACAAAGTGCCTTTTTAGAACAAGCTGACTCCGCAAACGGGAATTCCCTCTATCTCGATGAGGGAAGTCCATTTTAAGATGCCTCTGTTTCACAGCAACACCAACAGTGTTGTTAGCCTCAATCGGTATGATAATGGGAAAGACAGATGTGACGGTACCGACATTGTATCTAACAGACATGGTGTGTGTGTGTGTGTGTGTGCGTGTGCGTCCTCTCTGTTTTCTACGCCTTAAAGTCAAACTGAAATGTTCTACTATTCCGAATCGCACACCGTTTCCAGGATATTAGGAATATGTATCATTCTGATAATTATGCCTATACAAGCACACAACCTCCGATCTCCACACGCACGTCAGCCTCCAATAGTTGATACGTTCTCTGAGTTTGTGAACGTATTCTTCATCAGCATGTGTCCTATTGATTATTTGATTGTTCTGCATCTGTTTCTGACACGCTGCATTTCCCAGGTCCTTTAAAACAATCCCCAGACAGAAGAAATGTGCATATAGACCGGAGCTCGGTGGCCCTGTGATCAGAGACCTCTCTGCATTGTAAGAATCATTTCTATATTAAGTCCCATAATTCATGCAAACACATTTGTGAGAGTCGGAGGAACACAAACCTCTTGATGATGAAGCACCAACTATTGCACTTTCAGTTTCTCCGGGCGGGTCTGGTTGTAAAGGGTTGTTGTAGTACTCTGTGGCTTCTCCAATCCTACCCAACACCGTGATCTTGTTTAAAGGCCTTTCAAATATTACATTACATGTCATTTAGCAGACGCTTTTATCCAAAGCGACTTACAATAAGTGCATTTCAACCTAGAGTACAAACTAAGAACAACAAGAATACAGAAAGTAACATTTCCTCAACATTGTCAAACTACAAATGTACCATAATAAGAGCCATTCAAGTGCAAGTCTGTGTTTAATCCAGATATAGTCAGAAAAGGTGCGTTTTCAGTTTCCGGCGGAAGATGTAGAGACTTTCTGCTGTCCTGATGTCAGTGGGGAGCTGGTTCCACCACTGAGGAGCTAGGACAGCAAACAGTCTGGATTTCGAGTGGTTAGCTCGAGGTGACGGAGTCACAAGTCGGTTGGCTGTTGCCGAGCGGAGCGAACGTGCCGGGGTGTACGGTGTGACCACATCCCGGATGTAGACGGGGCCCGATCCGCTCAGAGCACGGTACGCCAGAACCAATGTTTTGAAGCGGATGCGGGCCGCCACCGGTAGCCAGTGAAGAGAGCGGAGGAGCGGAGTGGTGTGGGTGAATTTCGGAAGGATGAAGACCAGTCGAGCAGCTGCATTCTGGATGAGCTGCAGAGGCCGGATGGCTTTAGCAGGTAGACCAGCCAGGAGGGAGTTGCAGTAGTCAAGGCGCGAAATGACCAGAGCCTGGATCAGAACCTGCGCCACCTTCTGGGTAAGAAGAGGTCGTATTCTCCAGATGTTGTGCAGCATGTACCTACAGGAACGCGCTGTCACAGCGATGTTGGCCGTCAGGGAGAGTTGACTGTCTAGCGTCACCCCAAGGCTCCTGGCAGTCAGGGTAGGGGCCAACACGGAGCTGTGTGCAGACATCCACTGATAGATGTCGGTCAGACAGGCAGAGATTCGCGCCGCCACCTGTGTTTCGGACGGTGGGAACGAGAAGATCAGTTGGGTGTCATCGGCATAGCTATGGTAGGAGAAGCCATGCGAACGAATGACAGAGCCGAGAGAATTGGTGTATAGAGAGAAGAGGAGGGGACCCAGGACGGATCCTTGAGGAACCCCAGTAGTGAGAGGACAAGGATCAGATACAGATCCTCTCCAAGTTACCCGGTAAGTGCGGTCGGTGAGGTAGGAAGAGAAAAAAGTGAGTGCTGTGCCTGAGATCCCCAGGTCCTGAAGAGAAGAGAGAAGGATCTGGTGGTTCACGGTGTCAAATGCGGCAGAAAGGTCTAGAAGGATAAGGACAGAGGAGAGAGAGGCTGCTCTAGCAGAGTGAAGCTGCTCAGAGACAGCAAGGTGGGCCGTCTCTTTTGAGTGGCCGGCCTTGAATCCAGACTGGTGGGGGTCAAAAAGGTTGTTGCTGTGGAGGTAGGACACTTGGTTAAAGATAGCTCGCTCCAGAGTTTTGGAAAGAAAGGGAAGAAGAGAGACCGGTCTGTAGTTGCTGACTTCAGACGGGTCGAGCGTGGGTTTCTTCAGGAGAGGGTTGACTCTCGCCTCTTTCAGTGAGTTGGGGAAACAGCCAGTTGAGAGGGAGCTGTTAATAAGATGGGTGAGAAAGGTCAGAAGGTCAGGAGCAACAACCTGGAGGATGTGAGACGGGACGGGGTCAAGGACGCAGGTGGTCGGTCGAGCAGATGTCACCAAGCTAAGAACTTGATTGGGAGACAGGGGGGTAAACGAGGAAAGAGAGGGGGATGAAGGAGTTGGTGTAGGTGAAGTGATAGAGGATGGATTAGTAAAGGAGGAGCGTATGTCGTCTATCTTGTTTGTAAAGTAGTCGACAAAGTGGCTCGGCAAAAGGGAGGAAGGAGGAGAGGGACTCGGGGGATCAAGGAGGTTGGCAAAGATAGAGAAGAGTTTTTTGGGGTTAGAGAAGGAAGACTGTATTTTGGTCAGGTAGAAAGAGCTTTTGGCTGCAGAGATAGAGGCAGAGAATGAGGAGAGAAGAGATTGATAGCAGAGCAGGTCTTCCGCTTGATTCGATTTGCGCCATTTCCTTTCTGTCGCTCGTAAGTTGGCTCTCTCGGCACGCACCGTGTCAGACAACCACGGAGCCGGAGAGGACTTGCGAACCGGTCGTAAGGACAAAGCAAATCAAGAGATGAAGACAGGGAAGAGAGGAGAGTGTCTGCGGCAGAGTTAGGCTGCATGAGTGAGAAGGAGTCAGTTGAGGGGAGAGCGGATAGGACAGAGGAGGCCAGAGAGGAGGGACATAGGGTGCGAATGTTGCGGCGTAAAGGTACAGAGTCTGTAGATACGGGTGGGTTATCAGTACCAGAGAGTGAGAGAGAGTAAGAGATGAAGTAGTGGTCAGAGACATGCAGAGGAGTTACAGTGAGATTAGAGGTAGAACAGTTTCTAGTAAAAATGTAGTCAAGGTGGTTGCCAGCTTTTTGAGTAGGAGGGGAGGGACTGAGTGAGAGGTTAAAGGAAGACAGTAAGAGTAAGAGATCACATGACTTCTCAGTCAGGACGTCCAGCTCTTCCAAGAAGTCACCCAAAGAACCAGGGGGACGGTAGAGAACAACAATGTGTAGCTGAACCGGATGAGTAACCGTCACAGCATGAAACTCAAAAGTCAGTGGGGTAAAAAGTGGAAGCGGGGAGAGAGAGAAACACCATTTGGGGGAGATGAGTAAACCTGTACCTCCACCCCGACCAGAGGGTCTGGGTGTGTGACTGAAGGAGAAGGCCGAGGAGAGAGCAGCCGGGGTAGACGTGTTGTCAGGTGTGATCCAGGTCTCAGTGAGAGCCAGGAAGTCAAGCGACTGCTCCACAGCAAAGCCAGAGATGAAGTCGGCCTTGCGGTTGGCAGACTGACAGTTCCAGAGGCCTCCTGTGACAAGGTGCTGGGTGTGAGTAGAACGGGTAGGAAGGAGAACAGAGGAGGGGTTCCGGTACGCGATTGAACGAGCCTTATAGTAACTACGAGTAGAAATATGCACAGGTATGGAAAACACACACATATTTACAAAATGGTGTAATACTCCGCCACCCACGAAGACTCCAACGGAAGACTCCTATGTCTTTGTCCTCCGAGTCTTGACTCCAACGGAAGACTCCTATGTCTTTGTCCTCCGAGTCTTGACTCCAACGGAAGACTCCTATGTCTTTGTCCTCCGAGTCTTCGTCCGATGAGTCACACGACGCCTCAGCTGACGTCTGTAGACCCAATCCAGTTATGAACAGTTTTCCTAATTACCTCCAGCCGCGTTAATCACCGGCCCTTTTTGTATTCAAATGACGCTCTATTGAAACCAGGTGATGAGCGATCGTCCAATCAGTGCAGCTTCCGCTTACAGTGACTGGAAACACTTCTCACCCAAAACAAATCTTAAACAACACAGACTAACAATCTAGGAGCTTAAAAACAGCAGATACAACAGTAATTTAGCAGATTTAACTAATTTAAAGAAGATACTTAACAGGATCCAAGAAGTCAGTAGTCCTTCCTCCAAGGTAGAAAATGCACACTATTGTATACACGTAAGTCATACAATAAGCTCTGTATTCATTCTCATTCAAAATATTCCTAAAAATAAAACACTTCTTTGAGTTTGAGGTGTTCTTGAATGTGAAACTTAAGGAGAGGAGGAATGTGCTCCTATCAAGTGGGTAAAAGTGAGGTGAACTGTCAACAGGGAGACTATGGGTCAGTGGGTAGCAGGCCCGTCTTTCAGTCATGGGGTTGGAGGTTCGATCCCCGCCCTAGTCGATGTGTCCTTGAGCAAGACACTTAACCCTGAATTGCTCCCTGTAGCTGCGTCTACAGTGTATGAATGTAACATGATTGTAAATCGCTTTGGATAAAAGCGTCAGCTAAATTACATGTAATGTAATGTAACATGATAATCAAATATTCAACCAATGAATGTTGATTGTCAATCACACACCAAAAAAAATCTAATCTTCCAGAATGTCATTTATAAAAAAGAGTTTTACAACAAACCCAGGCTGAGTAAGTGAATGCAGGAGATGGGTGGAGATGGGTGGTGTTTGGTGGTGTTTTCATCCTGCATTAGTCCCCCTCATGACTCAGTACTGCTGACTGGGGAGCTGTCAGAGGCAAACAGCCTGCGGGGCGTCTGTTTGCAACAGGTCACATCTGGTTGTGTCACAGTCAGATATCTAAAGTCTCTTTCCCAGCTTCCCACTGCCCAAGGACTTCCACAGGCCAGACAAGATGTGTCCAAAAATTTAGAATATTTA
Source organism: Liparis tanakae (assembly GCA_036178185.1). NCBI lineage: Eukaryota > Metazoa > Chordata > Actinopteri > Perciformes > Liparidae > Liparis > Liparis tanakae. Next base: position 15,652,702 of record CM070110.1, on the reverse strand, counting down.
ATTTTTTTACATCATCATCCTCTAATGGTGCGTAAATAAATGAACCGTGTCATATTCAGTCAAACCATTAACTGTGTATCAACATCATAACACCATCATAACATGGTATGTCAAACCGATCTAATGAAAGACATCATAGAATATATAGGACGTCGTAAAAATGCCATACAATTGTCATAAGAAATATGATGATCTACCATCATATTTGTTTAAGACAATTTTCTGGAGAATGACTTTACTTTTCTTAAAAACTTTTTTTTTTTAAACTTTCTGTACTGTTTTCTTTTGTGTGGCGGTGTCAGTATATGATATGATATGATATGATATTCCTTAAATTGTCCTGCAGTGGGGAAATTTGAAAAATCACAGCAGCGGTGCACATCAGAGCATCAATGAAAATAAATATAACTAGAATGTTCACTCGGTAGAGCGCATACCTTCGCATATCACAAGATTGAATTATGAACAATGTGGCACTAGTTTCACGCAAATCGGATGCCAATTAACCGAGATATCGCAAATTTACGGTTTTCACCTTTTCGTGACCTTGACATTGACCTTTAACCCAATCACTCCCAAAAACTAATCGATTGTTCCTTGGGTCATGACCAATCATTCCACCAAGTTTCATAAGAATCGGCTCAGTTTTGTCTGATTTAGACGAATAACAAGTTTTTCACCTTGACCTTTGACCCAATCACTCCCAAAAACTAATCGATTGTTCCTTGGGTCATGACCAATCATCCCACCAAGTTTCATAAGAATCGGCTCAGTTTTGTCTGATTTAGACGAATAACTGACAGACGGACGGACATATTCACAAACGCCGGCGAAAACATTAATTACCTTCTGCATTTTCAATGCGAAGGTAAAAAAAACACAAAACACAATACTAAAACACAAAATACTAATGCCAGTATCCGCAGCGACACGGCCCTATACCTTTTATTTATTTTCTTATTATTTTGCTCTATTGGTCATTTCTTTACATGGAGGTGTAACAACAATAAGCTGGGCCTCATTCTCAGGGACAGACATCTTCATTAATAGGGCGGGAGGTTGGTGGTGTTTTTGGTGTCATAACAATTGTTTACTGAATGTAATATTTTTTTTTTAACTAGTTAATTTTCATGGTTGATGCTGGATCCAATAGTTTGTAATATTACTTGAGAACAATGTGTAGAAGTGACACAGCTGACCTCATTTTCTCAATGTTCTGTTTATGTTGTGAGGTCTTGTCTGAAGAAATGTATAATTTCTGTCTCTAATATATCATAGCTCAAAGCTCAAAGGTCCCACGGGGCTAAAAATAGATTTGAAGTCTGAAGTCTGAACCAAACTATCGCAGAGTCATCGTGAGACATATAGGTCAACAACGTCGCTTCAGGTCTGTTAAGAACTATCCTTGATGAAGTATGAAGCACGCAGCCAGAGGGATGTTACCAACTCTGAACATAGGCTCCAAATCATTGACACCGCCTAATATTGTAAGTGCATTCACTCTGTGAAACACTTCATCAGTGAAATGTTACGACGGGAAATCAAGTTAGTGTCGGCCATTAGTTCAGAGTTGGTTTCTTTTTGTGTTTCGGCTCCTGTCTTAAAGCTGATGTCTGAACCCAGACAACTGGATTTATGTTTATATTTATTTGTGGAGCAAAGGAGGCGTTAAAGCACTTTAATGAAAGGTATTAATCTGTATTTGCTCTTAATCACTTTCTGCACAGAAATGATCTCAGATTGTAAGAGGTGCAACCGTTGGTTTGTGCGCTGCGGTTTTTGAAGCCTCATGATCAACATTTTAGTGGCTGCCATCTTGGTTTGTGCGACCAGAAGTGACACGAGAGAGCGAGCTAAGTACCACGGAACAATATGTGTTGAGGCTGCCAGGAGTTCAATCAGGAGAGACGAGTATTTACAGTTTTGCATATATTATATATATTATATAATATATTTTCAGCCGCATTTTATATTCATACCAGTTGAAAATAAAGCTAAACTGAAAAATATTTGAAACAATTGAGACTATAAATCTGTGTAATAAGTAATAAATCCAGAAAAAAGTAGGGTCATTGTTCCATAGACTTCTATATAGTCTGACTACTTTTTTAAGTGGCCGCCTTGGATTAAACAAAATATGTTCATCTGTTTTAATAAAGCAAAGGAATACATTTTGAAATGGAAGTGGTTGATTTGATACTTGAAAATAAATGTTCACTTGCCAAGACATATTGTGTCCCTACTGCTGCATTGTGTACTTGCTATTTGTTCCATGAGGTTTCTTAATGACAGTATACTCTGATCAAGGCTGGATAAGTCTAACTATAATGCCTCTGGAGGCAATCTATTACATATGGGTGTATCCAGATATTTATTTTCAAAGGATTCAGCCCCAATCAGGTTGTATCTCAGCTCTGTGCAGCAGGAGGAAAAGCTGCTTGTCACTTATGATGCGGAATGCAACGACAGCTTCATCGGTTCATTGGATTTGTGGAAGTGGAAGCTGAATACATCTGGTCTAATCTTGGTATTCAATGCTAATAATGTAACAGTTCAGCTCCATACCTTCCTTTTTTATTAATTGTTTTCATTGTGTCTAACTATCCTGTCATTCCAGATCCTGCTTCCAGATCCTGCTTCCATCTCGTCAGTCCAACTCCCTTCACCTGCCTCTGATCACCTCGTTAGTCCCTCATTCCCTTCACCTGGTCCTCACGCCCTTTTCACCTGCAGCCCATCCCCTGTTAGTCCCTCATTCCCTTCACCTGGTCCTCACGCCCTTCTCACCTGCCTCTGATCCCCTCGTTAGTCCCTCATTCCCTTCACCTGGTCCTCACGCCCTTCTCACCTGCAGCCCATCCCCTCATTAGTCCCTCACTATTTAGCTCCCTCACTTCCACTTGTCCTCTGCCAGATTGTTTTGTGTTCTCCGTGACCAAGCTCTCCAGCGTTACCTTGTGTTCTTTGTTTCAATCCTGATAAGACTTCTAGTAAACATCTTGATCAGCATTTTATGTTTCCTGAGTAGTGCATTTGGGTCCACCCTAAATCCAGCCGTGACATAACAACTTGCTGCTGACTACATGCACTTCTGTGCTCCTGACTCTGAAATGTGCGTTGACAAATAAAATAACTGATACAAACTTAGGGGAAATCAGCAGGATAACACTTCATCTTTTTCAGTTGTTTCTGTTTCCTTTCAGCGGGGACATCCTATAATTAATTTGTTCTGTGATTCCATAACTTTGTCTATTCAGATCTTATTATGCGGATCCTATCGAGTTATGCTTTCTAATTATCTTCATAGATCCAAATATGAATTGTGCAAAATCATCTTGACAAAAAAACCTGCATTCTTTGTGTTTATTTTATTTAAGCTGTACTGACTTCTACTGCATTGAAGTCATTATAGAATGCAGAATCATGTCATGAAAGAAAGTTCTGAAAGAAAGAACATTCATTTATCGGAGGAATCTTTTTATATTATGTTTTATACTGACACAAAATGAATGCAGAAAATGAAGAACATTTTAGTTTGGTGTATTACATTTAAATAACCACAAAGGTCTGTGCTTATCCTAATTCATATAGGATTAATAACTGGTGTCTATTGAATGCTCGGCTCAGGTTTTTAGGGAAAGAGGTAAATAAACTGCATTTATGTCACACTTTTCTTATCTTAGAAGCCGTTACACAGCAATTTGGTGTTCAGGATCTTGCTCAAGGACACTTCATTGAACAACTGCGACGCAGCCCACGAGGACAAAAGAACTGCAATTACATAACAGACGAAAAGCTGTGACGCTCAAAGTGAACAGCGACGTTAAACATGGTGTGTTTGCAGCCACGGCGGAAAACAACATGTTGTGCTGAATCACACCAGATGGAGGTAAATCCCAAAAGTTCTGTGCCTGTTCCCAACGATACAGTTCCCATCCGCTTTGGTGGCGGAGCATGATGTTGCCCCTGACAACAAGCTGCCCCGCGGGGCCTCTTTACACCTCTTTCGCCGAAGGATTACGGATTCCTGACTGATTTTCTTAAAACCCCCGTGAGCCGTGCAGCAGGTGAGTCTCTGCACAGGGTAGGACACTAACTATCTGAAGAAATCTGCTCCTGACGTGCGCTCACATTCACATGGTGAGCGACCACGTAGGTCAGCAATCATTTTCAATTAATTTTTTTTTTTTCAATTCACAAAGTTTTACAAATTCACATACAATCTCTTTACAATCAAAACCTCACAACACCCTCCAAAAAAAGGAAAAACCCCCAGAAAAAAAAAAAGGAAAAACCCTTCAGGGAAAAAAAAAGAAAGAGAAAAGACAGAGGCAGGACAGAGGAGGATCCTCTCCAGGGTACAGATGTAAGATAGATATTGTTAAGAAAAAAATACATAGTTAGAAAGAGTTTATCAGGAATCAATAGTTATTAATTTATATATTATGGAGTTAGGAGGAGTTTTTGGAGACCTCCCAAGTGGAGGAGTGGGGTGAGTGGCACAGGCAGGAGGCAGCTGGCAGAGCTGGACAGGAACCTCCCATCCAAGTCCATCGCCCATCAGCAGATGGATCTCATAGGCCTCGAATGTCCGATCCATGACCCCAATGAGACGAAGTCAGATGGGGGAGGAGTCAGAAGATGGAGAGTCAAGAAGATGAGAAGGATGATCCATAGGAGAGAGAAAAAAGAAAAGAGGAGAGAGGTGCTCAGTGCATCCAACATCCCCAAGCAGCTACCAGCCTATCCAGCACTATCCAGGGCTGGACCAGGCAAACCTGATTCAGCCCTGACTACTAGCTCTGTCAAAGAGGAAAAAGTCAGTCTTACTCTGAATGTGGTGACTGTGTCTGCCTCCTGACTGAAGAAGCTGGCTGGTTAAATAGTGGAAAGCTAAGATATAAAAGAGCCCACTATTCCCCATTTTTAATTTTAATTACCTAAACTAAGCCCTAGTGATAGGTGATTTCTCTCTCTGGTGCTCTCAATCTCCAACTAGCTCTGCACTTATTTATCTGATTTATGATTACCTTAAGAGGCTTTGTTAAGAAAAGAGAAGAATTTTAATTGATAATTGATACAGTGCAGAGCAAGTGCAGCAGAGGCAGCAGTTTCTGTGATTTTTTTTCTTTTTTTTTTGAATGAGAGCAGCTTGAGCATTCGAGATCAACTGGAGAGGGATTTATAGAGGCAGCCTGGAGCCTGATATTGAGTTATTCAGTAAATCAAGTAAGTAGTTCTAGAGTGAACAACCTCTCTCAATCTTTTTTTTCTGAGATTTTTTGATTTTTTTTTATTGAAATTGAGAATGGAGAAGAGAGTCCTTGAGATTTGCTTTTTGTTTGGGGAGTTAAAGGACAGTAAAGAAAAAACAAAGAAGATAGAAGAAGATGTGATGATGCTAGATGGATGTGCCAGTAACAGATCAAACATCAATCACATCACAATCTCATTGATCTCTCAGGTGAGGTAGAATCTCTGAGGTTTCGAGGTTTTGAGTGAGGTTTTTTCATCAAGTTCCATTCATCAATGTCTTTTCATCAGTTTTTTTATTTTTTGAGTTTGTTAGTTTTTTAGTCTCTTGTTGGTTTTATAGATAGATATATTTTGATATGCAGTTGCAAAGTTTATAAAGTTTAATGGCGTTATTTATTATTAAGGAAGCATGTATAAGGTAAATAGAATTGGTCCAAGCACAGAAATTTGATTGGAACTGACTGGAACTTGGTGGTCATGTCATTGAGGCTTCATACAAATACAAACTGAACTGAGATCTGGAAACGAAATAAATAAATAAACTTTAAACTTAGGGTGGTGCCTGAAATACGACTGCTCTGCTCTCTGTAATAGGATGTTATGGTCAATGGTGGATGTTATGGTCAATGGTGTCGAATGCAGCAACAACAGAGAAGAGAGATCTGCTGCCATGCTTAGAGGTCATTAAATTTCTTCACTGTCTCTGTGCTGCTGCTGTCTGCTGTCTGTTCTGTTTTCTAAATCCTAACAAAAAAACTAAAAAATTCAATAAAACTACACAACTGATTCACACAACACCTTCAAGGATCTCTTCTTAGAGAGGAGGAGAGTTAGAGAGGTTAGAGAGAAGTTAGCCAAAACTTCTGACAGGGCTTCAGGAGAAGAGAGAGAGAGGCTTATTTTTTTAAGGAATGTGGTTTGAAGGAATGTGTACAGACACAAATTAATAAAAGACAATAATAATATAAAAAAGAAAGGCAAAAAAAAAAAGGCAAAGCCTAGTAGTCTAGCCTAGTCGGGGGAGGAAGAGAGAGGTAGAAAGTAGAGAAGTAGATTAAAAATAATTGTTTGGTCGGGAAAAAAAAAAAAAAAAAATATATATATAATATATAGGGACACCCAGGGTTTTCAAAGCCATTCCACTTGAGGACAGATGGCACTGGTTAAGGGCAAGATTATTAATCTTGTCCCTAAAATCTTTATCTTCTTCTTGAAGAAAAAGTCATTACTACTACTACTATAGGAATACTGGGGCTCCTGGGAGCTGTGACTCTCTCTCTGTCAGCCTCAGCCTGCTGCTAAAGAGAAACCTAGGTTGTGTTTTGTTCTCTCTCTTTACTGATGAGTAATATTCTGCTCTGGCATTGCGGAGGGCCTTCTTATAAGTTTTAAGACTATCTCGCCAAACTAAGCGGCACACATCACGTCCACCGTAAGCCGGGTTACTCTCTCTTCCCCTCTGCTCCCACCTCATCCTCCCGATTCTCAGTCTGGCTTTTCTTCTTTCTCTCTTGTCGTACACATTGAGGCTCCCTCCATCTCATGCATATAATGACCTGGCCACTTCCCGATGGGTCGAGAGGAAGGCAGCAGCGTTAACAAGCTGACAGCTCTGCGTGGCCTCTGTGCTATATAGAAGGTATATATATATATATATATATATATATATATATATATATATATAACGGTAGGCATTCGTCTATCAGGGTGTTTGGGAGCTCCTTCAATCCAGGCGGCAAAACAGAGAATACTGCCAGAAGAGATAAATTACACGGTGCTCCTGATTCTTTCCCCTGAACTCAGTGTGATGAGAAGCTTCTCTGTAGTACCTCGTGATTGGGTAAAAAGCACTCTCATATAGCAGTCCCTCAAAAAAGCAATCAAGTGCATGCGACAATTCACAGGACATGGACCACACATTGCCCTTTTCTGCTACTCTGTGGAATGGAAATGTGGGTCTTTGATGGAAATTGGAGTCCTTATTGTGTGGGGATGGAATCTGAATAAACCTGACACATTAATTAAAAGCACGTCTTCTTCAGGTTCCCCCTGGACATGAGGAATTATTTTTTTACGGGTAAAAAAGACTACATGTCACCTAATGTGAAATGTCAAAAAAGGTTACCTGCTTCTGGAAACATCTGACCATATGACAGCTCTTTTTAAGCTCCTCGTACTCAAGCCGCCTCCTCCTGCTCCACCCTTAACAAATCCACTGTAAAGCTACTATAAGGGGCCGGAGAACTCAACTCAAACTGACTCAGACCTGATGGGTTGTTCAGGGTGCGTATCACTGTATGAGATGGGTCTGACAAGTTGCAATCAGAATATTTTCATATGAATTCTGAGGCAGGTCAGATGGTACGATGAAGGCTGTCAGTGCTGGCATATCTGTGCATCAAAACAACTCAACAGAAAAGAAGAACACCTCAAGAGTTGCAATATTGCCACTTTGCATCTCATGCATCTACAATAGAAATGAAGCTTGAATTAAATTTAGATTTTATGAGAGTGTTCATACTCAAAAAGACAAAAACAAGAAACAAAGCCAGATAGCAAACTATTGGTTTATTAATTTGTGGAAGTATTGCGGCTCAGGGGGGCCGGACTGATCTTAGAAACCATTGCTAATACTTCAACGTGTGCTTTGGGAAATGAAAGACTTTGCTCTGATTAAACAAACATATCCTAAGAAAAATCAACAAATCTCTAAATGCAAAATTAAAGACAAACATTTAGTCATATACCACCTTAAGAACCATTTGTGGATATTGTGGGTTGTGTTTCTGGCCATCTGATGAGGTCAGATCAACTTTTCTCGAAAGTTCTCTGGGTCTTCTTCAGCTTGCTACAAACATAATCCAGTTAGTTGATCGTGACCTGCTTTTCATTTGGTGCTGGCTGAGACTTGTGCACTCTCTTTATGGCTTCACAAAGCTACTCCGGGAACCAGGGAACCAGAGATCAGTGGGACTGAACCATTGAGTATACAGGGGCCATAAATACAACCACAATGAGCAGTCGGTGGTAAAACTCAGATCATGTGTCACTGTAAGCAAATTCCATTCATTCAATATCAAAATTAACAAATTGATGAGTGCGGCTGGAAAAAAGCCAATGTGAAACACTTTGTGTTGTGATGAGGAAAATCAAAAGATCTATTGTGGGAAAAAGTTGCATTAGTGTTATATTTCAACATGTTTGACAAGCGCAATCCAGCAACTCACTTATAGATACATCTATCAATAAATGATGGTCCATCCCTCCTGTGACTGCTGGTCATTCATTCTCCATGCAGGATTTCTCCCTCTTATAAAACTCATTACATCTTCCACATCTGATTGTGTGCCGCGTCTGTAATTGCATTGAAGCAGAGGGAGTACTGATCTCATCCGTTGCCGTAGCCCCTTCCCCTCTCAGAACTATTAATTTTGTCCATACTTTCCTTTCGCATACGTGCCTCCTCATCCTCTCATCTACTATCTCTTATATCCTTCTTGTCCTTCACCGAGGGAAATAATGAGCCCCGCTGAGCAGTGATCGGTTTCCATGGTATCTTAAGAGGGACGTTCTACCCATTCACAATCAGGCGGTCAGCTATTTCATCATATTTTGTTTCTCCAGGTGGTGAAGATATCCCCCGCCACCAGGTATGCATTCAATCAACAGTTCAACCGGGAAGACATTTTCAGCTATATTGAGTCCCATGTCAATTTAATTATTTAAATGACTATGTTTGTATGCATGTGTTGAATGTTGATGAACATACGTGTAGTATATGAGGCACTAGGTGAAATGAGTCTGGAGCCAATTTATTTGTTAAAACGCAGATTTATAGAGTTTCCCATATACACATTTATTGGTAGGACTGTGAAGGTTTGGAGGCCGTATATTTGTTTGAGGTTGTTTTTTGTTAGTGTGGGGGTGGTTGGACTGATCCAGCTTTGAGAGAGAGCGATTGGTTCCCCTCATGGAGAGCCAGCGGCCAGTGTTTGATGTAGATTTTACGGTGTCTGCTTTATACATTTGATTTGAATTTTATCCGCATACCTCTCCATAAATAGAAAAACCTGACACAGGTTGACCTTGTCGACAGTGTTAAGCCCATTACCTTTTTGGGGCCAAGAGACGACCGAGAGGAGAAACAACCCAGTGATTGACAGGTGGGCTGAGAGCGACTCAACGACTCCCACTGTGGACCGACCTATTGTCCTCAAGAGGTTCTCACGGCCCACTCAGAACCTTGGATTAGAAAAACAAACGGCACAGAAGTATAGACTAAACACACACACACACACACACACACACACAGTAAACTGTATAATTAGTCCCTTTTATACAACAACAACATCCCTGCTGTTGGGCGGTGGTGTTATTGATTTAGTCAGCCTGATGATCTGCTGCGTCGATGCCAAGAATATCTGGGGGATTGTTGTGTAACCAAGACGAACCGTCTGCCGCATCCTGGACTCCGGTTGGAAATCAAAGCCCTGAAAACAAGCCCCGCCCCCATCTGAGTTGGCTGGATTGATAGCGTGGAGCTTTATTATGCAGCAGACAGAGAAGTCATATTCGCATTTGAGACTCATTTTGAATTGACGGCGAAGCATAAAACGGAAATTGCTTTCAAATGTAGAATGCCAATGTAGACGGGCCTGCATTCACACACCTCAGTGGACAGAATGATCATCTGTTTTCAGGTCCCCACAGCTTCAAATCACATGTTAAATACACTTTCACAAACACACAACTCCAGTGGATTTGTTAATCCTTCAACTGCAGCACAGGAATTAATTGCCACGATTAATTATTATTAATCGCTTATCGTGAAATTACTAACGAATGTCCCCAGAGCTCAAGTGAAGCTGCGAGGAGAAAGGTTAAAGTACGCTCCGTGGGCTAAAGAGCGGCGTGTAAAGGCCGGGCCCGCAGAGCGGAGGGCAAAGAACTTCCCCTCGGATATGGAACGCGGTGCCAGTGCATTTTAATGCTAATATCCCTCATTTCCATACATCTCGCACATATTTTTAATTATCAAGCTCCTCTTTTATGGAACCAACTTCCAATTTCAGTCCGGGAGGCAGACACAGTCGCCACATTCAAGAGTAGACTTAAGACTTTCCTCTTTGACAGAGCTTATAGTCAGGGCTGAATCAGGTTCACCTGGTCCAGCCCCTGGATATGCTGGTATAGACTTATAGCTGCTGGGGACGTTTAGGATGCCCTGAGCACCTCTCTCCTCTTTTCTTTCTCCTATGGCTGAATCTTCATCTCTCAATCACACATGACTAACTCTGCTTTCTCCCCGGAGTTCTTCTGACTTCACGTCTCATGGGGTCATCGGACCCTATGAGACGGCATAGATCCCATCTGCTGATGGACCATCGATGGTTGGATCGTGAGTTCCTGCCACCAGCTGTGCCGCTGCCCTGCTGGGACTCCGCCCACTCCTCCACTTGGGAGGTCTCCAAACTCTCCATCGTGGAATATGCCTAAATATGAACTATTGATAAACTCTGTCAGATTCCTTGAATGTATTTTAACTCTAAATATGTCCTTCTGTACACATTACATCTATTGCATCTGTCCATCCTGGAGAGGGATCCTCCTCTGTTGCTCTCTTGAAGGTTTCTTCCCTTTTTTCCCCTGAAGGGTTATTTGGGAGTTTTTCCTGGTCCGGTGTGAGGTTTTGGGGCAGGGATGTCTATGTGTACAGATTGTAATTTGTGAAACTGGGCTATACAAATAAACTGAATTGAAAATATTTTCCACAGAGACGTGAGCCGCTGATTTGGCACAAAAGCGGCGCTCCCCCGACAAACACCAGTTCTCTTTATCTGCATGATTGATGGTGGAGAGTTGATTGATCGCGGGTGGATTGCAGGGCTCGGCCTCCTTCAGTTGGGTCCGCACGCCCCTGGAGCCTCGGAGGTCGCAGCAGCTGTGCAACTAACATAGACATCGAAGGATAAAAAGGACTTGAGGTAAATGCCAGGTCCCGGGTGATGACATCATCTCCACTTGCCGGGTGAAAGTTGAGCCGATCTTTCGTGAGGCGTTTGGTGGACGGATGCTCCGGAGGGGACAAACAAAGCCACAGCAGCTTGTTATTGATGATGAACACACTCTTTTTAAGGGGCGAGAGCCGCCACAAAATAGAGAACACACTGGCTTTATATTTTGATCACAGCAGACTTTTGAGTTCACTGTCATTTCTGCCGTTTTGGCTCGTTGATGTGTGCCGAACGCTGTGTGTTCAGCGTATTTACCGTAAGTTCCGGGCGGCAATCAGTGCTAACATGTTTATTTTTCCTCCTTCTTTTCCCCCTTTTTCACTCTCTTTCTCTCTCTCTTTCTCCCTCTAGTCTCCAGCACTTTGGTTGATACCTGCTACAGTTATCAGTCGCCATGGAAACCCCGTACCAGCTTGTTAAACTGGCAAATAGGTTAATGAAGGGAAACACGGCCCACCTGGCGAGTGAACACTCTGCTCTTCTGCTCTGCTGATTGCAGTAATAATACCAGAAAGCAACAACAAACATAAACATTGAGCAAATGTCAGCTGATGGGTTCAGCCGTACAATATTAAATGTTGTATTCAATGTAATATTTAGACATATTCAATGTATTTTTATTGTATTTATTCATTCCTACATATATATTTATATATATGACTTATTTATTTGACAGCTTCCTAGCTGTCCCAGACTCAGCCATACACATCGAGACAATAACAATAACCTCTCTGTAGAAATGACCACTGATCTTTCTGACTCTTTGTCTTGAATTGAGAAGTGAGAAGTGATTCATGTTTCCTACAGACACTCAGTTTCCAGTTTCTCAGCCATGAGAGGCTTTCACCACGCTGGCATTATTTTAGTCTGTGAAATGGACATGATATTGTTTTTATGGCATACGATGGTCAAGTGAATCAAAACTCCTGGGTTGATTTGCTCAGTGACAAAAAGCTCAACATATATCTGTGTATATACAATTAATGAAAGTCTATTCATACTGAGGAATTATGCAAACATACAATTATAGGTATTGAGTTTACATTTGTATCTGTTTTTAATTAAATGAATGGTATGTGACAGCTGTATAATTGCCATGAACTTTAATACTCACATTCATTTCATTTCATTTCACAATCATTTTGAAATGTCTCCACTGTAGGACAAATAAAGGAATATCATATCATATCATCTTATGGTTCCCAGCTGTTCATCCTCATGGCTTTGGTGTTAGATGTCGCAGCATCATCAGGTCAACATCTTGATTGTTCCAATCATTTTGTTTATTACTAAATACCTGCGAGAAGAATGATGTCCCCCCCTCGACTGCACCTTGTGTGTACTGTTAATTAGTCAATAACGTCATGCCAGAAAATTAAATGAAAACCAAAGAGAGTGAACATGGTAATAGTTATATCTGGTACGCATCAGTATATGCTACAGATGTTGAGCATGTGAGCTACTGATATCACGACTGTGTATGCCCACTGAGCTGTTGTCTGGTGTGGGGGCGGCTTCTTCTTCTTAAAATATCTTATTATCTTTACCTATTATTCTGTATTCTTGTTGTTCTTAGTTTGTACTCTAGGTTGAAATGCACTTATTGTAAGTCGCTTTGGATAAAAGCGTCTGCTAAATGACATGTAATGTAATGTAATCTTGTTTGTATGTTGTTGTTGTTGTTCATACATCTCATGGATTTGATTGTTTTACAGGTGTTTTCTGTGGGTGATCTGGCTGAGTGTTGTTGTGTTGTTGTGTTTTTGTGTTGTTGACGTCCACAGAGCCACCTGCATGGCTGTGGACTCCTGCTCGTGTCCATTGAGCCGTGCGCACACAGGTGTTCATGTTAACATAATTCAGGTGGGTGCGCCGGTTCATATTCAGTCGTTTAGAGTTTTTTTCACCCTGCCATCCTGCCAGATTTGAGCTTTTGGCCAGCAGGAAGGTGACGGTGTCAACGTCAATCTGATTCTCCTTCTCTGTGACTCCAGCTTAGCGTGATTGACTTGCCTTCCATCTTTGCCCGGGGTTATCCTCGCTACAGCCGAGCCTGTTAACAGCACATGAAGGAGTACGGCTGAGTACGAAAATCTATTATGGTGGCAGTTTGGCATCCGTCGTCTTTCTTTTTTTTCTTTCTTCTGCTATACAAGCAATAACATCAGTTCATCAGCTGATGAGATTGTTTGGGTCATTTCCTGCAGTTTGGTTGATATCCGGCACTTTAACAAGGTTTCTGATGGCACCAGCTGATGCTGAAAACATGATGTTCTAACCCTGTACGCGTTACCGCTTTCCTCCAATATTTCTTCAATGTTCGTTGTGTGTGTGACTGTCTGTGATGATTTGTCTCTCTAGTTTATTGCAAATATATCAGTTGTGGCACTTATGAGTAGAGGAGCATAGAAACCAGCGTCTATTTTTTATTTCCTGTAAGATTTGTGTCCAACTGTGGCACAATTCTTTGCTCTTCCACACAGAACAGAACATACTGTGACCATATATCTATTTATATTTATGAGAGGAAGGGCAAATACATCTGTTATATTGAATAGTATCAAGGACAGAGAACCATCCTGTTGTAGCTTGGAAAAATACAACCCCATCACATGTATCTGTGCTGGTAATATGGGGTTATTGCTTTCTCTGTAGCGTTTGACTAGTAATAGAATTCCATTTAAATAACACATGCATTGAATTTTATGAGAGAAAGTATTGCCAAACAGAAATCGAGCTAAACCTGAGCACATCCGCTTAAACACTCACACATCCTCTTTCACTGTCAGTCTGAAATGTCAAACACAGAAAACAACTCATGACTCTGGGTTCAAAGGGAAAAAGGAAAAGGAGGGAGAGTTTGGGTTTTCTCGAAAGCAGCATCCCTCCATCAGTTGTGTGTGTGTGTACGCTCGTGTGTGTCCATGCATGTGCACCAGATGATGACATGTAGTTCTGAGGTCTTAATCCATCTGGAAAGCTCTGCAGGGCTTCTGCAAAGAGAGGCAGGCCTGATTGATCCCGACTCATACATTTCTCTCTGGAGGAAGGTCAGAATAACCGAGTACAGTCTCCTTAGACCTCGTCCAATTTACTCTGCTGCTGCTGCAGCTGCACATCTCTAACTGCGTGTACCTCAGATGTCATGTATTATTGTTGTTCAGGAGGGTCAGACTGACAATGGTCTTGTTTCCTCTCCTTAAGTATCTGTTTATGCAGCAAATACTTTTAATCAAGAATCCACTTAGACCTAATGTTTAATTCACAGAGCAATGATCCTTCCTCTAATGCCACATGTGAGGCTGTTTCTCTTTTTTTTACTGCTGATTTAAAGACATGAAGTTATGCAAATTGTAATATATGGGTCCCAAACTGCTATTATGAAACATGTACTATAGTCGCGTTTGAGTGCAAATTGAGTGACAGGAACAGAATTAACCCGCAAATGACGGGTGTAATTTCCCCCATGGTTCAAAAAGTTCAATGGAGCAGTCAGCCGAGCAGTAATCTGCCATGGCTCAATGGATAAGTTATTAATGGCTAAGTGCTTCACTGCAAGTTTAGCAACAGCCACCAGATGTTGGCTCCCCCAAAAAAATAAAAAAATCACATGTACTGAAATAATATGAGAAAACCACTATTTATAGTTAGATATACTTTTCTATTCCTGTATGCAACTTTAAACGTGTGGATACACATGGTCTTAAACTACTTCCACTCTTCAAATGACCATTCATGTATTAATTACCTTTGCATTGAAAATGCGGAAGGTTATGTTGTGATCGCCATTTATTTATTTATTTATTTGTATGCATGTTACTCGTATAACTAAAAAAATATTAAACCGAATCACATGAAATTTGGTGGGATGATTGGTTATTATCCGAGGACCATTTGATCAGATTTTGGGATCGATCGGGTCAAAGATCAAAGTCAAGGCCATGAAAATGTCAAAATTTAATTTTTACCTTAGCACGGTCAATTTATATCCAATTGGCATGCAACCAATGCCAAAATGTTCATAATTCAATGCCCAATCTTGTGATGTGCAAAGGTATCCGCTCTACCGAGAGCCCGTTCTAGTTAGAATATGTATTTTAAAGTAAGTACATTTTGACAAACGTTTTCACACAATCCCGATGAAGCCACAAGAGAAGCAGATGAAGATTTGTCATCATCGTGGTGTTGTGGTGTCGCCAAGGCGGTGTCTGGTGGGCGCCACGGCTCCTCTGATGCACCACCCGCTATATTTATCCCAACAGTTTGTCCAAAAGGGGACGCTGTGTGTGTGTCTGGTTGCAGGATGTGAGTGTGATCCTAATGCATTGCTCTGCCCTGTGATATCTATTTGATGACAGCTGGAGACGTATCTTTAAAAAAAGCGCCACGAGGCGGTGACACCTCGTGTCATAATCTGAACAAGAGAGCGCCAAAATAATGTGTTGAAATGCTGTGACATATCTGGTGGACATAATGTCTGACTGCCACAAATCAATACTAAGCCTTGTAGACAGGCACATGTGTACAAATGTGTTCACGCGTGCATTTCCATGTGTGTGTGTCTGTGTCTGTGTTTGTGTGGCATCAGTAAATAAAAGATAGCATTGCAAACATTTGACCAAAAAATAGGACGAAGGAATGAGTCACGCTATGTTTGCTGATCATGGAAACACTTGAGAGATACTCATTTCCTCTCACTGAAGAAATGTCCACAGAGACGCCACGTGTGAAAGGCTGCGTGTTTGTGTTTTATTCTGTGTGTGTTTGTGCACTTGAATGCACCTCTGTCTGCTTGTACACTTGCATGTGTTGTGTTCAAGTACACACATGCATGTGCTTTGTGTGTTTGTGTATGTGTTTACAAAAACAATTGGATGTCTTTGCACTCAACACTGTGTTGACTTTTCCAGAATACGATGGTGTGAACACCAACAGAGTTATTTGTCTCACGGGGAATGAAGAAGGCTTTTCTCAGTGTTTGATGTATATAATCAACATTTCACGAAGGTGTCTCCTGGTTCCCTGTCGGAATGTGACTGGTGATAATTGTAGAAATTATGAAGAAATTCAGTTGAAGAGAAATGACGTGTATTGGTACTTTAAAATTCAGCAGATTCTCGTCGCATATCTGATTAAGTTGATCTCTTAGAAAAAAGGTCAAAAATCAAAAGGTCACATGTCAAGAGTCAAAAATCAAACCTTAAATGAACTCACATTTCATTTATGATTACAAATAATTGATCCCTAGTAAAATGCTAATGTAAATCAATGGATCTACTTTTCTCCTAAACGGCTCCGGCTCTTGTTGTTCGATGACACAATAGCCTCTAAGTGTCTTGCCACAGTTTTTTTTGCAATCATTTTTTTTGTAATGTTAAAACATGATTTTAATAAGAATCAATTAATTACAGGCATTCAGAGTGAAACCAAAGACCTGTAAAAGAAACCCAGATGGCATCTGAGTTTCGTTGTTTCATAACTTCCATCTTTCACTGATTAGGTGCTTTTCATTTGCCAAAATTAAATGATCCGATCAGATCAAGAGGGGAACTAATTACCTCATACAGATACAGATATACACTTTATTGTGCACACGATTAGTCAAAACAGGAGCTTAGTGAGAGGGAAATGAAAAACTGAGATGAGATGGAAAAAGTCACACTGCCTCCTTCTGACTTCCATAATTGCCTTTCTCATACTTGTTCTCTAAGAGTGAATCATCTACCAGATGGAATGTGAATATAAAGTTAGATCACAGAAAGTCTAAAAATATAAGTACATCAGTACATGTAGCTTACCACCACCGGTATGACTGTGTGTGTGACTACTGGACTCTGGACTCTGTAAAGCGACTTTGGGTGTCTTGAGAAGCGCTATATAAATTAAATGATTATTATTATTATTATTATTATTATTATTATTATTATTATTATTATTATTATCAGCACTCAGATCTAGTTAAATGTAAATCACTTAAAACATGTAAATAGCAGGCGCGCTGCCATAGCTTTCCAAGTAAACAATTATAAGTGTAGATGCACAGCGGTGTCAACAAGTTTGTTGGTCGTGATTCATGTGTTACATAAATCCTGGGTTACATGATTACATACACACACTCACACACGCACACACACACACACACAGGGGCAGGAAACCGAAGCTGTGAAACATTTCTGGTGTCTCAGAGTAATGAGGACCATTTGGATGGTGTTTTCCGAGCACATTGAACCATAACAATCAGACTCCAGTTCTGCCTCCAGCCCTTTGACCCCTCTGTGTGTGCAGAGGACGGACGGTGAGCACTTAGAGCTGTAGATTGAAGGGAAACGCTGAGAATGAGCACAAATTACTTAAATTTCTTCCCTTTCTTCTCGGAGCGGAAGTGCCAGGAAAATAGGAAGGTAATATACACGGAGAGCAGAGGGGGAATGCTTTTTGGATACGAGCTAATCAACCGCCCTTTGATGCGAGACGTGGAGGTGATCGCAATTCTCCAGGGATGGTGTGTTATGTAACAAATGCGGGAAATTGAGCTTTTATTGATGCATATTCTAAAGGACTTGATTTAAGTCTGGCCTTGTCTCTTCTCCTCCAGGCCACCTCCTCAAACGTGGTACTGCAGTGGATGTATGGCTTCTGTCTTACTCAGGAGGGTTTAAACATGCATATTTCAAAAGGTATCCAGGAAGTCCCACTCCGTATGAGGGTTGAGCAGAGGGCGCACTCAATTTGGAGTCTAACAATTGGTTTGCAAGCAACCAGCGCAACTGCATCGAGACAGAATAATGTCACTCTAATTTTGACTTTGATAGAAAAAAGAAAAGAAAAAACAGTTTTTCTTTGATGATTTGAGCGAGAGCCCCCGTGGAACAGAGAGTCACTGAACCCACTGAAGCTGTAGGGCTTCCTGTTACAGTTGTTGGAGTCAATTTAGTCAGGAACATGTAGTGTAAACGATAAACTCATGTATCCATCTCACCGAAGATAAAAGCAGTCCAATGCTCCGTCCTCATGTAGCGTACTTCTTGTGTTCCTTCAGGATGCAGTTACATAAATTGAGGATACAGCAACAATCAATACATCCTCAACACGAGAGAAGTCCTTTAGCCTCTCACACTGATTGAATAACCAGCGTGGGGGTCTCCTTGAGACTGGGAGGCTTTTGAACACAGCGCTCACTCAGTGACAACCTCACTCTTCAGATCAGATTTCAAACAGCGTTAATAAGAGGCCGTCGCTTTCAAATGTACATTTCAGCCCTCGTTTATTTGTCACATCTCACAAGTGCCGCAAAATGAAGGGTCTTCTTCAGAGCAATATATCATGTGTTTCAGAGGTTGAAGTACGACCAACTGCTGAAGGCTTAGCGGAGCAAGGTTGGTTCAACACTATGTAGTAATAATAATAATAATAATAATAACTTCATTTATATAGCACCTTTTAAAACTAAGTTTACAAAGTGCTCTACAGAGAGTCAAGGCAAATAAATACAATAGTAAAAAACTAAAATAACATTAAAAATAATATATATGTATATATTAAAATAACATTTTAAAATAAAAAACAGAAAAACTAAATTAGGGGAACCAAAGTTCTGCATAAAAGGACGAGATCCCTTAAAAGCTGTTCCATAAAAATGGGTTTTAAGAAGGTATTTAAAAGAAGTCACTGATTCTGCGAGCCTGATCCCCTCCAGTAGGTCGTTTCAAAGTCGAGGGGCTCTAACGGTAAAAGCCCGGTCACCCTTTGATTTACGCCTCGACTCTGGAACGACCAGAAGGGCAACCCCGGAGGATCTAAGGCTGCGTGCTGCTCATAAGGGGCTAACATCTCAATGATGTAGCTCGGAGCCGGACACAGGCGTGCTTTAAAAGTGATCAGCAAAATCTTAAAATCAATTCTAAAACAAACAGGGAGCCCAGAACTGGGGTAATGTGATGCCGTCTGTTAAAACCAGTCAGAAGCCGAGTACGTATGTACGTATCACGACGGTTGTGTGAGTTGTTGGTTCTCGTTCACGGCGTCTGCGTCGTACATCTCTCACACTCACGCAGAGTCATGCAATTACAAAAGCATCCCCGAGCCTCAATCTCTACACGAACATCATGCTGCACAGCGAAAGTCAAACATCCGACCGAAGTTTTGAGAAGCGACACACATCTTTGAGCAAATACAAATGGAGGAAGGGTGTATATTTAATCCGAGTGCTGTTTCTTTTTTTAAAGAACACATGTGTTTGGGAAGTTGTGAACAAACACTTGCGTTGGACTGAATGAGTGAGTAACGTGAGAGTTTTAAAATGTTTAAATAGTTTTGCTGTCGTATAATGCAACCAATTTACTTTAGGTTTTCAAGGTAATTGATACATGAGTAAGAAGAAAAAGAAATTCTGAGTGTGTGGCGTGCTCACATGGTAAGAATGGCCCTCGACAGCCATGGTACACCTGCATGTTCAATTCTTTGAGCTTGAATGGACTCATTTCTACTTTCCGTTGGCAAGTGATCTGTTATTCGGAGGCTTCGTCTCTAGACGATGACATCTGCTCCACCGTCCTCCACAGTGACACCTGCTATTAATACGCGTTCTTGTTGTACCTCAGGAACGACGGAGCCGCACAGCTCATTTCTACCCCCGGAGCCTCTCCTGGGTTCATTCATTCGTGAAATAATGGAAATGTAGGAACACATTTAAATATGAGTATTCAAATGTGCAGCTTTTTTTTTTGTTTGGTTGCTTTCCCCAAACAGTGTAACATTCGATCATAATCCCACCCTTTATGCATACAGAACTTGTCAAGTGGATTACAACTGCCCGTCATCTCCCACGGCAACAAAGACGAGGAGGACATGCAAATACACCAAATTGCACACATCTAAACAAACATGCGTGGCTGCTTGTCTGCGAGCTGTACGAATGCATAATAGCTATAGTGCGAAATGTCCCGAAAAGGTAAAACGCACAATGCGAGGGAACGCTTAAACTCCCCGGTTTCTGCCGCATGAAGCCTCATGTCTCACTCCTGTGCTGTTATGAAATGATCATCCTTTTCTGTCATGCGTACTGTCACTCTCGTGTGTCTATCCAAGCACTTTGCATCTCAGCGTTGGCTGTAATATTTCAGTTTTTCACTTATTTTTGACACTGCGAAGACTTCCCACTGTGTGTGTTGCGAGGCTTCCTGCAGGCGATGTCCTCAGACGAGCGGGTTCATCCTCCCCTCACAGCCACATCGGACCAGCCTTTGTCTCCGGCTGCTGGCACATACGGCCCAACAGCTTATCGATCCTGTTCTCATTCCAGCCTTTCAACACGTCTCTATCTCCTGCTGGAACTGTAACATTTCAAGACAGCGCCTCCTCTCAGCGTACAGCAGCTCAGTCCTCCCACCGGGCCAGTCGAGTATTGATCTCTGTAAAGAAACAGATGTTATATAATAACAGCCTTCCAGGAGTCTGAATGATGGATGAGTTTGTACTCTGAAAACCTTGCCGTCGGTGTTGGAAATGTTAGAGTCGCCGACGCTCTCTGATCTCCTTTATAATGTCGGCGGGTCGGAGGAGAGGTCATGTTTACAGAATATAGAATGGAATAGAAATATACTTTATTAATCCCCAAGGGGAAATGTGTTGACACAGTAGCACCAATAAACTAAATACAATAAAATATAAATATAAGAAAGAAAGAAAGTGACTGTGCATGAAGTATACAAAGTGACATATAAAATACAAAATAATATATATATATATATATATATATATATATATATATATATATATATATATATATACAACATATATGTAAATACAGCAATGTAAAATAAAATTATATATATATATATATATATATACATATAGACAGTGTATTGAATAATATATATATATATATATATAGAGAGAGAGTGTATTATATATATATATATATATATATATATATATATATATATATATATATATATATATATATATAGATGCACTTCAATCACCTGCCAAAGGAAACTGCAGAGGCTGTACTATCTCATGTTTTCCGTCTCCATGGTTTCCCTGCAGCTGTGGTCTCGGGCCACAGTCCCCAGTTTGTTTCTCAGTTCTGGAGGGAGTTCTGTCGTCTGGATAGCACCCCCAAAACAGGCAGGATGGAGCGATTGAACCAGGAGCTGGAGACCGGTCTTCGCTGCCTGGTGTCCCAGAATCCCATACACAACACGCTCCCCTCTTCGTCTACCGGTTTCTCCCCTTCCCAGTGTGCCGATGGCTACCGGCCACCCCTGTTACCTGCTCTGGAGAGGGAGTCTAGGGTGCCCTCTGTTCTGGCCATGGTCCACCGTTTGCCGCTGCACCTGAAACCGAGCCCGCCCGGCTCTCCTCAATAACTTTGTCTCTTTACAAGAGGACGC
This sequence comes from Liparis tanakae, assembly GCA_036178185.1. NCBI lineage: Eukaryota > Metazoa > Chordata > Actinopteri > Perciformes > Liparidae > Liparis > Liparis tanakae. The sequence continues at coordinate 15,631,038 of CM070110.1, read as the reverse complement.
TAACTATCGAGTCATCCAAAGGGTGTGGTTATCGAAACGTGACCTCCACCGTCGCCACGGTCCCTTTCCAATCTCAGATGTGATTATCCCTAGAGAGTGCTAGAGACCTTTGTAGAGACTGTTAGGCTTATAGGCTGCTGGGGGACGTTTTAGGATACACTGAGCACCTATCTCCTCTTGTCTCTCTACTTATGGATGCATTTCCATCTCTTTATTGCACATTTCTAACTCTGCTTCCTCCTGGAGGTCTCATGGGGTCATTGGACCTGGCTGTGTCTGATGCCTCTGGTCATGGCCCTGCTGATTTCCTTGTAGTACATTTTTACAGCGTGGTTTTGCTGCTATCACTAAAGTAAATCTGACTTTGATCTCATGCTGAACAGCTGCAGGCTGTGAATAAATATCAATGTTTCTATGTTACAACCAACTGGGAGTCGTCTGATGACATGTGGATGAAGCGTCCGCGTGAGCCAAGTGCGCACGATCATGTTCCTGTAAATATAACCGTGTGTCGAGACGAACAGAAAGCACGCCGAAGTCTACGGGAACTGTGTCACCAAGAGCACTCATCCTCGTGCACATTCGCTCCTGGGGGCAATTAATGCCGAGCCGACTCCCTGTTACCGTAACGTTGTGTAACAGGATCATCAGCACAGACAACTCATGTGTTGACAGAATCTGTCTTTTATCTCCTCTTCCATTCCTCCGTCCCTCGTCCCGTTTATCTACCTCCGTGGAGCTGTTTGTCGGTCAGTCAGTGTCTTATCTTGTTTCTTTTAATCTGTGAGCATCCTCCCCTCTCCATCTCCCCCGTCCCCCACCTTCTGCTCTTATGACATAACCATCTGTGGTCGCTCACCTGACAACGACCACCAGGCTGTCACGGTGATAATGTAAACCTCTCCGAGAGGAGATAACAGCCCGCTGGGATAATTGGCCAGACACACACACACACACACACACACACACACACACACACACACACACGCGCACACGCACTCACACACAAAGCCATGGGCACACAGTGAGACACTTCTCAGTTACCATGGGAACTTGACCTGAAGCCCCTGTATACACTCTCTCTCACTCACGCACACACTCAAGCATCTCAGTGAGTGAAGAGACACCCCCCCCCACACACACACACACACACACCCTCACTGTGCACTTTGCCCAGATGAGGAGCTCGATAAAGAAGTAAACTTCAAACATGATGATGTAACAAGGCAGGAACGACGCCCAGAGAAGATCCTGCCGCTCTGCTGCAACGCCAACATCATTAGGTTTGAAATGAGATGGCAGCAGATGTTTATTTAGATTGGGAATCGCTGGACACATTAGTCCGGCTGTATATTCTTTATTGCAACATGTTGGTGTTTTGAGTATGCATCGAGCAAATGCTCTCCGAGTTTACTCATCAGGACCTCGGCTTCTTTAGACCCTGCAGTCCGGCAGCAGCGTGCCAAGCAGCACTGTTCCCTCTCGTGGCAGGAAGAGCGCGCTGCAAGTACAGAGGGAGGCGATGATGCAGTAAACCACGACGCTCACGTGTGTCGCAGTACATATTATTTCACTGGAATACACCTGGTGACAAACAAAAGTCTGATCTCCAGGTTCATTCAGTCGCTGCTGTGGAGCTTTACTTTCTTTTTTAAAACGAAAAAACAAAGAGTCTCCTTTAGGGCAGATGCACAAATATTATTCAATATGACACACCGGTTTGCCAAAATCCCAAATCAGATTAACAATGTATTGTATACAATACTATACATGTATTAATATTTTCTTTTAATAAAATTGTGAAAGAGCATTAGTTTAATTATAATAATTAATACATGGTTATCAAGTCATATTTAATAAGTAATAATTACTTAATGAATTACTTTAATCATGAAATGGGGGGTGCTAGGATTGCATCATTCTATGTTAAATAATTATACCTATCTGTTATCTATTGCTGTATTCAGTCCTTCCTTTTTATTGCGTTATGTGGCGTGTAGTTTAAATGTGCATTGTTCCGTCACCATGGCGACTGTGCAGAGCCCAGGAAAAATCTGCTGCACCGCGAAAGATAATCAGGATCTTGACAAACACACATTTTCATCAGCATATTGAGTTTGCGCAGTTGTAATGTACTTAAGGATGTTCAAACATCTTTTTTTCTGAACATTTTGAGGGCCTCTTGTCCAAGTCTGGGTGTAATTGTTTTATTTTACAAAGTCAAGAATGGACTGAAGCTACAGAAGTAGAGTTTCATTCTAACTGCATACAGCAACTTAAAGCCTCTTATATTACATTCAATGTTACATCTGGGATCAAGCTGTGACATTTGGAAAGCGTCACCTTACTGTCCAATCTAAAAAGCCTTCATTCATCATACAATTAAAATGTTGCTCCAGATCTGTCTGCACACCTTTACCTCTGAAGTTATCAGGAATGGTAACGCTATAAAAGTAAACCAACGAAAAGCCTTCATCACATCATAACATGAATAAAAAACTAAAAATGATCTTATGTCTGTTATTTTCATGGTCAAAACCAACACAAAGTCTTTCATTCATAAATGTTCTTTATTTCAGTTTATGTAAAGGTTCTATTGTAAAAGCTTACAGCCGTTATCAATTATTGGATCTGTTTTTGTAAACGTTGAAGTCAGCATACTTCTTTTGAGAATCACAACATGGAACAAAACATCAAGTGTTCCCTTTAGTGCATAATGTTAAAGATAATCAGACAGCTCCATTAAGGCCATTAATGTATAATCATCATCACTCGGTTTGTGAAAGTGTTATATAGTCGTATGATAATACAAGCAAATAGCTTTACCTTCAGTGCCATATTCTGTATAGTGAAAATGCAGTATCTCATTTTGTCATTAGTCATAAATAATATTTCACAAAACAATAGTCCGTGGGAGTGTTTCACAAAAGTATATGCCACTGAGACATCATTACACAACATATGCCCACTGGTATGTGTGTGTGTGTGTCTGTAAATGTATGTGTGTGTATTCATGTGTACTGGAGTGGTCAAGGTTATCTCAAAGTCATTCCCCCAGCGTGCTCTGAGCCACAGCAACATCTTGAACCTGCCCCCCCCCCCTCCCCCCCCCACACACACACACCATTAGCAGAGAGTCTGTCTGGAGAAAGGCGCTAACATCTCACATCTCACACGTCTCCTCTGCAGAGGATGCTCTGCAAGACAGAGAGAAACATCCCACAGTGACCGCAGCTGTAGTCACCAGAGGGCAGCATCCGTCCACGGTTGCTTCACTGAGCGCTTTGGGCTCCATGTATGTCACACACAAAGGCTTCTGTGTGATTGAGGGGAATTCATGGGCAGAGCCCATCTTTTAAAGTCTGCATTCGGTTCAGGACCGATACTTCACAGTGCCTGTGCAGAAAGCGCAGTCACTATAGTCATTCGACCGTCCAGTGGACACGCGGTGGACACACCCGTCAGCAGACATTTTTTATCTTACCCTCTGAGAAATAAATCTGAAGGCAAAATTGAACCGGTAGCCAAACGTACTGCCCGGTCATTTGTAGTAATATGAGAGTGTTACTACTGTGTGGGTGTGTATGTGTGTGTGTGTGTGTGTGTGTGTGTGTGTGTGTGTGTGTGTTTGAGAGTAATGCATCCACCAAGAACTGTTCCGGTGACTCCCTATTGAACCAAAACAACAAAAGGTATTTTATACAGCATGATGTTATTAATCTCCCAGCAGTCTGTAATGTACTTGTCCACTTCATCAAGAGCAAAAAGGCAGAACAATAAACCATGAGACCATGCAGGATGACTCATAAGATAAAATACCTCAGTACCTCATTGTTCCTAATCATTGTGTAATCATCCCTGTGTCCTCCTGATAACTAATCACACGACATTATGTGGCTCGACTTCAGGAAACCCGTTATTGCAACGTGGCAGCGAGTAAGAGTGAAATGCAGAAAAGTGTCCACACCGGTCCGTGTGACGCGACTCCGTTCCCGTCTTTGTGTCCCTGTGTTCCAACGCTGGCCTGTGACTCTGGATTCAGTACCAAAGGGCTCGCAATGTATCGGCCAGAAGCGGCACTCATCAAGGAGCAGTTGTAGGGCACGTGTGGACTCTTCCGCTCCAGGTAACTCTGAATGGTCAGCCAACCCTCTTCTTCCACACGTTTCGAGGTGTGTTGCTTCCCAGACCGTCCCATCTTGTGGGAGCCGTGAAACCAGTGCACGTCTCCGTCCGGGTAGACGTGTTTGAAGGTGCAGGTGAGTCGGTCCCTTGTCCAAACACCTTCAGCGACCCCACAACACTCTGAGGTGAAAACAAAAAGAGTTTTTAAATGACGCTCAATGATGCACTTTTAACTAGTAATATATTCATTTAACATGCAAAACCATCAGAGAGCCTCTATACCTCTATACCTCTATACCTCCATACCTCCATACCTCCATACCTCCATACCTCCATACCTCCTGTGATTAAATCTAACCCAATCACAACGGAGCAGTGGTGGGGGTGCAAACTTACTCAAATAGTGTTGTGCAATGTTCAGTTGTATATTGCCTTATATGAGCCCCATTTGAAAATAAATGGGATGATTTGACAATTATAGAGACTTTGCATTTGGAGATATTACACACAAAATGCATTATGAGTTTATGAAATGGGACGTTTATCCTAATTGGTTCCACCTGACGGTATAGAAAGCAGCTCACAGTCCCTCAACCAGCTGCTACATTAAACATTATAATTGGTCATTCTGGTGTTCCATGCAGATTTGTACATTTAAATTGATGTATTTTTGGGAGCTTGGAAATCATTCATTAATGCATACATGCAATACAGATTATTCAGTATAAAGCACAAGTTTGCACAATCCATTTAGCTGGTGTTTGTCTTCAGTGAGGATAACTGGCTTTATCTTTTTAGCTATTGAGTTAATTAATTCATCGGGAAAGATCCTCTAATTGGTCGGTTCAACCACTTTATATTAACAAAAGAGCTGCAGACCAAAATCGACTTACACCTGTTGCCTCATTAGAAAATTATCAGGTCTGCAGTTAAACATTTAATTAGGTCATTAATAAATGGTTCTTCAGCAATAAGTGAGCACATTATTTAAAGGTGTTGAGGATTTCTCTTGTTCGTATATCCCATTAGTTTACAGTTAATAATTAATTAATAATTTATGTAACAATTCATTTTGGTTCAGCTTCTCTGCAGTTGTTTCAGTTCAGAATGGGAATAAACCATTAAGTAGTCTCTCTGATGGGGATACAAAAAAGAAAGGGAGGAAGAGAAATGTTTTACAAATTGACAACTTTCTTGTGGTTATTATTAGTATATAAAACAGTAATATGTTACCTATTAACCAATGATAAAGCCTATAGTTGTATTTTAACCCACAGCCTCTAAATTTCAGTGGAATCAAAGTATAAAGTCGCAGAAAATGGAAATACTCAAGTAAAGTATAAGTAACTAACACATCTATTTAAGCACTGTACTCAATGGAGCAGTGTGCAAGATCTAGTGACATCTGGTGGCCAGATTTCAGATTACAACCAACTGAATACCCCTTCGCTCACCCTTCCTTTTACAAGAACTTTGAAAAAGCACGGTGGCCTTCAGGTAACGTAAACAACGAAACAGGCCCTTTTTAAGTCTGTCTGACTTGTCCCTTCTGGGCTACTGTAGAAATATATTGCTGCAACACGGATGACTGTGAAGATAACCGACTCCCGATGTGGATATGACAGGCTCACTGTGAGCTAACACACTGATTTCTAGTTTCTGATAATTACGCACTTATCAAAATATAGATATAATTAATTTTTGACAATAATCCCCCTAAGTCCTACACAGCTGCTTTAATAAATACATGTACTTATTTACTTCCTACTGGTGGAAGTTATGGACCACAAGTAGCGCTATGAAGCTGACATTTATGTGTCAGTCTCCATTTTTACTCCACATGTATGCGTGTCCATCCATGCGCACACCAATATTTTCACACTAGGATGTCGTACTGACCTCCATGTGCCAATGTCAAATTTAATTTAGAAAAAATAAATATAGTAGCTGTCGTGAACACTGTTCTGCTCATCAGAGAGAGTTCATAAAATCCAGCGGTATAACTAAACGACGGACAGACGATGCAGCTGTGCCACGCGTCGTCTTCAATTGATGTTGCTTTAAAATGACGGCTCCGAGGATGGCAGGTCTCAGGTGTGAGGGACTACGGTGTGAGGCGAGGAAATGAATCGATTATGTGAGAAATGAGAAGAGCCTCTGAGCATCAATGTAACCCATTCAGGCTAACACTTTGTCTGACGCCCACAGAGAATGCATCATAAACGGGGTTACAATGGGTCCTGATCTGCTTGCAGAACTTTATAATCACAGTTATATAAGCAGTGCCTAATAACAATTATCCTATTATATTATTAAGTATTGTATAATGACTTCTAAGGTCAAGTATCATGATGCTGATCACTCGCTGCTTTTTGCAAGGATCATAGTGTATTAAAATTCCCACTGTTGCAACACATAATACTCAATTTATATACTATTATACTACTGCATACTATTTATAACGCAATAAGATGTCCCCCTAATCACTGCTGATTGTTAATTCCCTTCACCTGGCCTCTGCCACTCCTCTGCCTCCCTGATTGCTAATGCCCTACACCTGTGGTTTCCCCTCTTGTATATATTACATTACATTACGTTACATGTCATTTAGCAGACACTTTTATCCAAAGTGACTTACAAGATGTGCATAAACCTAGAATACAAACTAAGAACAACTGCCATTCTCTCCCGTGTCCCATGACAGATTGTTTCACTTAACCTGGACGTCTATTTCCTCTGCGCCTGAGCTTTTGCCTTACGCCACCCTGTGACACACTGTCCACTAAGAGTAACTTATACTCACATTATATTGTGTTAGATGTTAGAATGTGATTACAATGTATTTTAACTCCTTATTATACAATTTGATCATCGCAAAACAAGTCAGTCAGTCCGATACAGGATTTAAAATGCATAATAAATCAGCCATTTAAATGCTTTACAATGAAGGGAAGGCATTCAGCACATCTGTTGGACCTCAGGGATGCACACAGTGCACTCGGACACATGCCACCACCTTGAGGAAGTAGCTGTCCAGGAACCATTCTTTGAGGCTCGTTACCGACACTGACCTTGTAACCCCACGCTCGTATCTGCGTGCTGAGCTCCCCGGTTGGACTGCAGCTTGCACGTGTAGTTTCCTCTCTCCAGTGGCTTCACTCTGGCGAAGACGAGGGACAGTTGTCCGTGCTGGTACTCACAATAGAAATCACTCAGAGTCTGTGTGTGGTGTGTGATCTTCCCCTCCGCGTCCACAGAGCAGACGGACGTGAGGCTGTGGAACCACTCCATGTGTTTGATTAATAGTCCATTTCGCGACGATGACACGTTGCAGTTGAGGATGACCCGTTGGCCGCACTCTGCCGTCATCTCGGGGCTGACGCTCAGTTTCACCAACTCTGTTGAGAAAGACACAGATAATGCCCTGAGGTGTGAAGGAAACCAAACGCTTCTTATCTGCTTCCTCAAACCTTTTCAAGGAAAGGGAGGACCGCAATAAATATTCCTGCTTAGCAAACTTGTGTGAAAGAGTTACACACGGGTTTACCTTGTGTCGTAAAAGTGAACGCCGGTAGGAGCCAGACGAGCGTGTGCAATAGTGTGTACTCCATTGTGCCCTCTTTTGCATTTCACTGGAAGATAGAGAACAAATAAATTAAACGTGAACATAGTTATAACACCTTGATCTCAGCAGGCGGATTCACAGCATTTTTATAAAAAAGCACGTTTGTTATGCCCTGCTTTTGAGTGGAACTGACCTCAGGAGGGTTGGTGCTTCTCCTCAGCTCTGCTCAAGTTGTCTCCTATCCCTCGCGGTGCTTCTCTGCATAAGTCCCTTCCCTTAGACGTGTCCCTGAATGCAGCACGTTAATGATTACAAAATTACGGCGAGGAATTACCCGTAATGCTTTTTCACTGCAGAGGCGTATGCTGGGATCCTGAACAACAAGGGGAAGGGAACAGAAGTGTGACGTTTTGTGTGTGCATTGAGTGTGTGAGTGAGTGAGTGTGTGTGAGAGAGAGAGCAAAAAAAGTAAAGGCCTATTCATGAAGAAGTGGAGGCTGCAACAAGTGGCCACTTGTATCACTGCCTTTGATGTGTTGCAGCAGACTTCTTCTGTTTCATTTTGCTGAATTTAACCGTCCAGATAGATTTGCCCATGAGGTCATTATGAATATTTGCTCAAACTCTGTGTCAATAGCCTCCGGGCAAAGTCTTTCATCTATTGTATGCTGCGAAGAGTCTCTCTCACTCAGTTGAGCACTTGAGTTGAGTTGTTGTGTCTTTTTGGAATTCATTTTATCCGAAGTGGTGATGTGATGTTCATGGAAGAGAAAGATAATTGGCAATGACACACGCGCACACACACACACACACACACACACACACACACACACACACACACACACACACACACACACACACACACACACTGGTCACAACAGTATTTGTTTCCCACGACACACAAATGACATGCAGTGACCCGAAGGCTGAGAAACAATGACTACAGTTTGCATCTTTTACTATTCATGGATAACCAATCATATTCCTTCATTCATTTACTTGTGTGGCCCCTTGTTTTGCTGTTGAGGATTCCTCTTCATCCGTCTTGGTGACTAAGTGCTGATGTCGAGGACACGCCCGGAGGAGTCGGCCTCTGAACCCGATTTGGCAGGTCAATTCTGGAATTAGAGAGGTGATGGGAAAGCTGTAGTTTTGCAAAGAAGTTTTGCTAAATGCAGCTTTCAGCTCCAGACAAAGATCATCTTATGATATTTGTCAATCAAAGGAATATACCGGTATCTCTAATCTGATTATCAACAATACCAGAAAGAGACCAAAACAAACTCTGAATTTATCCTATTAGCAACATTGGTCGTGGCAAAAAACTATCATTGTCCAACATCTATTAAAAACACATGCAATTGCATTAACTGACATATTGTGTTTATTTTGAACTGTCAAATGTCCATCTCTAGTAGACTGTAACTCAACTTTAGCGAGACATCCCAATGGATTCTGTGTTCACGCTGTTTCACCAGTCTGACACGACGCAGGGGTACGACACATTGTTACTGGATCAGGAAATACAGTAAAACATCTTTTACTGTGAAGAGACGCCAGCATCGTTCTTTAGAGACTTGTCTCTCGTGAATCCACACAACAAATCCCGTAATAATGCAGACTGATTTTAAACGGCCCAGTGAGTGTTAATTAGAGGCTTGTCCAGTGTGTGACAGACACTAAATAACTGGAAGACATTCAGATAATTAAGCAAGAGGAGACAAAACAGCCCGCTAAACAGATCTGGGACGCGAAGAATATGAGCGTTCAATTGAGAAAAATGAGCATCAACATTGTGCATCAAGGTGACAATCCAAGTGTTGATTTGTGTGCGTCTTCCCTCGGTGTCAGCATATTTTCCTCGGTGTCAGCATATTTGATTTTATTCTTGTTAGTCTGTTCCAATCACACGATAACGGAGGATGATCTCTTCTCGTATGGTAGATGGCTTTTGTTGTTTACGGGGACATGCGTAACAATAAGAAATAAGAAATGAGCAGGAACATCCCCGCAGGGTGTCAAACTTAAATGTACAACACATGGATGCGATTATGGCACTCAAGTTACAGAATCTAATCATAGTCTAATTATAGGCTCGGAAAACACAGCAGAAGTTTGATCCTTTAACTCTTCCATGATTGAATCCGGCTTACCAAATACATCAAAGATCATATGACAAAGGATGTGTAAAACTGCGTGGCATGCCGGGAGCTGCCCGACACAGCCCACGCTGAAACAAATAGCCGCCCAGCCGCAGGAGGATAAATCGTTTGTCAGGAGACAAAAGACGCTTGAAGAACTCTCGCGGCTCCATCACAGCATCATACTTCTTCTGCCTTTGGATCTTGAGGACGGCAGTCATTATTTACACAAACAGAGGGGCAGTCTGAGTGGAACATCTTCCAGCTTCACGCACCTTGTGTTGGCAGCGTGGATGTGGGTATGCGCCGTAGCGTCAATGCTCTGAAGCCCTTCGCCAGTTTTCTTGCATTTCACGTCTATGTGGAGAAAAAAAATGTAATTAAAAAGAGTCATGATTTCACTTTATTACTTCGACTGTTCCAGTGTTATTGCATTACATATGCACATATTAAATGCATGTGTTATGCATAATGTAGGGACTTCTTCCTCCTGCTGCACATCAGTGTGCCTACTTGGAACAAGACAACAAACAGCAGTGAGGGGTGATGACTGTTGGTCCTCATCTCAACCGCTTCATCATCTCATCAGCATGAAGCAGGCAGAGACGTGGTTGACATCTACCCGACCCCCCCCAGTGGGCCCGAGTCTTTTACCTGCTACAGCGTCGGGTCACACAGAATACACTCTGAATGTCTGTGTATTGTCCTTTGCCCTGGCTGCAGGGTTTTTTATGCTTTTATGAGCCCACTGCGACACACTATCGCCAAGGTTGATGTTGCAATTCAACATTAAATCAACAGTATGGGCCTTATCACCTTCAACACCACAAGGCTGATTTCGAGCTTTCTTTAAAACCTCCGCTGACTACATGCGTATTCGCCACCCTCTAAACGCTCTTTCGGTACGATACAATCATTTAATTTGACCTGGATCCTAACACAACACATTTACCCCGTCACAATGCCTCTGTAGCTGCTGATCCAGCCGCTGTCGCTCTCTCTGGTATCTTCTATTCAACATTTCCACTTTCACTGTTCGTCATCTAATGGCCGATACCTCCTGTGACTCAAATGTTGTGTTATTACGGGAATGCTGATCTCATCTTCTGCTGTGGTTGTTGTAGGTATTGTGTCCCATGCAGCAATGAAAACAGTGAGTTTGCTCCGTTCTTTTTACTGAATTCTGGTGCAACCGTGAAACAAGTCCGCCCCTTGATACATCAATGTGTGAGCTCAATACGTCACAACTCACCTCTGATTATTCTAAACAATGCAAACTATAACATACAATTACAATTATGCAATCACTATAACGAACAAAATCTAAATATGAATCAAAATAATATAGTATTTAAATCTGAGTCTAAATTACAATTACAATATGGAAAGCGGCACTAACAAGGGGGTTCTGTGACAAAAGAGAGCTGTTGACGTCATGTTTCCCCTAATCGTTGTGCTTTTTTGGGCCTATAGTCCTTGACTTGTGTCTAACGGTGCTCCTCTGTTGGAATACCACCTGTACACGGCATGACTTTGATCATACACAGCCAAGTTAAATTAAAACAAGTTGTAATGTGTTAATTATTCAAAATAGGGTTCGTCAACATCTGGTTTGTCCACACAGACGTACAACGGAAGATGGCGAGGCATACACGTCGACCCTGAGCTTAATGCACTGGCAATATGCAAAACGCCTTTATAGATTTAGGTTCATAATAACAATACAGTGGCATTGTGTGAATAAACATGCATTTGAAGGTTTTATATTTTGGAAATTAAGGACTATTTGGTTGTGGAATAATAATAATATATCATATTTACAAGGACATCACAAGTCACAAGAGTATTTGGTGCACAGCAGGAAAACAAAAACATGACATATTTATCTGGAGGCAAGCGTACAACCCCACAAATATGTAAAATAAATTACACAGTTATATTTCCTAGGATTAAAATCAAGGTTTTCTTTTATGGAAATTCGTATTCTCCCTAAAACCAGTCGCAAACGCCGAGTTATTTTAAAGAAACTTCTTAGGAAATAATTACAAACCAAAGTAAACCTGTGAACCAAAAATAAGGTCAGCGGGATCATGGATTTAAGACAAGTCGGCTTCTCTAATCACTCAACTTCCTGGCCCATTAGTGTCTGACATCTCTTGGGTGATGATGCAGCATTCCCACATCCCAGACATAAATTTGAGGAGATGAACCGATGTCTCTGGTCGTCATCATCCCTCAGCGTAAAGTGTAGCGCACAGTTAACACATAACTGATGTCCCCATTCCAGTGAGTGTCCCGATATTGTTAGTGTGTGATCCTACACCGCAGCTCTGGAGCTGGCTCACTTAAATGCTTTACAGCCATCGTTAATGGTACAAATTCCATTTAATGCCCACGCTGTAATCTCTCTGGCACAATGTGTGCACCCGCCCACGCATACATGAAAAATAAATGTATTACTTGGATTCACCGTCTCATATCACAAGACGAGCCGTGGTGTCAAAGTCCCACGCCTCTCCCGCCCGACATGACAGCGGCGCTGAGGCTACACCGCATGTCGAGTTTGATCCTGTACTTAATTGCTGTGGAGATCCGTTAATCCATAACGCCAAGTTTGATCTGTTGCTTTGGCGTGATTTGCAGTAAGTCGGGTAAACTGCTAAATTTGTTCGGCATCGAGTAAATAATGTTTTAGACGAGTTCTGAGCTCCGGAGAGTCCAATTGTGTTTGAGTCGCACTCTCGACCTGTTGCTATGGCGATTAATCAGGCAGATTTTTGATGCAGTTCAGGGTAAACTTCACATAACCCGGTTTGGCAAAGGGTGACATTAAAGGATTAAATACTCTCGTTTTCCCCTCAGTGCCTGTAAAACATCAAAGATTCTGGTCTCAATGCTTCAGAGGTTGAAACATTGGTTAATGGTCCAATTACCAGGATTTTTTTTAGCTCAGTGCATAAATTATTTTTATGGAATAAAAATATACCACCGAACAGATGTTGGGAGGTTTTTTAAATGACAGAAATGGAAACTTCTTTGAGATTACTCTATTACATGAGCTGCTGATCTTCCAATGCATCAGAGTCTCAAAGATGCTGGTACAATGTATTTAATTTCTGTTTAAGACTTTAGCTGTTAAACCCCTCCAGAGCCCCAGTAAAGCTCAGCCTCAATGAGATTTAAAGAATCTAAGCCGTGCTCGCACTTAACATTAAAAGTTATGTAAGAGTCTACAGGTACGATATACCGCTGCAAGACCCCATTTAAAATACAACCTGCGTATTAGTAGTAACTGCACTGAAGCGTCTATGTTGGAAAAAACATGTTAAAAAGCTATAGACATCAATAATATACTTTAGGTTTAAAATGCTGCATTTGATTCAGGTACACATTTAATTATCAATCAAATTTGAATCACACTTTAGGAATGTCGCAAAATAGTGTGAATAAGGTACGTTTCTTTTAACTGGTCTATCATGAAACTCTTCCACAGCGTAATTTGGTGAATGAATGAAGAGAAGTTGTATTGGACTTACTGGACGATACTTCAATATATATGAGGATGGAAACAGGGCTACAGATAGCGGTGGTTACCAACCTCAGTGATGTAGTTGGTTAACTAATACAAATATGAACAACGTCTCTCTTGTTGTGATTGTGGCCTTGTTGACATAAAGGTAATAATAACTCGCTCAAAAAGTCATAAAAGGTGAGCACATTCAGAAGTGTTCTGGATTATCCACAACTGGAGGTGAATCCCCAAAACAGACAGACAAGAATGGGTTTACAGCAGGCAAGCTGTGAGAAACATGAGTTGTAATCATATTCTAATTCTTTTGTATGTTTGAACAATCTGTTTCAGTTTCATACAGGCAGCTTGAACTGGTTTGGCAACCATTGGCAAGCCTTGTAAATCCCATTGAGACACACTGTGTAATTAACACACTGTAGAACTAACACACTGTGTAACTAACACACTTTGGAACTAACACACTGTGGAACTAACACACTGTGGAACTAACACACTGTAGAACTAACAAACTTTGGAACTAACACACTGTGGAACTAACACACTGTGGAACTAACACACTGTAGAACTAACACACTGTAGAACTAACACACTGTAGAACTAACACACTGTGGAACTAACACACTGTGGAACTAACACACTGGAACTAACACACTGTGGAACTAACACACTGTGGAACTAACACACTGTGGAACTAACACACTGTAGAACTAACAAACTTTGGAACTAACACACTGTGGAACTAACACACTGTATAACTAACACACTGTAGAACTAACACACTGTGGAACTAACACACTGTGGAACTAACACACTGTGGAACTAACACATTGTGGAACTAACACACTGTGGAACTAACACACTGTGGAACTAACACACTGTAGAACTAACAAACTTTGGAACTAACACACTGTGGAACTAACACACTGTAGAACTAACACACTGTAGAACTAACACACTGTAGAACTAACAAACTGTGGAACTAACACACTGTAGAACTAACACACTGTGGAACTAACACACTGTGGAACTAACACACTGGAACTAACACACTGTGGAACTAACACACTGTAACTAACACACTGTGGAACTAACACACTTTGGAACTAACACACTGTGGAACTAACACACTGTAGAACTAACACACTGTAGAACTAACACATTGTGGAACTAACACACTGTAGAACTAACACACTGTGGAACTAACACACTGTATAACTAACACACTGTAGAACTAACACACTGTGGAACTAACACACTGTGGAACTAACACACTGTGGAACTAACACACTGTGGAACTAACACATTGTGGAACTAACACACTGTGGAACTAACACACTGTGGAACTAACACACTGTAGAACTAACAAACTTTGGAACTAACACACTGTGGAACTAACACACTGTAGAACTAACACACTGTAGAACTAACACACTGTAGAACTAACAAACTGTGGAACTAACACACTGTAGAACTAACACACTGTGGAACTAACACACTGTGGAACTAACACACTGGAACTAACACACTGTGGAACTAACACACTGTAACTAACACACTGTGGAACTAACACACTTTGGAACTAACACACTGTGGAACTAACACACTGTAGAACTAACACACTGTAGAACTAACACATTGTGGAACTAACACACTGTAGAACTAACACACTGTGGAACTAACACACTGTGGAACTAACACACTGTGGAACTAACACACTGTGGAACTAACACACTGTAGAACTAACACACTGTAGAACTAACACATTGTGGAACTAACACACTGTAGAACTAACACACTGTGGAACTAACACACTGTGGAACTAACACACTGTGGAACTAACACACTGTGGAACTAACACACTGTAGAACTAACACATTGTGGAACTAACACACTGTGGAACTAACACACTGTGGAACTAACACACTGTGGAACTAACACACTGTAGAACTAACACACTGTGGAACTAACACACTGTGGAACTAACACACTGTGGAACTAACACACTGTGCAAACAAACTTGACATAAGGTCACTGATTTACTTCAAGGGCAAATAATTATATTCTACTCTAAGATGCTGAAATAACATATTCCTTCTCTTTTGACAGATAAAAATAATAATAAAAAAAAAATCTCTCATTTACTCATGAGCAGTGCTTTTTGTCAGTTTGCACAGACGTAAAACTATTTTTCATACCGGAAACCAAGATTTATGAGCCCTTTCCTGAGCAATAACATCTCACCTTAAGTGTATGGTATGTAATATATATATAGAACAGTATTTATGGCAGGTTTGGACCAGATGACAGGACAATGAATCATAAGCACATTAGTGATATCCTTTGGAAAAACAATCTTTGTTTTCAGACAAAGGCAGCGTTTTCGGGGTCAGGTTAGTGTCTCTGGGTTTCCTCCAACTCAATTTGAGCGTGTGTCGAGAGAGGAAAGCTCGCCGTGCGGGTCTATTAAAGACATCCTTGACTAAGCATTAATCCACACGGTACAGTTTCCTTTCAGCCTTTCTACTCGCCCTCTCCTTCTCAACAGCGTTGACTGTTGGATCAGCCGTCGGCGGCATGGTTTAGTGCTCGGTGCGGCCGTTGCACCAATCAATGCTCCCCTTCCCTCCTGCCAGGGCCGTAAGTGAGAGGGCATCGGGGGAAGAGAAGCAACGTCCTGGATCACACAGAATCTGTTGTGCGAGCAAAGAAATATGGAGGACTCAAAATGAAATAAATGCATGAATAAATATAAGAATAAATGCTTAAATAAATGTATAAATAAATGTTTAAATGCTTCAATAACTGTATAAATGCTTAAATAAATGTATAAATAAATGCTTAAATAAATGTATAAATAAATACAGGAATGAATAAATGCATTCATACAGAGGTTCGGACCGCCGCAGCTCATTTGAATATACGGACACGTAAATGTTACACATAAATAAATGAAGAAATACGTGTGGACACATAAATAGAGAAATAAATAAATGAAGAAATACAGAAATGTAGAAATAGATTTATTTACTGATGTCCTGTTGATTTGTAACTTATATGTTAATATAATATATAATTCCTGTATTTATTTATTTATACATTTATTTAAGCAATTATTTATACATTTATTTGTTTATACATTTATTTCAGCATTTATTTATTTATTCCTATATTTATTCATGCATTTATTTATTTATACTTAAGTCATTTTGAGTCCTCCATAAAGAAACAAAGCACTTTGAGCAAAAGGAAAAACAAGAAAGTTGAATGTGTCTGCGCAGAAGTTTAGCAAGTGACTCGCCACTCAAATCAAATGTTGCCAATTTCCAGACACAGATACAGCAGGGCAGCGATTGGAGGTTTTATTTTAAAGAGAAACACACAGCTCTCATTCCTGTCACACCCAGTTCATGCAGGCTGTGAAAAAGCGGGATTGCTGAGCTTTGTGTACACAAATACAAATAAACATTGGCGATGGAACTAGTTGATCATTTATTTCATCCATTGTTCCATTCCGCTACATTTCCATGCATCAGGGACACGCCTTTGAGTTTCACCATGACTCAGTGTAGTGCGTTGTATGATTTAATATATATAATAATTTCCAATGAACTCTTTAGCATGCTTATATTTGATTTGCATTTGTGACATTGTTATCTGTGGCAGAGAGAGGAGCTGAGGTCATGAAGAACCTGTACGCTCGAATGAGCACCGCCTCACCAGGCTTACTGTCATTGTTATGGTTGAATATTAGAGCTGAAAATATGAAAGGAATGGTGCATCTTTGAGATGAGAGCAGGGACGAAACATCCAATTGGTGTTAGTAATGGTCAAAACCTCTGAATTCTTATAACAAATGTGAACTTTGTTTTTCTCCCACAAGTTCAAGTAAATGTTTCCCTGTTAATCATTCATTCTTCTAAAGCCAACGCCTCCAAAGGACTCGGTTATATCAAGAACAACTAAATAATTGTCTGAGAGACAAAGTGCTCGTGAACACAGACTATCAAACGCAAAACCAATATATTTAAAATGCACCCTAGCAAGGCGCGCGCTGCGCGAGGACACTAGGGCAAACACTGCTTTAAGCTCAGCTCATTGGCTGTCATCTTGGCTCTTTGAGAGACACTCCTTGCAAAGTGAGAAAGCCACGCAGCAGCCTCCCCCCAGGTCCTAGTGCCCGGGTATTATGGCCTTTTTTCTTTTTTTACGGAACTCAATGTTGACTATTTTTAGAACATGCCGTGTTGGCGACCCCTGGTCTACAGTTATGTCCTGAAGTTATCTATGGAAAACTCCCCACACTCCATGTGTCTTTAGATATTCTGCAACGCCCTTAAGTGGCTACTTTCAGGGCGTTGCGTTCAAGAACATGCAGTTTTAAAAAGCTAGCCACCTGATCTGTGACGACACACCAAAGATCAGCGGCACACTATATGACTGTGCTGCTTGTTCAGGAGTCATAGGAGCATTTTAATAAACCCTTTTTCACAGCGGACATTTTGACTGGGCTGAGCACAGGTTGAAATAATAACCCCGATGACGACTGCGGCCCACATCGGGGATCCAGGTCCTTGTGGTTAGGTACACCTGTGCATATACTGCTGTGACACACAATCATTTCTGCTTTGAACATATTGGCCATTAAAGTCTAAACTGGGACCAAAATATAAAAAAGAAGAAAAAAGAGAGAAAAAGCCAGAGGCGATGCATGATCGAGTGTAAATCCAACTAAACACACGTTTCAACCCTGGCAAACATCTGTGAGATCGTTAGCAAACCTTTGAAGACGCTACTGTCTGCTGGAAGATGTGTAAATTGTTGGAGGGAGACACACCTGGGGCTGTCATGGCGACAGACACATCCTGATACGCACACACACGCTGACAAGCCCTCAAAACTTAAAGACACTTAAAAAGAAGATGCTCAACATCCCAACAACTTTTCCAAACACCGACGGACAGATTGGGATGTCTGCAGCTCCATCAACTCCAGACTGATCTCAACCTTGCACACGCCATACACAGCTCTCTCTCTCTCTCTCTCTCTCTCTCTCTCTCTCTCTCTCTCTCTCTCTCTCTCTCTCTCTCTCTCTCTCTCTCTCTCTCTCTCTCTCTCTCTCTCTCTCTCTGTGCCCTTTGCTTGAGCCCTCAAAGTTCTGAGGACATCTCCATCACACACGACCATGAATCACATTTATGAGCTGATCTTGAAGCTCCGCTGCGCTCGTAAACACACCAACCGACCCAATCTTCACCCATAAAAAATGCCATCACCCGATTAATGCCTCTTGGAAGGTTTGTCGGAGGAGACGGAGTGACAGTTTACGGAGTGAGAGTTTGCAGGAATGGGTCGAGCTGTCCTCCCGTGTTTGAGGGAAGTTTGGGACTGAACGGAAATGACACATATTGCTCAGTCTAGAATCCTGTGGAAGTCAATAACTCGGGTCCAGAGACTCAATCTTGTATAAGTCAATGACTTGAAGAGCAAAATAAAATAAAAATCTTATGACATGTTCTCAAAGGAACCAAACAAGCTTAAGATTGCTGGAAAGTCACAGGCCCCAGATAAAATGTAGAGCAGACAGGAAAGGTTCATTGCTGATTGTTGGTACGTTCTACATCCCTCCGTTATTGACCCGACACTTTAACATGCGGCGCATCAACATTATATCTCGCCTCAGTGGGAAAAATACCAAAGACTGAAAAGGTTTTGGAGTCATGAAAGCAGATAATTGGTTCACGAGATTTTAAAGGTCTTTAAAAAAAAAAAAAAAAAAAAAAAAAAAGGTATAAAAAAGGGCTCAGCATTGCTGTTAGAAATGTCACGTCATTGTATTGATTTACATCAAGCGCCACTGCACTGGAGCCGAAATGCTTCAGTGCAGCCACCACGTGGATATCGAGACATTATGAAGGATTGTGCTTTGCCATCTGTGGCCTTATGATACATCAATCTCCCCGTAATCTACAGGCTGCTGCAGGCTTCTAAAACGATGCAATTGAATAATCTTGATTGTAGTGCAGCTGCCGGCTCCAGCTGCCAGGTCCAGAGCTTTGAGGGGTTTTAGACAGGAGAGAAAACTCTTGGGGCTGATGGGTTCTCGCGCATACAATATGTGGAAAGAAAAGTTGCAAGAGGAGGCTGTGAGAATTGGATTATTTGGCATACGTGATGTCACTTGAGAGTATCAACAAAGACGTCAAACCCAACCATCCACAACTCGTCAAATACCGACGCTTGGAGGCGCTTCTGTACGTAATGCTCAGCTTTCGGATGTGTGAGTGATGACGTGCCATTTCCACTAGCACGATACGTGCATACGGTCTCATTGCCCAACTGCGTGCCTCCTCGTCTGCTTGAAATCGTTCTCAGCGCACCATCTTTAAGGCCATCCCAAATCGGTGGTTCGATCCCTGTCCAGCCCGAGTCGATGTGTCGTTGAGCAAAACACTTAACCCCAAATTGCTCCCGGTGGCTGTGTCTACGGTGTCACTTTGGATAAAAGAGACAGCTAAATAAAATGTAATGTAAAAAGATGCAAATAGCTGCAGATGAAAAAAGATGAATCAGGAAATGAGAAAGAGCCTCCGTGTTCACAGGGAACAGTCACCGCTCGGTGCAAAGTCTCTTTTCAAGATAAACTTCCATTGAGTTGTTTTTTTGCAAATTTCGATGTAGGGATTATTTTTGCTGATTATTCAAATATTTTGCATTTCAAGCAATGTAAGGTTTGTTTTTAGTTTTTTATGAAAACTTTGTAATTTGGGTATAAATAAATGTGTCTGTTACGCATAATAAGTATGCCTTAAGTGCTGTTAGTGAAGTACGTTACAACATGTCTGGCAGATAGGACAACGTTTCCATGGATTCAATACACAGGACATGCAGTGGTCTCCTGTGTAAAGGTCAAATGCTTATTATTAATACGACATTACCTGCATTTTATAATGACGCAGACGGGTTTACCTTGGCAGTAAAGGAAAGCCGGTATGTCTCGTATGTGTGTGACTTTAGATATAAAGCCGGTATTCCAGTAGCCAACATTGGCGCAACATTCCCCCTGTGAACGGGACCGTACAATGTCAGATCTTAAATATGTGTACAGTATATTTTGGCACATTTAGTTTAGTAAGCAGTTTACGGTACCGCTGCTGATATTAGCTCCAACTGTAATGTCACTGTTCTTTTCAACTTTTTATCCTCCCGCATAATCAGCTCTATCTGATCTGAGTCCTAATTCCCACTAATCTCTGAATAAATAACCATCTCAGGGATCCTTGTTATCTTTTGTTTAGGCCGTAAAAAGGGCAAAATACTATATTTGGCTCCTCCGTGCTTCGCCTAATCCCGGCGGCGGTGTTGTCAGCAGCTTGGATGCAGGACCAACTTGCGTTTGAGGGAGAGTTTATCACTGAGAAACCAGCTCTCGGGAGATCAGAGGCATGTTTTTGCCGAATCAGGAAGCTAATCTGGCTCAGAGCATACCGAGTAGCTGGCCTACCTTCTTAGCGAATGAAGAGCCGTGCTCCAACTTGACGCCAATGTTTGCTAACGCAGAGGATTAGCCTCCTCTGTTTGCTTGCACTTTGCAGTTACTGATGTGTTATTACAGCATTACTGGGCTTAAAGATGTCCTTCGCTTTGGCTCGACTCCCGGATGAAATACCTGCTTCTAAAAGGTGTTTTATAATAGCCGTTAAATGTGGTTTCGGACTGCCTTGGTGAAAAGGATGACCCCCTATGTGATTAAAACTTAGACAAACACTTCACACTGACGGGCTTATAGACAGAGTTATTTCCCTGCCAGACATTCAAAGTGTGTGTATTTGCTTTCATTACAATAAAGGTAACGACTGTGCTGATAACAGAGGGAGCCGACGGAGGTCTCTCTGCACTCCATCCCCTCATGAGTCATTCGTGACTGACGGATAAATTATTCTTCATTAAATAATAAGGCTGTGCAGATGTTCGCTGGTGCTTGCAGTGCAGCTTCTTTAATTAAGTGTTACTGCCCCATCTTGAATGGGGCAAGGTGATCCCAGTAGCAACATAAAAAACAGCAAAATAGGAACCAGGAGGAGGTGCAATAATTAGAGTTTGAAGCCAAGCAGCTGTGTGGAGCTGTAAACCCTGTTTCTAACCTTCGCTGTGATGGTGACGTAAATGGAACAATTGGCCAGAGGGCTGTGTCAAAAATAAAAGGTCTTTGGAAAATTGCATCGGAGGGGTTTATCATGTTGAAAGAGTGCGTGACAGTATCGCACAGTTTGCTTTTATGAGGATGTAAGAAGTCAAAACGTCAATCACTGGAGATGTTACACTACATTATGTGGCTGATGTAATTTTGCAGGTATTTCATTGTGATGCAAAATTAAAATCTCGATCGGATGAAACACTTAGATGAGACAGCTGCTGATCAAATATTACGGTAAGACAAAAACAACACAGGTACATTACGAGAGCACCTGGCCACACTCTCACTATACTGCATTAAGCCACAGGGTAGTATTACGTCACATGCTGACCACATTAATGTCCTTATAGCATGTTAATACTCCTCACACCACCATACAGACTACAAAGATTCTGCTCTTCAGTTTAGTGGCCGATACACGTTGAGTGTGCAAACATTTTTATTAACCTTAATGGGCTGAAGTGTTTGGGTCAACCAGCAGGGGGCCATCCTTCTTCATGCTCCCTCAAAGTGTCCCCTGATATGTGTTCAGTCCCAACTCTGTGCACAGAATTCAGGTACACGACTTTCTGACAAAACAAAAGTCGTTTTTGGACCGAAGAAAACACATTCTCCTCAGAAGGTCTGCAGGAGATGGGAATGCAATTGGAGTGAATCGGTACACAAAGTGTACTTTCTCTCATGGCTCGAGCTCTAGCCGCTATATGTATTGGATTATTCTACACCTGCAATTCTAACTATCGTGGAAGAGCCGTCGATCCTCAATTGCTTTCTCTGCGGATACTTTTACCTTTAAAAAAAGACAAGTTAGTAAGATTTAGGCCCTAAACATGACCAACTTTAATAGACTCTCCTACATTTTAAGAAAATCTATTCTAGCAAAAATCTAATATCATATTAGTTATGTTTAGCGTGTAATCACCTGGGAAAAAAAATCTTTTTTTTTGTAATCGTGTTATCGGCAGCTTAGAAGGAGCCATTTAATTCTACATAGGGGGACGGGGCCTTCTCCCAGAGGTCACGAGGGTGTTCTGTGCCGTACACGTTGTAGTCCTTTGAGGTACATTTGTGTTATTGGACTCGACTTGTTTTGACTGATCAAACCCTCGGCAGCCTTATAGGTGTTCTCGCCTCCCCCTTGGCTGCTCAGCTTAAACCCATCCATCTCTGAATTGACGATATTTAGACGTATAGGACTGGCCTTGCTGCCGATGGTATTCATGGCCGATGTGTATTAGCCTCCCGGCGTCCCCTGGGTACTCACCCACTGTGATTTACTGCGGCTGGGAACCATGCATTTCAGCCAGGCAGTTGAGGCGAAGCGCATGTGATGAATGCCTTTGTTTACAGGGTGCTGTGGGGACCATAACCTGGCAGTGATGGGGGTGCGTGTCGACAGTGAACATACATGTGTGTGTGTGTGTGTGTGTGTGAGGAACCTGCATGCATGTGATTCCTAAAAAGTAATGAAGTGCATGAAACAGGATTAAAAGAGGGTGGAGGAGCAGAAAGTCACTGAGAATTCACAGGGGAGGTACGGTGGAACATACAATATTTGTAATCCACCCGTCGGGTACGTATCCCCATCGTACATTTACTGGGGAAATAATACTTTGTGACAATAATTAGTCTCCAGCATACTTTGATGAGCGTAGCATTCATCAGCGAAAGCCCCTCATGAAAGATGCAAGTGTAAATATCATACAACAGCGGATGGCTTCTAACCGAGTGCCGGTCAGATCATTAGCGTCCACTGATGTCCCTTTTAAAAAGACATTATCCTTCATGATTCATGGCCGTGTCCATTTGTTAGAGTGCATAAAATGAGCCGTTAGTCTGCTGATAAAAATGGCTTCTATCAACGCTCCCACACCTCTACGACCCCGCGACTGGCGATCGTTCCCTCGGTGGGAGAAGTTGCCACCAAAGTGTCCTCCATTATCTTTCCATTTTAGGTCACCGACATGGAAAAAACACAGAGACAAACATCAATAATTTGCTCCTGCGGATTGTAAAGTGTTGAGTGGTGTTGGAAATGAGAGGAGTTTCGACCTGGGGCCGGGTGGTTGTGGGTGGAAAAGTGCGAAGGATGTAAACAGACATAAGGGAAGAAGTTACTCAAAGCACAACACATGAAACACTGCCTCACACACAAACACACACCCGTGTGTGCGCATGTACAATTGCCCGATACCATTGTTCTTTCTGGGGAAAGAGAGTTGTGGGGTTTCCTGCCGTTTTTCTCACATCAGAGACGGGAGCCTGATATCCTCAAAAGGGAATTACTTTATCAACTTGACAAATGCCGGAGGTATATGAACTCTTTATAGTGACACTCGTTCATTTCAAACATCAAGGCATGTGGGAATATGAATCAGGTGCTCATGCTCTCTACTGAGTTTGTACATGTTCCTTTGTCAGCCACAGCAGCAGGCAGCGCGGCGGTTGAAGGAAATGCCAGGAATGTAAACATGTATAGGGGCAAACGGGCAGCACAGACCCTTAGTTTACGGACTCGGGTCCCTTTTCTTTGGAAAACAGAAATAGTTGACATTTACTCTTATAGGTGCTAGAGCAGGGGTCGGAAACCTATGGCTCGCGAGCCATATATGTCTCTTTCGGTGATGGCATATGGCTCCCAGACAACTTTGAGTTAAAAAATAAATAAAAAATCTCCGCCTGCCACCGTATAATTTTCTCTATCGCGCCAGATTACAGCAGAAGTAATTTAAGGTCCCTTTTCTTAAAGAGCACGACTTTGTTCTTGTATTAAACTAAAAAGCCGTCTGTTATTGATCGTATCCAACCAACAGCATGTCACTTCTGTCTCTACCTGTCGTCGCCCCCCCCCCCTCCCCCCCGTCCCCCCGTAGCATCATGCAGCACCAGAAGTCGCATTCAAATTGTACATTAAAAATACTATATTGCTCTCAATTAAATATATTTTGAAATATTTGACTTTTATGACTCTCCCAGTCAAAAAGGTTCCTGACCCCTATGCTAGAGTATGAAGCAACATACCTGACAAACACATCTTGAAAGGTTCTCCCAGTGGTAAATCTGGTTGCTATTCTAAATTTAGACGTACGTTCCTATTAGTTTGAATAGTTTTAGTTTAGCTTCTCAACCAAATCATAATAGATCTAGAAAAACAAACCTTCACATGTTTTTTCCCCCTGTTATCTACCACGCCTTTGAATGAGGAAATATGATGTTTACTTTTGAGGGGAACTGACATTAAAGTTCAGGTAAATGTCACACTCCAAGTACAGAACACGGCTTCCTGTTTCCACACCAAATCACTTGTTGGCTCCTTCACATTCCTCCAATAAAGAGTACTGACATTTTGCCAGAGCACCTCAGGCAGCTTCTTTCATGAAACTTCTCCCGTTGATTACCCTTTAGAGAAAATTGGACCAGGTTTGGACCAAATAGGACTTTTAAATGATTCATATAAAGCTGGAATGTGTGCCTTGCTGAGGATGCCAATTGAGCACAGGTCTCTATATTACATTGGTTTCAAAGGAGCAGCTCCCCTGCCATTTGGGCCAAAACAAACTCATCCAAAATGTAATTTTAGTCCAGTTGAGAGTCCAGTTTAAGGCTTGAGGGTGTGATAAAAGAACACATGAGGAAAGCTTGTCGATTTGAGGCTAAACAAGACATACAATTGCCATTTTCACTCAGTTTGTACCAGGGGGAGGTTTAAGTGTTCTGATTGTGATAGTGGAAATTAAGTCTATAATCTTCATCCTGTCCTGGATTTTAAATGTGCTCAGCGAGAGCGCTGCTGTGGTCAATCTGAATGTCGCTGTATGACGGCTTTGTGGTCATACTCTACACGGCATCATCGGAAAATCTACCGATATCATTAAAGTTTTATCTGCGGCTCAAACGCTAACTTGCTAATTACAAAAGCAATGTTCCTCTTACCTGCTGTCTTTTCTCTCTGATGGCTGTTGAATCAACTAATTTGCAATGTTCTCCTGAACTGTTTGTTATCTGCCACCCACTCCCGCTGCTCCTCCACTTACATCGGCAACAGAGCATTGATGTTGCGGACTGCTGAGTCATATCCGGTAGTGAAAGCTATTGTCTCTGCGATACCTTGACTTCCTGTCTCATGTAAAGGAAAAGGCGTCAAACACGCTTTTCCTTCCTTCCTTTTTTCCCCCACTGTGCCTTTGTTTCCAGTAAACTAGTCCTTGTTATGTTCTTTATCATGAAAATGAAATGCCAGCTGTGATCAAGATTTCTGATTGTTGGTCGTAAGCAAACAAAAAAACACATCCTAAATGTAAGTTTGTTTCTATTTGGATCGTAAGTTAGCATTTAGACTTTTAAACATCACAGAAAACGTGTCGGGGAAGTTTCAGGGTCATATTTATTGTCCTGTCTTGTCTTGAAGATGTATGTAATATTACTAAATGTATCTTTAAAAGTTTCCAGTTTCTTCCCTCCCTTTATTCTAAAAGGTATTGACTGCCCTTATATTCATGGACTGATTCATATAAAATGTTATTCCTAAACAAACATGACACCATAGTGTTTTAGGCTGCTGACATTCTTTTGATAAAAGGAGATTTCCAGATTTCCATCTTTAAAATAATTTGACTCATTTGAATATGTCATCAAAACAAAAATGTTGAAATTGGCTTCATCCGATGTTCAGATTTCTATTCTGGGAATCTATTAGCACAAATTGGCACATATTTGATGAGATAAGGCCAGCGGGGAATGCCCCGCTATGTCAACAAAGCAAGCAGGAACTGAGATTACAGCACACACAGAGGGAGAGCTTAGGTAAACATTAATCCTCTGGAAGCAAGTAGTTCTTTGCTGCTTTATTAATGGTGTTTATGTTGTATAGCCCTCCTCAAACGAATTTGAATATACTAATATCAAATGTTTCTGACCTCCGATGTGAGGTCCTTAGGCAAATTCGTAATATTGGTGTATATAAAATAAACAGAATTTAATTAACCTACGCCCTATTTAAACCACCGCTAAAATACACCTCCTAAAAGATTTTGACAAAGCTTTACTCCTACACACAGCAACCATTTATTTAATAGATATATGCTAAACCAATGGGACAGTGTAGTGGACCCAAGCAATATGGAAACTGTCACTGTGTCCCAATTAGGCCAAAACACTTCTCTCGGTGTGAATAACACCTTCACACTCTCAAGGTTAAAAACATTGTAAATGAATTCAGGCAAAGAAGAAAAAAACACCTTTAAAACTGAGAAGATAAAATGTGATATCCTGCAGCGCTAACCTCGCCGAGGGCCGAGAAAAGATGGGATTTTAAATAATTAGTATAGCACATCACCATAATTCAACATCAGAATGAATATGTTTCCTCAATCGGCCCAAATACTAATATTCTCTTCAAGGAAATGGACATGGCCAATCAGGCAGGATACAGATCAGGTAGCAAGGGAGACCGTTTTCAGTTTTCTTGTGTAGCGTAAATGAGATGATAAATAACGTGATCCCGGTGCGAAGACTCCCTATACTTGCCGATACCGGATCAATCATTTTAGGCTGTATTGGAGGTGTTTCCCATCCTGGTGTATCGGAACAGCTCGGATGTCCAGGGCACATTAGCGTGCTTTACCCCCAGGGTTGAGATGAATCTACGCTAACCATAGTTTTAATTTCCTCTCAGGCCAAAAAGCTTTTTGGGATTTTCCATTAGGCCTGCAACCACAACAGCAAGCCGAAGCATAATTTACTTGGCCACAATGTGCTGCTGATATGTATGGCTGAGAATGTAATGAGGTTTTAATGGGCTTCTGTCAATAACGCTTTGCCATAATATGCTGTAAACCTTGTGTTTCAGAGAGAGGTACACTAATGCTCTACAGCAGCTGCTTTGGATTTTTTTTAATAAAGTAGATCAATAGAGCCTGATTCAGAGTTTTACATTGCGCTTCATGCATTTTGGTCACATACTGTTTTGAGCAGTGTGGGTGTGACCACATGTAGACACAGAATATATTGTAGAAATCAGGGTTAAATGAGTGAGGGGAGCTGATCTGGGCAAACTGATGGGTGACACAAGCCAGAGTTATCCTGTGGCGGGCGGGCAGGCGGGCAGAGGTAAGTGAGCCTGTAAACACGGGGCATCGTAAACACCATTTCCAAAAAGCTCCAGCAGCAGAAAGAAATACGCTTTGCCAAAACCACAGCGGTTGCCGTAATGATCTGTCGACGAGTGGCTGAAGAACAAGGGTTGCTAATCTGCATTGTGATGAGCTCGGCGGAGGGCAGGTGTGGGTAATCAGCAGCAGTGAAAGAGAGGAGTGAGCCAAGAGAGGAGTATCACCACTGCTTGTTTTTGGTCTGTGCGATAGCTATGTTATTGAAATGTCATTTTGGTCTTCTTATGGTTTTCAAACATGAAAAATGTACAGAAAAATGTACGAAAAATATTTATTTCATAATTGTTGGTGAAATATCAGTAACATATTGAAATGCCAAGACGTTGCTATTCAAGACGCATGAAAGCAAATTGTTTAAGCATGTCGATGTAGTGTACTGTATACTGCCGTTTCCTCTTCCCTCCAGCGCCTCTGACTGCCCTGTTTTCCACAAGAGGCCTCCGGGCAAGAAGCAAGTGATTTCTTTGCAAGTGGAGTTTTCTGTCATCAATCCTGTTTGCCATGCTGCCTCTGCCTGTCTCCACCTCCCTCTATTCATCCATCCATCCATCCATCCATCCATCCTTCAGTTCACCCCCTGTCACATACTTCTCTCCCTATTCCAGGTTGGCAAATTGATGAGTTGAGCTCTTGGGAAAAGGCCTCTGGGGATATACATTGGTGCACTGGCCCCTATGTTTTAATGGAAAGCTAAAGCCAGAGCAATCTCATACATACTACACACACATAATGTAGACACACCGCAGCTAGCTTGTGGGCAGACATGCGTCTATAATTAATTATGCTGTGTAGAGTTTAACAACTGGAGTTACCATTTTGTTTTTCCAACTGAAAGGGAGATTTAAATTGGAAAATCAGTTCTGCCTTATCGTGGAAGTGAGTGTTTGTGGTGGAAGGGAGTTTTTAGTGCATCGAAATAAGGAAGTTTCATTGTGTGTTAATGGGAGGCTGATATTTTCACATTGCGATGCCTTGCTAAAGCAATGGGGACACCCACATCCCGTGGGCAGGTCATCTATGTTGGGGAGCTAGAGAAGACTCTGGGGCCGTTTTTTCAATTTTTTTAACCCACATCAGAATGATCCGGAACCAAATCCCCCTGTCCTCAGCCACGGATCAACCTGATCCATCCCGGTATTTCAAAACTTTGCGGGATTGGATCAGAGTGATCCTGATACCGACAGATTGGGATGTCCAAATCCGGCCCCGCCCCCTCGATTACAGACAGGTAACAGGAAATGGAGCGAACATTTCACGGAAAAAAAGAGAAGCTGGCACGTCTTTTGTGTCTAAATGTAGATATAATCTTGGTCTTCTGTCAGAATGACGGGCCGACCGGACGACCAATAAGAGATGCAATTGTTAGACACTATTTTTGATAATTTCATGACTGATGAATGTGTCAGTGTGATTAATGTTTAATGAAGAAAGACAGTTTGGGGGATTAGTCTATGGGGCCGAAATATTTATAATTTATAATTTGCTGTACTGAAAGGTCGTAGCCTACATACTGTATGTACTTTCTGTTGAACAATTACAGTGAAATTGATGAATACATATAAATACTGCAAAATGCATAATACTAATGTCGTATTATTTACCCACCCAATTTTAGCTACCTAGTTTTATTACCGATACCCATCATGAATCCAACCTTCTGCTGGGATCAGTTTAATCCTGATTTTTGGGATAAAAAATATTCCAATCCTACCAAAAAGTTTGGAAAAACCCAAACTCAAGGTTTGATCTGGATCTACAACAAGATTGGATTACGTGATCCAATCCAATTTCTGAATCCCATTTTCTAGATTTGATCTAATCTGATAGCCGTAGTCTGATCAGATTACTTTTTAAATACCGGCCCCTGGTGTTTTACGAGCCAATGTTTTAAGAGGGATTGTGTCACTTTCGAGTCTCCTGCCTGCTCTGTGTAATAGGGCCGTGGTTTGAGACTGATGAACCTCACCTGCTCAAGCAACCAAGCTGCCTTCAATTAACTAATCAGCCTGCTGTTTATCTACCCCGGTGCCTCATCCTCTCATCACCAGGCATGTCCCTAGTTTGGTAGACAGGAGAAGCAGCAAAATGTATTTTAGCTGCCTAAAATGAAGGCAAACCAAAGAAATCGACAGTTCAAGAATATGTCCATGGCTCTTTGACAGCTGTTTAATGAAACTCTCAAGCTGTGATAACCATTTATGCTTTTGCCAAAAGCAAGGGCTCCGTCCACGACTCCAGAATATTCCTAGAGTCTACACTGTGCAACAGCTTCGAGCGAGGTAGAGCCAATCTCATGTCATTCAGAAATGGCTTATTTTATGTGGAGGTAATCCAACATTGTACATCATATTCCAGGTCACTACGATGGACTCCTAATTAGAGACGGGGGTTATGGCTGCATGTCCTACCTCATGACCCCATATGCAGAGTCAGCACCAGGCCCTCAAGCACGTTTCAACAGGGCTCGAATGAGTCGGGAAGGTCAGATTCACGAGTCTGCGGAGGCTGCAGGTGGCACCCAGCAGGGTGTGTGACATCAATGTCAAGTTCCCAGGGTTTTCTTCAACTCTTGCCCAACTTGAAACGGCCTGGTACTCGAACCCCAAAGAACTCTTTCCATCACAGATCAATATTTGTTTTCCTTTATTTGTTGGCTGGTTGGTTCATCAGGTTGAAAAGCTTAAAAAAGCAGAAGTTAGATACAAAAAAATGGAACTAAACGTTAAACAATTTCAATCCAACAAATGAATTAAAAAAAAAACCATCACAACAACAGTTGTTACTGTAGCGTCTCTGGGTGTACCATGAGTTAAATCCTTGCATGAGAGAGATCTTCCATTAACTGGTGTTTCAACTTAAAGTAATTAACAGCCTGCACTGACCTGCTGGTGGTGCAATATGGGATTTGCAGTCTTTTAGCCAAAGTCAAGTAAGCTGTTCTGAAATGAAACTACAATGGCAAAATTGGAGAATTCGTGGACCATCCTGAGGATGACCTACAGCCAGAACCAGCTACATGGGATGAAATGGCTCACCATTATTTCAGTTTGGTGTTCAGATGACTTTGGGTAATGCTGAACTCATTACATGTTTTTCTGTTTGCTGTAAAAAAAAAAATCAGATTCTGAATAATGAAACATGTTCAAGAATAATCTGGAGTCTTTGGTCACTCCCCCCGTCTTGACTATTTCCGCTCTTTTTATTTGCTAAAATATGAAACATGACACTGACAAGTTGTTGGATACATTATCATGGCAAATATTGTATTGACTCACCATTTTGAATAATATTTTTAGTTTTGACTTGCTCCCATTTCTCCGAATTATATGAAACTAATGCACGTGTTATTAGTACACCACAGCATATTATATGGTAGACTCAGAATAGTCTCAATTTATTTTTACTGCTTCAACTGATTGAATTCCTGATTATAATACATACATCCACCCACTCACATATTCAAACCCCTAGTTCTACATGGTAATCTACAAATACATATACACATATAGTACATGCTAGTCATGAGTATCAATTCACTTCAATTAAATACTCTTTGTGCTTGTTTTTATCTACTCATTCTGAAAGAGTTTATCATTTTCGGGCTACATTTTCTCAACACTAACACATTAAACTTGTCTGCGATGTCATGCTTCTTGTCTCTCCTTCGCTGCGATGGCGGTGTTACACTTTGCCACGATTATGGTCTTGAATTCCTCATGTGTTCATAATCATCTCCTGCTCGTCAGCGGAGAAACAAAGCGGCTCTTCCTTTCAGTTTATTTTCCATTGTGTGTTAGAAAATCATGGTTTGGGTGATCGACGCTTCCCCCTTTTTCAAGAGGGACAGGCAAGCGCAATTATCCTGATTACTGACATCTGGTTTGAATTAACTAGACTGTTCGAGCGCGGATCAGCCTTTGAGAAACCGAGATAGCCTGATGTCAATCATCCTGTTAATTTAAGCTGGATAATAGGACATTTGATCGACTTCGTTGAACTACGTAGGAGAAATAGGGCCCTGGTACATATTAATCTGGAAGCATTATAAATGTCATCCACTTAAACCAATTATTTTTTTTTTTTAGGTGAGCCTTGCTTTTGATGAAACACAAAGTAATGTCCAAAGCAAAGTATTTTGTATTTCTCAACTGTAATTCTGTAATTCCTGTTTGCGTCTCCAAGCTGGGGACGTGTTGACCGTCATCTACTGTAGATAATACACTGTGTGTGTATAAGTACCTCACACAACCCCTGGAGTGTGAGAGCAAATCCATGAACATGGTACCCTTTAGTCTCTGGTTTCCTTCCCATAACGTGAGTTAGTTTAGTCTTCTGGATCTAAAGGGCACGAGTGTCTTATAGGGAGGAACCTGCAGTCCAACAATAACTGCTGTTAAACTTTGTTATGACGTGTGTGTGTGTGTGTGTGTGTGTGTGTGTGTGCTTTCTATGAATTGCTGCTCGGGTCAGTGCATTAGCTCTGGACAAAGCTGTCGGATTAGGTAAATCAGGTGCACAGAGTTTGATGTGAATCAAATGTGTTATGAATTCATAACTCTCGGCTAATGGAACTGTGTTTAACTGCATGGGCTTAGCTGCAGTCCAGACACGATCATATAACTGCAGATGCTGCAGAGGAAAGCTGGTTAGCTTGACTCTGTGTGTGTTTGTCCTATACAAACACACACACACACACACACACACACACACACACACACACACACACACACACACACACACACACACCAATGTGCCTCACGGCCACAGCCTTGATTGGATACCAGACAGACGAGCTGTTAATTTTAGGGGTTGCTTTTCCTCCCTTTCTTTATTCGTGCGTCCCTCCCCGGCCCGTCATGCTGCTGCGTCCGCCCGATCGATAATGTAATTCTTAACCAGCAGCTTGTGCTCGCTGGAGTAATTACCTCCTCCATTATCTGACCACATCTCTCATTATACTGTAAGCAGCCTTCATTAGATCCATAGGCTGAAAGGCGAGCTTAATCACACACACACACACACACACACACACACACACACACACACACACACACACACACACACACACACACACACACACACACACACACACACACACACACACACACACACAAACTAAAGATTGATAAGCATGCATAAAGCCTCTTTACGCACTATTATACTGGAGTTCTCCGGGAGACAAGCACACAGACAGGCTTGTCGTTCTTCCTTCACTGCCCTCCCCTCCCTCCTCCCCTCTCTCCCCTCCCTCCCTCCCCTCCCTCCCTCTCTTTGCCCAGTCAATCAGGTGGCCATTACGCACAATTGGTCCCGAGGGCCAGTCTCTCACATACTGCACAGATCCATGGGAGCATTTCCTTTCAGCAAGATGGCTCACCTCCTCGCCTCACTGTGATAACACTTGCAACCCAGGGGAAATAAAAGATAGTCGCAAACCAAATCAAATTCACGGCAGGGAGGGGGGGCGGTGAGCCACAGATGAGCATGTATAATAACCGACCTGTTCAGGCTCCCTCTGCAGAGTGTCGTGAGCCCGACCTGGGGGTTTCAGATCGTTAACACCTCCATGCCTGCATTTGTGATTTCGAAAACGATAACTCGCCATATATATATAAAAGCACAAACCATATTTTTCCATTGTCTAAGCTAAATAACACCAACCCTAGTGCACTTTACTACCTTTTTGGAAAAAATCCACAACAAAGCCCTTTTTTCAGCAACAGTGCTCTTGTTAGTCTTTTCAGCAAAGGCTACAGTCACGCTGCATTAGCGCTG
This sequence comes from Liparis tanakae, assembly GCA_036178185.1. Taxonomy (NCBI): domain Eukaryota; kingdom Metazoa; phylum Chordata; class Actinopteri; order Perciformes; family Liparidae; genus Liparis; species Liparis tanakae. The sequence goes on along the minus strand of CM070110.1, from coordinate 15,597,536 downwards.
TCGACTGAGATAAAGGCCAGAAGCTAGCAGGTCACTGCATTTAATGACCTTTGTAGATTGGACTCAGTCAGCGTTTTTCCCCGTTTGTTGCAGCGCACCGGACCGGTGTGCTTCACAATAACTGAGAGGGAATAGTTATGGTATTACTTGGTTTTAATACGAGAATTTGAAATTGTTTGAGGTGTGTGTGTGTGTGTGTGTGAGAGAGTGTGCGTGTGCGTGTGTGTGTGTGTGTGAAAATGGCCTATGTTTCAGTCCGCAGCTGTCCTTGTATCCGTTCTCCCTCTTCGTGGCTTGTTAAGGGCGACACGGTGTGACCTGTGAGAAATAAATCAGTGTTGTGTTGTTCATCATCAGCTGTCGCTCTGCCCCCCCGGCCCCCTCAGCTTCTTGTTATACGCCCGGCTATCAGCTGGATGGCAGTTTGCTAATGGTGTCAGCGGACTTTAATTAACTCTCCGCCACGCTTGAGCGCCCAGTCCTTTACTGCTGGAGAGGGGCCCTAAATTGTCTGAAATACCATAGTCAATAAGTGTGAATGGCTAATGGGAGTTTAAACAGAGAGGGAGTGAGCGCGAGAAGGCCGGGCAGCGCGGCTTAACTCAGCTGGACGGCTTCGGTCTTTGTTTTCCCCTCTTCCCTCCGCTGGAGGTGTCCAAACACATTACTCCTGGAGAGATGGGGGACGACTCGTGACTTTTCTGGCAAATCACTGCAAATTACTTTTTGTTGTTCTTCACAAGACTCCTAAGAGGATGGCTCATTTGGAACAGAAGCACATTTCATTTCAATTCCATTAACCTTTGTTACCCACACATAGACCATGGGTCAAATGAAGGATAACAGATGAAATATAAGAACGGTATTACATGTTCAAAAATAGAGAATGTGCTTATCGGCACAATGAAATGGATCCATTATCCTTTATTTAGTTAAAAGAAGGTACGTCCTTAGTAATGGATTTTTAGAATTGGTCCAAAATGTACCTTGTTGGTAATGAATTTACATTGATATTGCCTCAATCAATCAATCAATCAATCAATGACCACACTACAGGTCTGTTGAATTTGGTACAGCATGGTGGGAAACTCATTACAGCAATGTCAAAACATCAAAACCCAGAGATCAGTATTTACAAGATAAAACAACGGTTGTAAGAGCAGAGCAATGGTCAAGGTTAATGAGAAATTATTAAACTATGTGAATGACAGGCAGGGAGATAAGCGTCTCCTATCAGCTGGAAGAGGTGGGGCCGGTAGACTGCGGTCAGAGACCATTTGTGTTTCTCTTATGGTTTTGCGTTTGTGATGGAGAGATTTATCTGACGGGAGAGGGGGGGGGTGAACCAATAATCTCGGATGATTTATTGACTATGCGCTGCAGTTTTTTGTTGCAGATGCGACTGTCCACGCTGCCACACCGATCTGTTATGCATGAGGTGAGTGCGCTCTCAATCTGTATAAAAGTGAAGGAGGAGGCTTTGTTCTGCTTTGAATCTTTTCCAGTAGTCCTTGCTGGGTTCTTTTGGTGTAGTGTAGTTTTTATGTATTTGAGTGTGTTGCCGATGTGTGTTGCCAAGAAGAGTCAGTGATCGTTGTGGGTCCTCCCGTATGAGGGGCCCTCCTGTATGGGGGGGGCTGCACTCTATAATGAGTTAAGCTGGAGGTTTCTATCCAGGCTCCAAGAGGTTGCTTGGGCCTTCTGCTCAAGGTATCCGTCTTAAGAATGAAGACGGAGATGTGGTGGGATGTGCGGTGGTTCGTGTGGAAGGGGAAGAGCCAGGCTGGGGGGGGGGGGGGGGGAGAGTGTGCAGAGAGTCAGAGGGTGAGGTGAAAGGCTAATCTCCTGAACCCTCTGGAAGCTTCTGATCCAGTGCCATAGGGAGGTGCTCAGGGTCAATGCTCATGTCCAACCAACAGTTTATTGATGCGATTGACAGGCTGTTTGTTTGTATCGAAGGCCAAGCTGAAAACAATGAATAGGATGTAGGTATAGGTGTTGGGAGACTCCAAGTGTTGTAGAGCGTGGTGGAGGACGATGTAAACAGCATCCTCGACAGGCCTATTGGCTCGGAAGGCAACATTATTAATAGATCTTCAAACGGGAGAGGATGCTGCGCTCAAAGCGTCTTTATGACCACAGATGTGAGGGAATTGGCATATCTCGATTTTGGCTCATGCTTATTTTACTGTCCTGCATTGAGTATTTTTGGGCAGAAAAATATGCATGTTTTAGTTTTTTCTTTGTATAAATATAACTGCCCATTCCGACCCAGTCTTCCCCGTAAGCAGCCAGTGGAGAGAGGATAACTGTGAGCCAAGAGACAGGCATACGCGTTATGAGGCTGCAGGTGGTATTTTCCACACTTTTGAATGTTCACACAAAAAGCCTACAGTGTGTGGATGTTGAGTATTTCTGGATCAGAGCTAGGAGCAGAAGGGGTAAACTGTGTGTGATGACACAACCCCTTCTCGAGGCCCGGAGAGAGTGGGCACGTCTCTCCTAAGCATGTGAGACTTCTAAGAGCTGAGATAAGATCATTTCTTTTCATCTCATAAATCAACCCAGGGGCACAACACATCTACCTCTGTTCTCAAGTGCAATCTCTTCTTGGCTGGGAGAGACATTTCGGCAGAAAGGCTGCCAGTGACAGTGTGCCAGATCAAGTATTGGCATATCTAGGTGGTCTAGACACAGCAGGTATCTGGAAATAGAATCCATTTATTTCTGTCTCCCTGCTCCTCCAATGTGTACAGCCGACCATCGCCGACTGCCAAACGAGAGCAGGGTGCGGTCTCCTGCAACAAAGACCACCTGGTGAAAAGTAGATGGTCACATGTTCATGGTAAACTGACACTTTATTGGTTACATGATCAAATAAACAATTTGTTGATTTAATTCATAAAAAGTCATTAATTGGATTGTTAGGCTATTACAAAAATGGAAACAAGATAATTAAAACGAACTGAAACAAGAATTGCATCGCACATTGAATGTAGGATACCGACTGCATTGTAAATAATTCAGTTTAACTTAATAATCTCAAACTTTCATTCAACTCAGAGAAAAAAACTAAACCAAAAGCAGTTTCAACTTGTCAATGTCACCTTCATGGTGGGCGGCCCCCCAGTGATCGATCACTGCTGTCAGGCCTCCTCCCTCAGGACTGAGCTTCAGAGCCGCTGTTTCAACTGATGACTGAATACATTTTGTGAAATTAAGTTATTTTTGTGGTAAGAATTTTTTTTTCTAGATATATATATGAAACAGAAAATATGTGCTAACTACACGTACACAAAGATGCACAGACACGTAATCATACAAAATAAAATATATAATTATAAACATGGGTAAACATGCCAATATGTACACACATATTAATATATATATAGGAACATACCCTCATTTAAACAGACATGCATATTATTAATTAGCTCCCTTCCACTGCTGGCAACGCCCCCCCCCCCACACACACACACACACACACACACACCTCCTTCATACATCTCCAAATATTATACGAGTGAATGTATTATATTATGAATTACATAGATTGTTGGATGTTCAATTAATTTTATAACCTGACAAGGAACTATATTCTCCAAAGGTACTTAGAATATGAGGAATGGGAATAGGAGCTTTGCCAGCATATAATAAAATGGTGTCAGCATATAAGGACATTTTATGATTGGTGCCATTGAAAGTTATAGGAATGATAGATTTATGTTCTCTTGGAGTGTGAGCAAGTGGTTCAAGTGAGTGAATAAAAAGAGGCTAAAGAAGCAGCATTGACCACAATAATGTGTGATGTGAAATTGATTAGAGGAAATTCCATTCTTAATTATAGTAGCCGCTTTAATAAGGTTTGTCCCCAATCCTAATCTTTCCAATACTCCCCATAGATAATCCCATTCAACCCTATCAAAGGCCTTTTCTGCATCTACACGGCACTAGGGGACGAGGTATCGTTCCCAGTATGAATAATGCAGAAAGCAACATGTAGTTCAAGGCGGGATGCCAAAATCCTTGAGAACGTTTAAATCTCAGCAGTTAGGATAGACTAACTGCTGAGATAGACTGCAGGGGTCATAGAGTCAGACCTTTACCGGGTTTAGGTAATACGCATATTAAGGCTAAGCTAATGTTTTCTAAGAAACAACTCCTTTCAATGGAACAGTTATCATCTCCACTAGAAACTGGCCTAACAGATCCCGAAAAGTCAAGTAGAATTCAGGGGGAATACTGTCCCATCCCGAGGATTTCCCCCTTTTCATACCTGCGATGCCTTTTTAAAGTTTGGCAGAGTAATTAGGGCCGAAGTTATTGGACTCATCCAGAGACAGAGTTGAAAGTGTAACTTTTTGTACAAAAAATGCTTAAAAATTGACACACAGATCCATCTTACACACAACGTTAAATAAAAGCTTATTTCTCACATTCTTAACCAGGGAATAAAGACTGATAATCTGTCTGGAGTGGCCTGTTAATTAAAGCACGAGACACCGCTATCAAACTGAATATGCTCTGTAAAACTACTCAATGGTTAAAGCAAGTGAGATTGATGTATCCCAATAAACTCCTCATAAAGGATCTAAAGAGTTTATAGAACAATATTGTACAGCATAAATAATACTTACCTGTGTGACCCGATGAAGCAAATGTTTGAAGACCCGGTTTGCTGCTTTGAGGAGAGCCACGGACACGATATGCAGGACTTCTGTTTTTGATCAACTTTTGTGAAATTCACAAAGAAACTGTAAACAAACAAAAGCGTAAATGTTCTCCAGCCACGAGTGTGAGAACACACTCCAACACAACCGAGGGGAAACCAGTGAGAGACCCTTCCAGACTAATCCTAACCCTGACCAGGAACTTTAACCAAGTTTCACTCTCAATGGTTAGGATTTATGTCCCGGATCGTGCATTTCGTCCTCATAAGGAAGTCCCCACAACGTGACTTTGTGAACAGATTCATGTCCCCACAAGACGGGTACGACACACGCACGCACGCACGCACGCACGCACGCACGCACACACACACACGCACACACACAACGCTGTCCAAGGTAAGTACATCAACAACTCTTATAATGAAAGTGAAATGAGATGGGTTGATACGTCATTTCAAGGCTTAACTTTTCAGCTTTGGTTTATTTCCATCCATCAGTTTTTCTTCGCCTCTGTTCCGGTAATTACTTACTTAAATAATTCACACACACACACAGCTTGCCCAATAGGAGACACATTAGTTTAGACCACAGATATCTCTCCAGCACCTTGATCAGTCAAACTTGTTATTTTATTACCTTCGCATTGAAAATGCGGAAGGTTATGTTTTGATCGCCATGTATTTATTAACTCAAAAAGTGTTAAACCAAATCGCATGGAATTTGGTGGGATTATTGGTTATTATCCAGGGACAATTTGATTAGATTTTACGATCGATCGGTTTTAAAGGTCAAGGTCAAGGTTATGAAAAGGTCAACATCTTCTTTTTACCATAACGCGGTCAATTTTTATCCAATTGGCATGCACCTAATGCCAAAATGTTCATAATTAAATGCCCCATCTTGTGATATGCGAAGGTATGCGCTCTACCGTGTGCCCGTTCTAGTTGTAAGTGTGATGCTCAGTCAGTACACAATTATCAGACCCTGTGTAACAGTTTATTTTACTTTAAAGGCTAAGATATGCTGCTGAAACAAAATGGACTTGGCCTCAATCCAAAGCTCTCCTAGTCATCCTCCATCCTTCTAGGACTCATTGTCACAAATAAAGTTAATCCTGCCAGCTGCCTTGTCTTACGGCACAAAGCCAGAACACAAAATGGGACGAGCCTGCCAGAAGAGGTTCATCACGAGCCCGTTCGGGGCGCGGCCCTCCCTAACGAGCCGATCGCTGCTTGCAGCTGTCTCAAGAAGCGCTCATCGCTCGTCGAAGGAAGTGAAGAAGGGTTCGCTGTCGCCTTCAGGGCACAACCAGCGTCCGGCAGCAGAACTGCGGACTACAGGCTCCGCCCTCGCCGCTGCACCCAGCTCCATCGGTTGTTTATCCAAAGTAAAAGCCGAAGGACACACACACACACACACATACTATTCCATGCTTAATAGTTAGATGTTTTTATCTCTCTCCTGCTGAGTATGTTAACAAGTGAAATGTCTTCTACTGAGACACATTAGATCTTTTAATAGCTCTCTCTCTCTTGGCTTTGGTGGTAATGGACTCGGCTACATCAACAGATGAATGAGAGTCAGCTGTTGGGCGTCTGCTGTGATGAAGGAGTCTTGCCGCTCGCCCTTCTCCAAGACGGGCGAGCGGGCCGGTTGGGTACGGGATCAGATATTAACCGCAGGTGGCCCGGACATGGTTTCCCTTTCATTTCCTTTTCTTCTCACATCACACGTTAGACACTCGCTCAAGAAGAAACTGCCCGAGCACCACCCATTTATTCCAGCGAAGCTCCTCACCCACACCTAAAGGCTGGAGCATACTTCTACAACTGCGTGCGTTCGTTGCGTAAATCGTTGTGTAAATTGCTCGTTTCAATTCATAGTTCCGAAAAGGGTTGCATTAAACTGCGTTAAACGCTTGGCGTGTTGCAAAGCAATTCACCGCCCGAACAATAGGTGGAGTAACGTTTTTTGTCGAAGACGACATAGAGAATGACGTCTTTGTGTGTGGAAGTCGTTGGTTTATTTATTTACCAGGTCTTGTTGTCCACACACGCAGTGAAGGATGGCAACCGAGATCATTGGGATTGTATAAATGTTCATATCTCCTCACCTCTTCCAACTGGACCCGACCAGCCAGGCCGTCTGACAAAACATTTAGAAATCATACGAGGGCTCAGGTCGGGGTATTAATGCAGCGGGACAATGGAAAAAAAACGTTGTGTTTTAAGGCAGCTGCTATGGATTATACACTAAATAAATAGCGAAATGAAACAAAGGGCAAAGAATGTACGAGCTATAGAGGTGTGAGACATGAATTGATGCAATTCTATGACCACCGAGCGAGTGGTCACAGGCACAATTGAACCTAGATGGCCTGACAACGACCTCATGAACTGACCATAACGTTCAGGGATGTGAATAAAAAATTCCAACTGTTTCAAAACGTATTTGCTGTTTTATTTAAATAATAATGTATACTTTATTGATCCCACAATGGGGAAATTTGTGTCTGCATTTGACCCATCCTTCGTTATGAAGGAGCAGTGGGCTGCAGTGAAGCACCGCGCCCGGCAAGCAGCTATGGGGTTCAGTGTCTTGCTCAAGGACACTTCAGGCTGCAGCTAATGGGGAGAGCGGGGATCGAACCTGCTACCTTGCGGTTACGGGACGACCACTCTCCCCACTGAGCTAAACCCGCCCCCAAATACAAGTACGCCCAACCAGGAAAGCGATAAAAAAAGGGAGACGGATCGCCTTCTTCTCGCGGACATATTTGTCGCGCAGTCTCCTCCATTTCCAGGCACAGGTCCACCGCCAAAACCACGTTGGAGGAGATCTCCCTCCACGAATTTGAGGCCATCTGCGCGTCCTTATAACCCGCCATCGACGGGTTATAGAGGTGTTCATACCTCCTGACTTCCTCGCTTAGCAGCTCCTGAATAGCGTTCATCTTTTTAAAAAGATCGTCTTGGGTTTACTTTGCTTTTAAAAATGGCGGTATTATGCTATGAAAACCGGAAATGTGAGACTCCAGAAAGGAGGTAGTCATCAGACCAGCAGACCAATCACAGCCTTGCAGGCTTGCGTAGGCTTGCGTATGCTTGTGTAGACTTTTGACCCGTGGATAGAAAAAGGGGTCGACGCACGCAAGGTCTGAAAAAGCTTGCGTGCGTCTTGCGTGAAGCTTGCGTGCTTACGTATCCGTCCGTTTTTCTGAAAACGCCGAAGTATGAATCGGCCTTAAGCCGTGAGTGAGTCGAGGCGGATTCAAAGAAGTAGACGTATGGCTATTAAAGATTTTTTTTTTAAACATCAATGTAAAGAAAAATAGCAACACTTTCATAAATAGGCAGCACTGTATATGCATGATGTGAATATATTAATATTGTATTGTATTTGTTTGTGTGTGTTTCATTTTATATACATATATACTTTTTTATTTTATATTTTACTTGTATACATCTATATTTTTCATCCCTGTTTTTTATATTTTATATTTCATTCTCGTGTGTTTAGTTTATTGGTGCTGCTACTGTGGCGACAAATTTCCCCTTGGGGATTAATAAAGTATATATCTATCTGTCTATCCATCTATTTTAAAGCAATAACCCTTTTATATGAAGTATTGTCTTACCATTTGCATTCCTTCATAATGCATAGTATGTGTATGTTTATGTAAATAAGATTATATACCGGATACCGGACCATAATCCTTCATGTTTGTCCGTCGGGTGTCGGGTGACAGCTGCAGGACGGCCGTGTCGTCGCCGCTCCGTCAATTTAAAGCCGACGTGAAGTGTCCTGTAGTCGTGGGGAACGTAGTTATTGTGGCAGACGGTGGGCGTCATCGTCAATCTCAGTTCCTATTGCTAAATATCGGCGCTGACGCCTCTCCTGAATAGGATGAACGACGCAAGAGGAAGCGTGAAATGAGGAACAAGGACGGATCGGCTCGGTGTCTGTCGGCGTGGCCGGCTGGACCACGGCGAGCGGCGCTGCTTTTTTTATTACTGCATCGTTCCAAGGTTGCGGTGTGGGATTCACTTTCAGATGGGTCCTAGTTTTAAATTCAGTTTTGTTCTCGTCGGTTTGACCGTGGGGAGTGTATTCTGTTGTACTTTATACTTCAGCCGGGAGCCATTGACGTTGATTTGACAAAGCAACCCAGCGGGAAGTGTTTTAATGAGCACGAGGCAACATTCAACAAGTTCAACACATCCGTCTTTCTAGAATATTTAGCACATATTTGTAATGTAAATTTCGCCCCCCCATCAAACTGTCACCAATCAGATCAGTTGTTGGAGGCAGTGAGCAGAGCCTGCTGCTTCCCAAACACGCTGTGTTCCTTTTTGGGTGTTCCTCTTGACGGAAAGAACCAAGTTCATGAAAAGTTGACCAAGTATCAAAACAAGTTACATCATTGTTTCTGCTGGCTAACTCCAAGGAGTTCAAACTAATGTTCTCCGACACCATGGCTCTGAGGTTTGACCCGTCTCTCAGCTCATCACCGTTACCATTGTGTAGCATTTAGCTCCAAGCATTCTCAGTTTCACACACAGAGAAGACATTGCGTTCACTTTCACTCACAATACAAAGTTGTGTTATTTCCTCCTCATATTTTTGGGTTTTAGGATAACGACATCTTGATTCTATCTCGCTGAATTGAGCATAACCAGTGCAGAGCCTCTCTCCGCTCCGCACCTGCGAGTAACACCTGCACTCATTCGCTCGCAGCGCTACAAAGTGGTTGTGGCCCGCCGGGCTCCTGCGCTATCGAGATTTATGAGTCTTGGTTCGGCTGGCGAAGAATGAGAATGAAATTGGACACATTTATACAGTGCTGTATAAACATCGAAGTGAAAAGCAATGCATCTACATTGAAATAGCTTTCCCTCTCTCACACACACACACACACACACACCCACACACACACACACGCACACACTTTGTTCTCTAGTTTTCGTGAAGAATTGCTGCTGCTTGTGGGCGCCCTGAAACGCCAGCTTGCGAGTGCGATGGCGCCAGCAGCTGAGACCTCCCCGCTGGTGATTCATGGCTTTAATCACTCCGGCTCTCCAACCTCTTACTGGCGACGGCGGGGTTTGACACAGCTCTGCCTTCTCGGAGCCCTTGCACCATTTGTCCTATTTAGGACACTGTCTCTCCCCTCCGAGACAATTAGATGTTTGGAGGAGCAGCGTTGTGTACAGAGCTGGTCAAATACAGCTCAGGTTGAGGCGGTGTGAAGAGTGGTGGGTGGGCCTCGACTCACCGGCTGTATTAAGCGCCTCCTCGTCTGACCCCGTCACTGGTGAAAAATTAATTGCTGCACGTTTATGTGGTTATCCGGCCTTTAATTCCTGCCCTCTTGCTTTTCCTCCACTTCACTCATCATGGTCGTAACATTATATCCACTCCTCAACAGCAATCTTTATAAACCTATTGATTTTGCCCCGGTCGGTCTTTTTATCGCCACATGAGGTGGAAAGCTCAATCGTTGCCACCTCCAAGCAGAGACCTCGGTGGATCGTTGAGTCCCAACGAACTAAGCTTTTATATTCCAGCTGAATCGCCTCAACTGTGCCACTATTTGGGGAAGCCTGTGATGAGCTAAAGAGAAACCTCAAAGGATGAGAAAAGTGGTACCGGCAGCTCTCACAGAAACGAGAGGTTTCGTCTGAAGTCGGCTCCATGCGGATGTGACGGCCCATTCACTTCCACTCCGGAAGTTTTTTATGTAGTTGTTTGCTCGCCTCGCTTCATTTATTAGCCAACTTTCCATGACTGTCCTCTTCTCGACAAAAGCAGGGCAGCAGATTGCACGCGTGTGCGACGGCGGATCACAGTGAGCCCCTTGTGGATCCGCTGAGGCGACGCCCCCAGAGGAGCTCCGCCAGCGGGGGGGCAGGAGTCTGCGTTTCACTCCCAGTGTGACGGAGAGGCCCGCTCCCACCAAGCCCAGACATCGAGCCAGATTCAGAGACTCTAATGCAGGGAGGGCTATTCAACTTCAGTAGCAAGTGGGCCGAATGAGAAAAGCACAGGGGGTGTGAGGGCCGCACAGAATATTGATCAAATATCCCCATGTTGCAGCTTAACGGTAGCGTCAGCTAGCGCCGGTGTTTCAGTGGTCAGCCAGACCAGAGCGCTGGTGAGGAGTGGGTTACGGCAACCAACACGGGGCGTAACATAACAATGTCACCATACAGGTTTGGTTGAGGCAACAGTGAAACTCAACGACTCTGGGTTAGATGTCTCAATGTATAAAAGTTTATTTTTTTCTTACCAAGCTATATTGATTTGCAGGCAGTCTGGTGGGCCGGAGTTAAATTCAAACGGTATCCGGCCCGCGGGCCGCTAGTTGAGTAGGCCTGCTCTAATGAAGCTGGTGTTCTCTTCACACATTCAGCGCTGTTCGTTTTTCTTCTGTCTGATTAGATGAACCGTCTCTGACGCATGGCCAAACGTATGTGGATTTGTCAGATTTGACAGGTGGACAGAAATCCGAACGCGACACATTTCCTTCCAAATCTGTTGGCACGCATATGTCCCTACAAATGAATCTTACATTTTGAACGCCACTATCCCAGAAGCAAAGAAGGAAGTCAGGTGACATAAATGAGGACAAAGTCCACACATGAAGGCTGGATCAATCACATGACTCACACCCAGGAGACTTCTGACCATGTCCAACACACATGACACTCTGTGTTGACTCATTTTAACATCTTTACATGACGTGTGTAACATACCCAACTTATGTGATGTTACTTAACTCGCATACATAACTTCAGGGTCGTAATAAACATTTTTTTTAATGTATTTCTACCCGAACCATGTTCTTTTCTTATAGTCCTAAAACTAATCAAGTAGTCGGGAAAGAAGTGTCCATGTTTAACTGCGTCTGGTTCTCAACGCGTGCACCGCAGCAGTTTTCTCATCCTGAAGCATCATCATGGTGGTAATAACGACTCGTTCTGCCGTTTGATTGGCTCATAACATTTAAGACAGGTGACAGTTTTTATTCCCACAATTTTCTTTTAAACCTGCGTTCAGGCAATGTTCTCCCTTTCTGCCCCCGGAGCATCAGTGAGGCCCGGCACTTATGTTGGGTGATAAAGGCCTCGTGTGCAATTGCTTGCAGTCGGTGCTCCAGTTGAGCCCAAGGTGTGTGTGAGGAGGTCAAGTTCTTCCACACCAACACGGGGAAAGCATTTCCTCACGGGCCTGGCTGAGTGCATAGGGAGACTTCCTGTTGATAGAGGAAAGGGTTTTCCCCAAACTGTTGCCAAGAGAAATATTGCCTAACATGTAGTAACATGCTGTACCCTCAAATGAAAACAATTGGCTTGTGCAAAACAATAAAATTCCTTGAGTTATAAATTCAAGCCATTTTCGAGAATATTTACTTCTGTGGTGGAAAGAAGGAATTGGAGGTGGCGAGCAGAGAAGAAACTAAGGAAGAGAAAGGAGAAGCTCTGCTGCCTTGTGTGTGTGCGTAACTTAAGGATATAATGTTCCCTTTATATGTAGCACCATGGTTTCTTCTGCCAGGGCAGGGCGTCTGTGCTGTGGGCAGTTGGTGTGTTATGTGACCAAACAGTGACCGTGGTTACATGCATTCGAATAACTGTCTTAGTCGGACTGAAATCGAATTATCCGTTTCATGTAAACACCTTTGTTCGACTATGTGCGGTCCGACTACGATCCGATTGACACCCCTGGATAACTCGATCCGATCTGGTTGATAATCTGACTATTGCGGCATGTAGCGGTGAATTGGATTAGGAACCGGACTTTGCGTCTTTGCCCATGCGCACGCAACGAGTATCGCCACGAGCATCGCAACGAGTTGCAGGGTCTCAAGTGTCACGCATTTCGGTTTTAACTCCCCCACTCCCGCCACACATCGTATTTCTTCACGCTGAAAACAACTCTCGGCTATTTAATGTTTTAATGTGCCGCAGCGCCAACATGAGCTGGCCCCGCCGCTGTCCCCGTGGAGAAAACAAGCGCTTACTGGAGGTCTGCTGTGAGGTGTCGCTTATAAGCCAATCAAAAAAAAGAAATGGGCTACACAACAGCCAATGAGAAACAAAACGTATCTGTTGTATCTGGGTAACATTTAATCCAGCAACCAATGAACCAATGTCTTCAAAACCTGAGCCCTGGAGTTGTAGTGAAAACAGCGCCCCCTGTCGTATCGGAGGTGACATGCTTTCGGCCAGTGAGTAATTCGAATGATTCGAATGATTCAAATTACTCACTGCCATGTATATTGAGATAATAGCAGATCCCCCAAAAGATAGCACAGTCCGACTAAAGCAAGATTTGATTTATACCATCATGTAAACGCACTGAGTGACCCCAGATAGAGATTCAGTTTGGATCCGATGCAGGGATCAGCTCTTCTGTCACGGGGGGAGATGCTTCCGGGAGCTGGTGGCCTCTGTTCATTCATCGGCCCGCTGACCCCCGATAGGACTGAAGGCCTGTCAGTCACGGTGTCATAACTGTCTGACAAAGAGGCGTGTGTGTGTGTGTGTGTGTGTGTGTGTGTGTGTGTGTGTGTGTGTGTGTGTGTGTGTAGAATAGAATGCAATAGAATAGAAATTTGTCACACGAGAATAAAATATAAATATAAGAAAGAAACAGTGACTGTGCATAAAGTATACAAAGTGAAATATAAAATACAAAATAAAATAAAATGTATATGTATATATATACACAACATATATGCAAATACAGCAGTGTAAAATTAAATTCAATATAGACAGTGTGCAAAATGCAAAGTGTGTGTGTGTGCGTGTGTGTGTGTGTGTGTGTGTGTGCGTGTGGCTTCATCCCATCGCAAATTGTTCCCCAGTTAAATCTATTACAAAATGTATTTTCTTTCAAAATAAGAGTTTGTTTACGTGTCTCCGTTGGGTCTGTTTTGGAGAGCCATTCTTTTGCTGCCATCTCCAAATCCCGCACCGACTCACACGGGGGCCGTTGTGTAGCTGTCACTCACACACTGCAGAGATGCCAAGGGTCCGCCTCTGCACGACAGAGACAGAGCCGTCTGTGATCGGTCCATGTTTGTACACTGTGTGTGTGTGTGTGTGTGTGTGTGTGTGTGTGTGTGTGTGTGTGTGTGTGTCAAACCACAGAGGAGAAGGAAGTCAATCTCAGATGTAATGAAAATGGAAATTGTCTCTCTTGTGTCGACCTGCGCTGTCAGTCAGCCGCACAACACTCCATCGCCTTTCGACCCCTCGCTAAAAACGTGCCGCAATCAAGCCGGACGTGTCTGGGTCAAATCACTGCGCTAAGACGTTTCCCTCGTTCATTACCGATACACCCATCTCCTTTATTGTTATGTTCTCTCCCCGTGCCGGTTCTCTATTCCTCCATCGATTGCTGTCATCCCTCCATTTATCTGAGCTGTTTTGTCTTTATGCCTCCGTCCCCTGCAGAGGGAGGTTTAGTATTTACTATAAAACATTTTTAAGAAGTAGGGGAAATGATGAGCGATGAAGGTAGCTGGAGGTGAACGGGGTGATTAACGGTTAGTCATTTACCCGAGGCTCTGTTTTCAATTACAGTTCAGAGGTGGAGGGTTGTGTTTTTTGTTCTATTTCTGGACCCGACTCCAAACTACCAATTACCCCGTCTTTGTTCGGTGGACCAGGGGCGGCAGCATGGAAGGAGTGAGTTTGATCCACAAACCGAGGGTCGTAATCAACAACACTGCCTCGTCTAATTTCATTTTTTGGGGGGTTTGAACTTTGAAGAGTCGCAGCAGACTTACACAAACGGTTTCAGATCAATCCTGTCGCAAACATGCAACCTTATTTATGAATGGGATGGACCAGTGAAACAGGAGTTAGATACAAAGAAATGTAAACGATTTATGTTGTAGACCAGAAGAACGTCTTTGAGCGAGAGGAGATTGATTGGTTGATCAGTTATTGCACTGACCAATAGCAGTAGACACAGTTTGAACAGAATACTAGACGTCTTGTTGGATGTTTATTTACTCAACCACTCATGTTTCTGAGAGTATTTTTCGAGAAAAATTGACTCACTCGCTAAATTAGTAACTGGAGGCTCTATAAATGAACTGGCCCAGGTGTGATATTTGCTCTGAGGATGCACCTTTGTTATTTTAGAACACACATATCCATTGATGCTATTGTAATGATGAGGCAGCGTCTGTTGTTCTACCCTCAGCCGTTTACTGGCTCATGTTCTTCCTTTCTGAATTCATCACAACCAACATGAGTTTGAGAGGATGCATTTCCTGAATACAGAATAATACTGTTTTCACCTGCACTTTGTTCCTAAGCTGAGCTGTCTACATGTCTTCACTCTACCAAGCAGAACGTGCATGAAGTGACACTTTATGCATGATGACAGGAGGCGTGTCTTTAGAAAGAAGCCAAAAAGCCTCGTTCTGCCATGCAGGAATAATACCTAACATGTGAACAGCAAGGAGAGAGCGGCTGCTCCGTTATCTCTAGATATGAGACACGAGTCCAATTTCAGCTCCAAAATAAGAAACTTGAAAGCTTCTTCTCAGTTTCAAAACAGATTTTATTGAAAGATATCTATAAATGTTTTACATCTTACTGGCAACATTACCAGATACCAGTGATGCAGAATAATAATAACAATAATAACATATTTTATTTGTATAGCGCCATAAAAGGTACTCAAGGCACTTTACGTGGTAAAGACAAACAATAGAAGCAACAGCAACATAAGAAAGAAGACAATAGTGAGACACAAAATAAAAAATATTATCACAGGCTGAATACAGATTTAAATAAATTATTTTTAAGTGCTGGTTTGAAAGTGGTGAGTGACGGACAACGTCTGAGGTGATGAGGGAGAGAGTTCCAGAGGGAGGGGCAGCCATGATGACGGCCCTGTCCCCCCAGGCCCGATGCTGAGAATATAAAGTGAATCAATGAGGGCAGGGACCTGCTGTTGCACTGATTATTCTTGCTTTGCCTTTGACCTGTTGACGGAAACACCAGTAATGGCATCGTTAATTCGGTTGTGAGCTAAATGCATTTGGTTTGGAAATGTGGACCAGTATTTTTCTTCAGTGAGATTCAGCAGATCGGATAAAAAAGAAGAAGACTGTCCGCATGGGGACAGGAGGGTTTATTTCGGTTGTTTGACATAGTTCTTTAATGCCGACACTTGATGTGTCTTTCCATCTGGGGGATTATTTTTGTTGTTGCCATTTCTTAAGAACTGCAACAGTCAGGTCGTTTTTCCATTATTGCAGTTTCTCTTTCATCCCAGAAAAAAAAGCAATTAGATTGGTTGCCACAGGTGCTTGACACTGATATGGCCCAATGTGACTGATCTGATGTCCACATCTCAACAACTCAACAACTTGTGTGACAGATACATAATGTACAATATGTGATGACCGGCATAAATCACTTGATTACAATCACATGTTGTAAAGATGACACTTGTTACACCTTTTGCTGGCTCCAGAAGCATACACACAACAAACACGTTTATTGCTGCTAATAGCAAAGAGTAGGAATAAGATACAAACTCAATTAGTGAGATCATTTTGTACATATTTGACTGGCATTAAAAATGTCCCGGGGTGTAATTTATCATTCTATTTCAGGGTATAATACAAACTTAAACAGGCACTGGCAGCTCTCTGACAGATGCTAATCGTTAGGTCAACATCATGCAAATTTCATTTAAATCTTATGTTCAAGTCAAGAAAGGTTTACATCAATTAAAAGCTATAACATTCATGGGGATCTATGGACAGAAATGTAATTGAGTATTCTCTCTGTTATCACCTGAATGTAAGAAATATTATATTTCAATTAGCTGCAATCTACAACTTCACCACTAGGAGCTGATAAATCCTACACACTGCTCCTTTAATAAAGCTTTAACAAATAAATAAAACGTTCAGTTCCTTGCGCAGGAAGCATTTAACTTAATCAATTTCTTCACAAAACGAATCAGATATCTTTCAAAAGAAGCTAGCGGGATAATTGAGATTAATTGAGGGCAACTTTATTACTGTGGAGCGTTGATTAGTTCTATAATCGTTCATCAAATTATTGTTGTTTTTTTCTTTTCTCTGCACATTCCGAACTGTCGTTTTATAATTCTCATATTTGTGTCGTTCCCTCTGTTCAGATTTGCTTAGATAACTAAACATGAGGAAATCAAACGTGCTTTCGATAGCCCTGTGGGCTGTGCACTAACATTTTTGAGGAAAAAGGGTTTTCTCAACCCTCACACTCCACAAGTCGACCTTAAAAACAGAAGACCGTCCGACCGCCTGCCGTGTAGCCTGCCTGCAGCATAATCAGCGGGAGTGTATGGGCGGCTCTTAATAAAGATTTTAAATAGCAGTTAATAAATTAAGTGAAGCCCTGAGAAGAATGGTGATCTTTAAATCCAATTTCACCAAAAAGATTGATTTAAAGGAGAAGCATTGCAATATAATTGAAAGCCTTTCCATAAAAAGGTTTAGCTTTCTGTCTTTGCGCTTTCATTTACTTTCGCCGAGGCCTTTCTCGATATTAGGTTCTCGACAGCCGTGAGCAGTCAGTTACTCGCTCACGCCGTGTGAGACGTTTGCAGAGCCTCACACGGTTATTTTCCATGTCGTTGCCTCCATTTTGGTGAGAGAGTTTGAAGCGGAAGAAATCTGATAACAACTTTGTGTGGCAGATAAAAAAGTTATTGTGAAACAGTCCAAACAAATGTCCCTTTGTGCTCTCCTCCGTGTGTCTCTGCCTGCTGATAGATGGATCATTCTCTCCTTCTAGTTTAGTCATCCATCTTCCAAGAAAAAGTGTAAAGCATTGCATCGCTAATAAATGATGTCTCTCTCTCTCTTGTATCTCTTGCCGTGCGTCTCACTGCTCTTCGTGTTGGTCGGCTCGTGTGTTCTTCACAGTGATCTTTGTATTCTGCTGTGTTGTCGTATTTGCTGAATGGTGCCGCGCGGCGTTTAAAATTAGTTTGACCCATTTCAGTTTTATTTTTAATCTCTGTTTTGTTTTTTTACATTACATTTCCATTCGGAAACGGCGTCCCACAGCAGAGAGGAACTGTGATGAATCCTCCCTGAAAGAGCGTGTTTATGGGTCATCAGCTGCGAAAATATTTTCTAACACTTTTGCTAAAATGCCATATTGATTAGCTGTCAGATCCCAAATCCAGAAACTATTGATTGGTTTTGTCATAATCATTTAGAAAAGTCTGGCCTGCAGCAACACTTTTCTGTAGCGTCCACTAAATCATACAGCGTAGCTT
Organism: Liparis tanakae; assembly: GCA_036178185.1. Lineage (NCBI taxonomy): Eukaryota > Metazoa > Chordata > Actinopteri > Perciformes > Liparidae > Liparis > Liparis tanakae. The sequence continues at coordinate 15,579,561 of CM070110.1, read as the reverse complement.
CAATGTGCAACGTTTGTAACCAAGACAAACAAATACACACCAACAGAATAAATGACACCTTTTAGCATTTATCTCCAGCCTGATTTTGGCTTTATTATCATCAGTATATGTTTCAGGGTATTTATCATATGCTCAGAACTGGGTGGAGAAGTCTGATGTAAAAATCAGCCTCAACTCTGAGATAGAAAAAGCACCAGGACACGGTTAGAATCTCTCAAAATTGGATGTCTGGTAAAGTAATAATTCAGCCAACAACCTTCTCTCGTTCTCTCCTTTCCAACGGGAGGATTTATTCTCTGATCACACGTAAAATACAAGCTCGATGCGAATGCACACAGCGGGAGTCCTTTTCAGTCAGCACGTGTTGAAAACCCACAACGACTGCCTTTCCCAAAGCCAAGTCCGGCTCTCCAAGCACCCACATTCTGTGACGTGACCTGACCTCGGATCTGCTCCATCAGATTAATATTAACACCAAATGCACGGCGCAAGAGAAAGGCACAACTGGACCGAATATCAGCGTCTTTATTACACATCGCCTGCTTCTTCTGTGCCAGCGGTGGCTTCACAGATGCTGGTTAGCACCGCCTCGGGCTGGAAGCTGTTTCAAGGTAGACAGCTCATTAACAATAGTGACAAGTGAAGGGAAGGACCTTAACCAACTGAGGGGGAGGAGGAGGACTGGACCAGTCAAAGCAAACCCCAAAAGCTGCGTATTATAGCTGTGACAGGGCCTGCAGCACTTTGTCTTCTCGAGAATCGGACTTAATAACTCTGCGGTTCTTCCAATGACAGAATGCCATTCGCTGCTGCAGTGGGCGGCTCTCGGCCATGTGTACAGTCCATCTATCACACGGACAGCACAAGATTTTCTGAACGATTCATTTGAAGTGAGCCGGGGTGAAATGTCTTTATTTGCTTCGCACGAGTCTGAAGCACGGTGGTGCCTTTCGGGGCATGCTATCTGTCTCACAAAATGCTTTTCAAACATGAATGATTTTCGACAACGACGCGTGCACACTTGTGCCTGCATGCATGTGTGCGCATGCATTTGTGCAGAGTCTCACACGCAAGCACACATATACATAAACAGTCAAAAAAGGTGTAAAAATCCCATGTTTGCCCAGTGGTTTCTCGCTGATGGAGCCAAACTATTCCCACAACAGCCTGCACGGGCGACGGGCTGTCAGTCACATCCGCATGTACCAGGGCGAGCGATGCGTGGAGGGAGTTTGAGATCGCACTGTCATCTTCAGTCTGGTTCCCTGCAGATCTCCCCCTTCTGCCTCCATCTCCACTCCAACGCTCCGCTGGCCACCATGACTGTATACTGTAGTCTGTGCTGCGACTAAAACTGACTCCAAATAATTCCACTGAACAAATAAGACTGTTTGACCCCCACCCACCCCACCCCCCCATGTACTTGATCTAGGTCTATGTAGAGTGCTATACGTGGTGTGTTGTGTGGGTGTAGATACTTGTTCAATGCTATGTATAATTGTTTTCAAAACTACACAGCATTACTACTACGTCTGTCTGTCTGTCTGTCTGTCTGTCTGTCTGTCTGTCTGTCTGTCTGTCCGTCTGTCCTACCGATGCTGTGACAGCTGATTCCAACACCTGCCGCTGGGTGCCGCTGTTGCATCCTGCTCACATTCGCTGTCCGTGGTGCTGAAATGATTTACTGCTCATCACAGTGCTTCCTACAGTGTTCCCATCAGTCAAATACATACACACTCATTAATTACTCAAGATAACTCATTCTACTTCCACAGACCCCCTTGGTCACCAGAGGATGATGCACTCCAACTCGGTGACGGTTTAGAGCACCGTCGCGGTCCTTTGGACAGCCTGCATCGGAGATACGCAGGATGTGGTAAACTGGTCACTGCTTTTCTATCACTGAGACAGCAACATGGAGAGTTTATATTTTAAATGCTACTTGAGTGCTATTAATGTCCCAACATTAAAGCTGTAGATGACGGAGATGAAATACGGGGGCTTCAGATCATCAACATCTGTCCATCTATGCCGCTGGACCAGCGTCAAGTCAGCGAGGGGAAGTAACAACGAGACCGGAAGTAGTGGGGGAATCTCCTCCCAAAATAAAATTTTAAAAAGAAATGTTCTCACCGAGTAGTGTTCCGAGTGCTTAAATCTACAGCCTCGATGAGTTTGTCCTTTGATAATGATTTGATTATTACCGTCTGTGCAATAACCATAACCGAGACACAATAACAACAATACATTGAGAAACACATCCCAAAGGATCACACAGAAAGCGCATTTGCATCTTTTTTTGTTTAAATATATGATACAATTGCTTTTTCATTTAAGTTTATATAGTGTTTTCATTAAATATTTAATAGAAATAAAAAGGGCTTAATTTTCTGTATATTAACAAATGGTGTCTAGGATGCTTACATACATTAAATAAAACATAATGTATTCTTGTGGACACCATGTCAATTGATTATGAAAACGTCGCAATGTGGGGTCGTTTAAAGACAAATTGCAGGACTTCACTTGATTGTTCATGTTACTCTTCTACCTCTTGCCATTTCTAGAATGGGACACCAACAAAGGCTTTTATTTTAACAACACCAACCGGATGTAACGAAAGCCAGTTAGCTGGGGCTCCTGAGAAGTGAACTCGGGCGATACGGCCACTTGCCACACTCGCTCTGGCTTCGCCGGGAAGTTCACACGTCCGTGAAGCGACAGCTCTCCTCTCCGTGGGTCCTCCTCCACAGGGACACCGGCGTCAACGGCGACACGCGCACACTTTTACTCGGAGGTCTAACAACAACAACAACAACAACAACAACAACAACAACGTTTGTTTCGCAAAGAAAGTCACGCGGTATAATGACTCCCGACGGCGGACACGTCCCGCGCACGTCTTCAGCCCAGCTCCACAGTGTTTGCCTGACGACGGAATAAAAGCTCTGACTGTCATCTTTTTCAAACACGGCAGAGGAAACTTGCTGAATGAAACTTTCCACCCTTTTCCACCGGGAGAGAGGAGTAAACTAGCGCTCGCGCTCGCCGTTCAAATCAGCCGAGTTGGCCGCCGTTGCGCCGGAAGCGCGCCGGGTGACGATGTTCGCTCACGTCCAGTCCGACGTTGCGGGGTTAGCAGCGATGTCAGGGGTCGCCCGTTTTGGAAAATGATTACTGGCTGCACCGACGGTAAAATTATGGTCAGAAGATGTCTCGTGACGTTCAAACCGTTCAGGTAAGAGACAAAGAGCTGCCGCCGTTACGTGTCCACATGCCCGGTGTCCCCTGAAACGTTCAACCCCGGAGCCCCGGGGTCCGTTTAGAATGTGTCCACCGCTCACATGGCATCGAGTGTGTGTGTGTGTGTGTGTGTGTGTGTGTGTGTGTGTTTCACCGCTTACCTAAACGCAGGCACATGTGCGCGTGCCACATACGCACGCGCACCAGATGTTTCTCCACTATAGGATGCATTAGATTGAGATCCACATGGGTAAAGGGACAACACGCGCATGACACACCGGGAGAGCGCCACTGTAAGGAAGTGCGTGTAGCAGGTGAGCTCCAACTTAGTTCCTCCCCGCATGGCGAGCTCCATTGTCTGCTTAGTTTGGGAAGATTTAAAGAGGAATCTGGGACACATGTAAAGCAATTCTACTCGGTGTGTAATGTCTACGCTCCGTTGAGCCAAGCTGTGCCAACCGGCTTCCTTTAGGTATAGAGTCATGGCAGGCTTTGCATTCTTATCTCAGTCCATTCATTCCTTCATTCCAGGAGTTTTTGAGATGATAACATCACCTGGGTGATTGTGAGTGGTCCCCGAAGCTGGAGCGGTGGGGACAGCCGGTTGATTCATCACATTTATGCAGCTCTGATTTACCTCACCTGCTGCCTCCCAGTCCATCAGGCGCTCATACACACACACACACACACACACACACACACACACACACACACACACACACACACACACACACACACTCAATTAAGCAGCCTTTGAGACGAGGAACGCACCGGCCTTGGCAAGCACGGCGCTTGAGCAGGTGATGTGTGTGTGTGCATCCTAGTGGAGCAGTCGGATAGTGGACCAGTCAGTTCGTGGACCAGTCGGTTATGGACCAGTCGGTTAGTGGACCAGTCGGTTAGTGGACCAGTCGGATAGTGGACCAGTCGGTTAGTGGACCAGTCGGATAGTGGACCAGTCGGATAGTGGACCAGTCGGATAGTGGACCAGTCAGTTCGTGGACCAGTCAGTTCGTGGACCAGTCGGTTAGTGGACCAGTCGGTTAGTGGACCAGTCGGATAGTGGACCAGTCGGATAGTGGACCAGTCGGTTAGTGGACCAGTCGGATAGTGGACCAGTCGGTTAGTGGACCAGTCGGATAGTGGACCAGTCGGTTAGTGGACCAGTCGGATAGTGGACCAGTCGGTTAGTGGACCAGTCGGATAGTGGACCAGTCGGTTAGTGGACCAGTCGGATAGTGGACCAGTCGGTTAGTGGGTTTTCAGGCGTTTCACTGTGAATTGCAAATTTTCTTTGGTGACATTTTGCCTTTTCTGGACATACAAAGTTGCTTGGCCGGACTGGAACCGGGTTTATTGTGAATAAGCATCTTGGATCATTAGACAGACTTTCAGGCAATAAAGATGGATACATTTTAAATATTATTCTATAAAATGTGTTTCTGATTCCTTTGATGGAAAGGCTGGGGGTTAAGGACAGAGTGACAGGCAGGAAAAGAACGACTCAACCACCATCGCTGAGCCACGTTTGGCCCTCAGGGATCGACGAGCTCAGACTATTTTGTGTGCCAGGAATACTTTTCTTAGAGAACCCACCACACTAATATCCTCTCACCACGTATCGAGCTTCAAACCCATCTCCACGTATCCACCTTCAAGCTGAATCGGATCAGTCCATATGTGTGTGTGAGGAAGCCAATTAGCTGATAGCGGATCTTTCCTTCTGATCCAATTACGGGGAGCAGAGCTTTCACTTTAAGCCTGTTAATTAAGGACTCGTCGGGCAGGACCGGGGCCTAATCCTCTCATATCACACACCTAACGCCACTTTGAGAAAACAGCTCAAAGATGAGAGAGGAAACGATCGCCTGAGGACGGCGTCGGGCTGTTCTTCTGCACACACAAGCAGGATATTTTTCTCTTTCTTTTTTTCCTCTCTCTCCTCATTTCTCTTCCCATCAATCACTTTGTTGCTTTCCTGCACACACACAGGATTATTAATCCGTAGATCAGAGAATAGATGAAATGGAGGTGTAAAATCAGCCAATTTCACGATATGTCCTCTGTGTTTCCCCCTTTTATCGTTTTCCAAACCTGCCATTTGGGCCTTTTTTGGACTTCCTGACTGAATAAGACAAGGCAATAATGCCTGAGGGTAATGTGTAAACACCATTTTTCAGCTTCCAACTACTTGGCTTGCTGGTCTTATATAGTAAGTGCATAATCCAGGTATATAAGTATTTTTGGATCATGGCGTCATATTCGTGACAAATAACCCCTTCAGCCGTGATGATTGGATTCTCGGGAAGTTAATGCATCGCAGCTCCGCGGTCCGCCGACAGTGATTGAGCTATTCTAGTTCATTCCACAATATGCCCGGAACAGATGGGGGCGGGAGAGGGTTATGTTTTATTATGTCATAATACTACAGTGTCCTGGGAGGGAACGAGATGTAAATCAGTAGCATAGTGAAAGTACCAGGCGCTTAGGTGCTGGGATTTTGAATGTAAAATTCCCGCTGCGATCGTAACACCCCCATGTGTTCACTGTCTATCAATAATCACACTTCTCACCAGGAGTGCTGCCTAATTATCGGTTTCCCCCCCCCCATCAGCAAATGAGGTTGATTATCACAATTGAGGGTCGCGTACATTTCCACACGTATACGTATTCATAAGACACATTCAAACGCTTGCCTTTCAGAGCTGTGATTCATTAGATCCAGCCCAGAAGAAAGAAAAGAATAGTAATCTGATCGGGGAACGAAGATGAATGACCGATTTAACTGGAACGATTGCCTCGCTATAATCATGTTTGATGCAACCCATTAGATAAGAGCCTCGACGATAATGATGGTGGTGGTGATGATTATGATGATTATTTTCCGTTAATATGTTCCTGTCTGTCCTTGAAGCCCGCGTGTTACGACTCGGGGGGGTTAAAGATCGGCTTTGTCTTGGAATATGAAGTCGCCCGGGGAGCTCGCCAAACCGCCGCGCTCCGTACTTAACAGATTACTCGGCATCATCCCGATCCCGTTGGGTCAATCCCGTTCACTCCGGCAAAATGTTCTTTTAAGTGGCCGCCCTTCCACGCGCCGTTGACGGCAACTCGTTTCCTACGGCCTTATCAATATTGAGGCCTTTGGGCGGTAACTTTGCGTGACTGGAGCCACTTACCGCTTCAGGAGAGCGCCGTCAGATTTCACCGAGGGGCCCGGTGAGTTCAGGCTAAGCGCCCGCGCCTGGCTCTGGAGGAGAAAGCAACAGTTATGAATAATGCAGTCATTTGTTCTGCTAACATTCACTTTTCCCAACCTCTGGGACCAGGAGTTATGAGTTTAAAGGTCATCCGTGCAAAGTTGCTCTTTAATTATGAAGTGAATTCTGATTTAATTAGTCTCCGAAGCGGCTTCGGTATCTTTTCTACATTACCACCGCACTGTTGCTTCAGCTGCGTTCTTTATACGCCGGATACACACTGGAACTGCTTTTTTGTTATATGTGTCAAATAGACACAAATTGGAACTAGAATGGTCTCTCGGTAGAGTGCGTACCTTCGCATACCACAAGATTGGGCATTGAATTATGAACATTTTGACATTAGTTGCCAAAGATTTTGACCTTTTCATGACCTTGACTTTTGATCTGATCAATCCCAACATTTTAAAAAGGTCCCCGGATAATAACCAATCATTCCACCAAATTTCATTCGATTCGGTTTAATACTTTTTGAGTTATGCAAGTAACACGCATACAAATAAATAAATAAATAAATAAATACACGGAGATCAAAACATAACATTCCGCATTTTCAATGCGAAGGTAAAAAACAACCCAAATGTACACGATGAGGACATTGAGGGATCTGGCTTCGGCTGATAACATATGAAGCATGAATTCAGTGTTTTTTCTCTTGTATAAATCTCCATTTGTACTGCACTACATCTCTAAAGTCTTCTACAGTTGTTCTCTCCCCGGAGGGGGGTCTCGGCACTATAAGATAACCTCTGATCCATGTTCAGCAAATCGAGTAGCTTAACTAAAGGATTCTTTACACATACAAAATACCTGATTTTCAACTCTTAAGTGAAAGATCTGGTTCTCTCATGACTAACAAGGAAGAATCCACACAGACGCTTTTCCTTTTCCTTCTGAGGCCGCTGGCGTCTCACGTATCTGTGCCAGTCAGTGGGGTGAAGACGATGTTACGTTTCAACGCAAGATCTTTTGCTTTGAAATACTTGTCTCCAGCCTCGTACGTAAGTCCCTCAGAGCGGACTTTTGCTTCCCACATCGGCCATCGCTTTGTTGATTTATTTATTATACACACGTGTGTGATTTAAAGTCATTCTAGCTCTCTTTACACTCTTACTGCCCCCTGAGACGCTTCATTGTGTTTACATTTTTTTGTGCCTGTCTTATATCCTCCTATGTTGTCTGCCTCTTGTCCCTTCTGCACACCTCTGTTACATAAATAATCGTCTTCTGCCCGCTGGGGGACACTCCGCTCAGCCTGGTTTAGACGTGAGCGGCGCCCAGAATGTCCCGGCTGCCCTCTGGCCTCCGTTGTGCGATGGCTGCTCTGTCTGTGCTCCCGGCTCCACGTCTTCCTCTCTCCCCTCTCCCCGTCTACTTTGCATCTCTATCTTCCCTCCTCTGTTTTGCCCCTCGCCGCCAATCATTCCTTCCCGCCGACCTGTCCTCCGCGGTTGTCGACTTTTTTTTTTCCCGCCTGCCTTCGTTCCTCCTTTAGCTTCTGCCATCGCTGCTCCCATCCTCCATCCCCCTCTCCTCAGCTTCATATTTCCTGACGCCTTGCCGGAAAACATCTATTTACCTGCCCATCCCTGTAAATATATCCGTCTGTCTCAACTCCCTTTTCATCTATTCCTTCTCTCCTCCCCCCTGTGTTGCAGGATATTCGTGGTGGGAATAGGCTTCTTCAGCCTGTGCTTTCTAATGACCTCTCTGGGGGGGCAGTTCTCAGCCAAGAGACTGGGGGACTCCCCCTTCACCATCCGCACAGAAGGTACTGACATGCGCTGTGTGTGTGTGTGTGTGTGTGTGTTTGTGTGTGTGTGTGTGTGTGTGCGTGCTTTGGTGTTAACAGTTCCTCCACTGAGTTGAAATGCTCTGTTGTCGCTGTGTTTCTCTGTGCTGTATAACTCTCCGTGGCCCTGCTGGCACTTCACTGTCATTTGCCACTTTGTCAAAGCGGCGCCGCCCGTCACCGGGAACATAAAACGTCCGGGGAATGGCGGGACGAGGCGAAGGAGCCCGCCGAGTAAATGTAAATGTAAATTGCATCGCGGAAGCGGCACGACCAGTAAATTTCATTCACGTAACCCTCAGCAGAAAAGCCACTTTTGCTATCGCGGTGGTCAAGTGGCGAGAGATAAATCAAGACGCCTGGACAGAGAGATTGATATGCTGCGTGAAGAGTGAGGTAGAGACGCCCAGCCGGTAGCTCGGAAGTTCTTAGTCCCATCCCCGGCTGTGACAGGAAGGGATGATCCACCCTCACTGCCTCCAGGGACACACACATACACAAAGTACATTCATAATATATATTATGAATGTACTTTGCAGCTTAACACAATGTTAAAGTATGACGCTACAACAACGTCAAACATCATTTATCTTCTTTGATGTATTTCGAGGAACGAGCCTAAACTGCATTTGGATCCTCCGCCACACTCTCCACCACAGGAAGTCCATCAAAGCGAGCCTAGATTACCTTTTCTGCTGCAACCACAGGTGGTATGACGCACTTAATTGTCCTACATTTGCGTTGAATAAAGATGGCTTACATTAGCCACTGGAAAGCAGGACGTCGGAGCTGAAGCGTTGAATGATCTGATACAGAGGGATTATGGGGAGGGGGGGGGGGGATTAACGGAGGGTTGAATGGGGATCGATGCTGGGCCGGGAGGCGTCGAGGAACCCTGGGAGTGACGTCTTCTTCCCCTCCTGTCCTGAGAGAGGATGAGGAACAGGATGTGGGAGGGAGAGCGTGGTGAGGAAGGGGTCGGGCGCAACGATACGGATTCAATTATCAGCGTCATCTTGCTCCTGCACTTAAGTGAATAATAATAACTTCATTTAGTGCTAAACAGCTTCCATGTTGAGATGTGAGGATCCACAGATCGGTGAGAGCGGAGTTGGGACTGCATGCAAAAAGACATTGAGAGGAAAATTGTGTTTTTGAACAGCGATGTTGAGATACTTCTTGACAGGTTCATTTCCAACATTGCACATTGCCCCCCCCCCCCCCCACACACACACACACACACAGACAAACACACACGTTACGGCTGACTGCCAGTGGCGAGGCAGAGTGGATAACAGAGCGCCCCTGCAGCACAGGGTGCGGAGATTAAACGCCATGAGGCCATTTTGTCGAGGCCGGCCACTCGTCTCTGCCGTCATAAAAAAATCCTGCGCGTTCACACACACACACACACAGTGGCTGAGGCCGTGAGAGCGCGTGGAACACGGAGCGATGTGCCACTACGAGGGTGAATCAGTCAGGTGTCACGGTGGACCTGTGTAAATGGAAAAGCGAAAGGAGGTAGATGTAGCTGGACGCGTGGACGGAGGAGCGGATTATAAAGCCATGCGCACCGTGAGAGAGAGATAATGGGCCGCAAGGTGGGGGGGGGCGGGGGGTGGGATTCGGGATTACAGTGTTTGTGAAATTTTTTGATTACTGTGATAAATTAGGATTAGTGTCTATATGTCAGTGTTCCCGTGTAAAATAAACTTAATTAATCAACTAGTCATGCACCGCAGCCTGGGAGGACATCTGGCACGAGCTCATTAAAAACGGCATAGTGTCCACTGCTTCCCCATAGGATTTAAGTGTGTGTGTGTGTGTGTGTGTGTGTGTGTGTGTGTGTGTGTGTGTGTGTGTGTGTGTGTGTGTGTGTGTGTGTGTGTGCGCGTGTGCGCTTGCCTTATGTGCCTAAATACTTTTGTGCTCGTCTGTGCACAAAAAGACGCTTGTATCTCTGTCATTAACGGCGTGCCAGGGCACATTTGTTTGTGCGTTCCCCATTGTTTTCACCCTCCATTTACGCCCGTCTCTGCGGTCTACCACCTCTCACTGTGTGTTGCTGCTTTCCCCTTTTGTGTGTGTATGTATGTATGCGTGTGTGTGTGTGTGTGTGTGTGTGTGTGTGTGTGTGATGAGCTGGCAGGAAATTGCCTGTTAAATGGGGCGACAGCAGCAATGTGGGACAGGATTGAGACCAGAGAGGCCGAGAGACCGATCCATCTGCTCCGTGCAAATCAGCCCCGCGAAACAACCGGCCCTTTCATTAAGCCTCCAGTCACCACCTGCAGAGCAGCAGCAGACACACACACACACACACACACACACACACACACACACACACACACACACACAGTCATGTGTTTCATTAACTCTATGTCAAATCTGGCTGACCTGCCGTGTGAAAATATGCACATATAAGCTCTGCTGAGCAAAGCACGGCTACTTTATTACGCGGTAACTTTAGCCTGCGGTCGTTTTTATTGGCCTTCAAGACATTTAGATTAGATTTGACTTTATTCTTCCCCAGGGGGAAACCACTTGAAGCAGTGGCAAAACATTTTTTTTTAAATATACAATAAAATGAAATGAAATAGCAGGGCATATCACATTGAAGAATTTAAATAATAAAAAAGGAAATGAAAATGTAAAAAAATAAAACGAAAAGGAAACTCAGCTGATGAACTGGGATTTCTATTAAAATTCTGCAGGCATAATTTGGCTTTGTCACCAAAAGCTTGTGACCATTCGACCGCTGCCAAGACATTTCTGGTTAGGGAGCAGCTGGAAACAATTATCGTGTTCATAGTAGACTCTTATTTGCAAGAGCCACAATATTAAGTCCGATTTACATAATTAACAGCATCTTAACAATCTACAGCCAGTGGAAATGTAAGCTGGTGAATGACGCTTTCGTCGCTTAATAATGAACATTTCTCAATTCTGGTCACGATGCGGTCGCGAAAGACTCGGCATCGACGCAGCGACGGAACGCCATCGGGAGTTTGGCTTTCATGTCAGCTCGGCGTCTACACTGCTTTATGCCGCTCTCTCTCTCTCTCTCTCTCTCTCTCTCTGATCAGTGTGTCCCAGAGGGCGGGGTTTACACACACACTCCTTGTCCACAGCGCTGAGCGGCAGTCCGCAGACTTGTTGCTCTCGCTGTCGATATGAGCTGCTCCGTTTCAACAGTGTCGGGCTGAATGGAGGCCGCATAGAAGAATAGAATAGAATAGAATAGAATTATACTTTATTAATCCCCAAGGGGAAATTTGTGGACAAAGTAGCACCAATAAACATTAAACTAAAACACAATAATAAAATATACATATAAGAAAGAAGAACAAGTGTGCATAAACTATACAAGTGAGATATAAAATACAAAATAAAATAAAATATATGCAAATATGTATATATACACACAACATATGTGAAGAGAACCGGGAGCGACCCGTCTTGGACCCGCTGTGTGAGCGCCGTAGTGTTGTGGATGACAGCCCGCCGGTAATGCACCGCAGAAGGGTTTATATTTGATTTTGGTAATTTGCAAGTGACTCACGCGGATGCCGTTATAGAAAAGCTGCGGCTTTGTCTGCCAAGATTGTTGCCCTCTGACTTTGACTTTTGAAAGCATTTCCGAAATAAAAAGGAGCAGATTGATCTCGCTGCTTGTTTCGATGAAGGATTGGCAGCAACACAGAAAACTGAGGCTGTGATACATGGAGATGAGTCTAGGTTCTCTGACAGTGGTTCATAATGGAGTCATGAGGCCGGAGAAGATGCGCGAAATAATGTACGCTTTATTTGATTAAATGCGTGCCTTCTATAGAAAGCTATTTAAGTTTAATTAGAAGTTGATTATTTTCTAACTGATGTGAGGTTCTTGTTAAGTACTCAGACCTTTTTGTTCCCAGTCTAAAACTATTCAGCCCCAAGAGCAGTTCTCTTATTTTAGCATTGGTATAAAATGTTCAGGATGATTTTCCAACTCATGGCATTCCTGATGTGTCTGTAAAAGCTTTATTCCCAAGTGGAAAGAAGTGACTGTCACTACACAGCTTTTAAAGGCCGTTGCCTTCCGCTCCCTCTCAACATCACCATAACATTTTATTGCTCCATTGCTTGTTAATGATGACTGAATTAAGGGCTTTAAAAGTCTGATCTAAAGAAAGTAGTTTATGGAAACCTTCACAGGGCAACTTAACCACAACTCACGTCCCCATCAGCCCACAGGGATCCTTCAGTCCAGGGGTCAGCGACCCTCTGCACACTGGACAACCCTTCAAAGGGAACAGGTCTTGGAGTTTGAGGTGATGATGTGTGACTGAAAAATATAACTCTTTAAAATAATTGTTTCACTCAAATGTGTGTCACCTCCTATTACGCCTTGTCCCTGCAGGTGGCTAATCATGATTGGCAGAGCCCCGCCCTCGGGAAACTGTCAATACATGAAAAAAAGATAAAGGATTGTGGATAAAAATAGAGTTTCATTCTGTTTGGACGTATTAATTTGCTTTCACTGCCACCGATGCCGACTGACCCGTATGCTTGACATGTGACGAGATGGTAGCAAACGACAGAAGATGTCATGTGGACCTGACACTTCCACAACATCGCATATCAAGCTGCAGACGAGATATTAAGACGTCTGTTAGGAATTTTATTTTTGCCAAACTCCGTTTGTTTTCAGTCACTGATGTCGAATAGCTTCTGCGTCTCCATTTGGTGGAGAATAGGGCAACATGTTTGTCCAGTGAAGGTTGCCGAGCCCAGCTTTAGTCACTCCTGTCTATTTGTATTATGTCATAAATATGACTGTTTACATGTCATTGTATGACGGGGATGTCCTCGCGAGGGGAGGATGTCGGCTGGTGTCAGACTAATCACACGTCGACGAGACGCTTTCTGTCTCCAAATGAATTTCACCGGGTTTCCTCCGGCCTCACGCCTTTGTCGTTAGTACTCCGACATTAGCCCGCCGCTCGCACACACTAACCGTCACTATAGCGGGAGTTGTGATTGGGTATTAGCGGAATTTGGTCGCCGACTCTCGGCTCCGTGGATTACCGGCTTCCACCGGAGGCTCCGAGTGCCGGGACGTCGCCCAAAGCCCCGTCTCTCCTCAGTGACTCAAACTCATCAAGAGCCGCCAGCCGGAGAGGGAGAGGCGGGGCCTCACTCGTGAAAATGTGAAAGTGGGGGAGGAAGACGGAGGTGGAAGTAGAATGGAGATTGTGTGTGTGGTTAAGCGGAAGAATGGTTTTTCTAGAGGTTGCATTGCTCAAGAAAGAGAATGATGAAAAAGGGGGATAAAAAGATGCATAACCAAAAATTCAAAAACTTCAGACGTGCGGGGGAGATGTTAGATAGATCAAAGACACTCCCTATGGATGTTGTTTATTACATTAACAAGGACCCATGACAGTCCCTTCACCCAAAGCGTGTTTCTCACTCGTGTTTGCTCGAGCTGAAAGACCCGGGGCGGTCTCGCTGTCTCGGTCGCTCCCCGCTGCGAGAGATGATATAATTTCGTATTTTTGGGCTCCGTTTACAATGTTAGCGTTCTCTCATCTCAGGAGGTTTTATGGACAAGATTACTGTCAATCAAAAGACAGAGATTTATGAAATGGGAGATGGCCAGGACGAGAGCGCTCTGATGCGCTCCGATCCGAGCTGTGGCCGAGACTAATGTTGGTTTGACTCGCATTGAACTGTGTGTGTGTGTGTGTGTGTGTGTGTGTGTGTGTGTGTGCTCCACGCCATCAGTCAGAAAGACACTCGCCAATGTGTCACGTTCCAAAAAGACATTTTGACGCATCTCTTAAGACAGGGTTCGTACGGTCATGGAAAACCTGGAAAAGTCATGGAATTTTAAAATGGTAATTTGCAGGCCTGGAAAAGTCCTGAAATTTTTTTTTATCATAAAAGTTTGGGAAAAGTCATGGAAATTTGTTATAATCACATGTTCGTTTGAGTTCATGGAGTTTAAAATAATTAATATGTTTTTTCAAGAAAGATGCTTAAAATATACGCTCCCAATAACATGTTTCTACCGAAATTTCAGTTTGGTCATGAAAATTTGGTTTAAAGTCCTGGAAAAGTCATGGAAATCCACTGGTCAAAATGTGTAAGAACCCTGTTAAGAGGACCTCAACCGAGGGAAATGCTGATTAACCAGGAAGGGCAGCTTAAGTGCATATGCATTTCTTTGATGATGATAAAGTGCGTGTGTATTTCAATACATCCGTTTGCACGAGCTGGTGCCGGTTGAGCACACTCGACGCCCCGGCTCTGTGGTCCCCTTTCATGTTTCTTTTAACACGGGCTGCTCATCCCTGTCACACATTCCCTGCAGTTCTGTTTCCTTCCCATCGCTTCATGTCGAACAAATCTGGCACGACAATCTTCCGCATCTTCGCTGGAGCTAGGTGCAGCGGGGGAGTCGGTCGGGAGCACACTTTATCAGTGCCCTCATGGCCTGGGGAGTTTGAATGGTGTGTGTGTGTGTGTGTGTGTGTGTGTGTGTGTGTGTGTGTGTGTGTGTGTGTGTGTGTGTGTGTGTGTGTGTGTGTGTGTGTGTGTGTGTGTGTGTGTGTGTGTGTGTGTGTGTGTGTGTGTGTGTGTGTGTGTGATATGGGTTTCTGACTCTCACTGGATAGCATATCAACTCAGTGCCAAAAATATTAAATGGTTTGGAGATGTATGCGCGTCTTTCTGTGTGCGTGGGTGTATTTGTGAACTCCGGGCCAAGTATATAGAAAGATAAAAGGGAATAGGGAACAGGAAACATCTTCTGAAAACAACATTGTCTATAAGACAATATATGTTGCATTAAGGGGGCAAAGCAGCGCTTCAACGTTGCGCAACATTTTGGCGAGGCAGAAATGTAAACCTCACCTCAAAATATGTGAATATGCAAAGACCATGCAGTGCTGTATATTATTTGTGCCTATTATAAACATGGTGTGTTTGCATAATTTTCCATACAGGGGTCCATACACTGTCTTGGAATTGCATATGTTTAGTGTCACTGCGGAGATGCTTGTGTATTTCAGAGGCCTCATGATATTCACGTGTGATGTTGGTCCGATGTTAGCGAGGCCATTCTTTAAAATCTAATGTCACCGTATAAAACAACCTGTGTTCTCTGGGATAACACCCGCCTCGTGTAACTTTATAATGAACTAAAGCCTTCCGAGGGCGTATGGCCTCCCTGGGTATACTGGCCGGGGAGGGGGGGGGGGGGGGGGGGGCTTACTCTCCAAATGTTAAAGGTGTTAAATACCAAAGCGCAGCATGGCGTTTCTATGGTGTTTATTAAAGGTCTTGGTCTTTTAATGTGCTATTTAGCAGAGATTTCTTAATTTTTTTATTTCAATATAGAATAAAAATCTATACCATCCCATGAATTTCTGCAGCAATGTAGGAGACAAGCGTGCATGGTCACCTTACTTCACCTAACAGTTCTGGAAATCTTTATTGCGTTTATGTGGAATATGTCATAAAAAGATCACGTATCTGTCCATGGGAGGTTTCCATCTTCCCTGATTTGGCCACCTGATTGAGAATAGAGCAAAGATTGTGTTTGGTGTGAATGAAAGACTGATTGCGTGTTATACTACCCAACTTTTAGCTACATATGCTGTGTTTATTTTTGGGGTTTTACCAAAAGCTTTATCAAAATCATGTACCTGTGAGTGAGTACACGCTTGATATCATCAGCCAGGAAGTGGATCTGATGCTTGATATTAGACAGGAAGTGGATCTGATGCTTGATATCAGACAGGAAGTGGATCTGATGCTTGATATCAGACAGGAAGTAGATCTGATGCTTGATATTAGACAGGAAGTGGATCTGATGCTTGATATCAGACAGGAAGTAGATCTGATGCTTGATATCAGACAGGAAGTAGATCTGATGCTTGATATCAGACAGGAAGTAGATCTGACTCTTACATCATCAATCATTTTTGCTTTCAAATTCGTGACAAATGCTTCTTGATCCACATCCATAGACTGAGCTAAGCGAATCTGAGCGTTGATCAGACCCAGAGACATAAGAAAGGCATCCACACGTTTTAAGGTATGTAGAAGGAAAACAAACGCATCCCATCAGGCTTAGATTCGACTACGATAAAGCTTTGGTCAGAAAGCAGGTAGGGAGCAGTGAGTGTGGCAGAAGGTGTAGTGAGGATCAAAGATGAATGTGGTGAGAGGATGCTGATGAAGCATGTTGAGGCTGTAGTTAGTAGTCATGAAAGTCATCAGGCTTCATAGACACACGTATTGATGAACAGTTAGATGGGACAGTATATGATCATCTTTCTGACGTGTTTATTTTTTAACCCCTACAATTTTCTCCCGAGGGGGTGACATCTCCCATCCCTCCGTTTGTTGCTGCTTTCTGTGTCCTCTCACACCTGGCCTGTGGAGGTATAATACGGAGAGACGGCGCACACGGACCAACCGCCTCGGGACACTGTTGTTGTGACACGATGATCCCTCACCGGCTGCCCACCTGCCAACGCTGCCCAGGCCTCACTGACCTGAACCTACGGTTGCTCCAAAGAATCGACCGTGTAGTATGGGCTGTGTCCAGCATCACGCCTTAACCCTCCTATTACCTCTGGGGTCAATTTTTATGGGAAACATAAACTGGGAAAACATAAAATTCACATGATATGATTTCAATGTCCCGTACACAACTTGTACAAATCAATGTTCTTTGGGTTCAATGTGACCCCAGGCTGTTTTTCACAGTGTAAAACATATAAGAAAGATCAACTTGTTTAGTTATTTAAAGAGCTATTTAACTAGTCAACAAACAAACATAACGTACCTGACACTTAAACTTGGGAAACAATATTCATTCTAATTATTGTCTGGACATTTTAATTACTGGGGTCAAATTGAACCCACGGGTAAAAGATGTTGGTACATTTGAAGGTAACAGGAGGGTTAATGCCCTGCACTATCCAAAGAGATCTGTGCAGAGGTAACAAGCTCCTCTACAAAAACAAAGAGGAGTCGGACACTTCTGTGGGCATTGCCGTTGCGTCGGTAATTGCATCATTGCTGTGGCACAATTAAAACGTGCCATATCATATATGTTAGCAGGTGGACCATCTAAAATAAAAACATGCAAGTTTCTCATGATCATACATACCGTTTTCTTTGAACAACATTGGTTCTGCACCTCCTCACATGGACGGCCCAGAATAAAGGCAAACGGGGGGTTGTGTACCCCGGCTGGCGTCCAGTTGGTTTGACCCAATCATCCCACATCGGGGAGATTCCAACGTGTGACGGGGGGTTCAGGCTGTCCGTTTCCATTTGTACCTTTTATGACATTTATAACGCCCCAACTTTGTTTCCCCTTCAGGCCATTCGGCCATATTAATGAGGAGGCCTATCCCGTTTCCACTGGTCTGACCGAAGGGCCGTTACCCGGCCGTAAATGACAGTTTTCTCCGCTGCACGTTATATTTTGGTCGTGTCCCTGGGAAGGTGACCGCGCAGCAAGATGCCGTCTCAATTACCCGCCTGAATCCAGCTTGGTCTACAGGTTCATCGTTTCCTCTGCCACAAGATGGTGATTTT
The DNA here is from genome assembly GCA_036178185.1 of Liparis tanakae. Taxonomy (NCBI): domain Eukaryota; kingdom Metazoa; phylum Chordata; class Actinopteri; order Perciformes; family Liparidae; genus Liparis; species Liparis tanakae. The sequence goes on along the minus strand of CM070110.1, from coordinate 15,561,663 downwards.
CTCCGGTCCGTCTAGCGTCACACTCCCCCTCGTCTGCGCTTCCTTATTCTCACATGTACAATAATGGTGTTTTACGACGTTTGGGCCAGTGCTGCTTGACAATTTTGAGAAGAATACCGGTTGTATTATCTTTGTGTTGACGGAAAAAAAAGTCAGCTGTATTAGTCTGGCAGCTGCATTTGTCTGGTTCCTTCACGGCTGATAAGGTGATAAAAGCACGCCAAGCATGACTTGAGGTTATTGCTTTCCTCGAGCTTCCTCTCCCCTTCTCTTTGCGCCTCTCATTTCGTTCCCTCGGAGATGCCCGGTAATTGACACATAATAGATCTCGCTCTCTTTGTTTCCTCCATCTTACTTTTGCATAATCCCGTGCCTCCTCTTCCTCTGCTCTCACACCTGTGTTGAACGCAGTTGGACAGTTCTTCCACCGCCAGAACAAATACCCTCCTGCCTTTGTCTGCAGAGCGACAGTAATGGCCATGCAGGGGAGATTCATTTATTTGACACCGAGTAGTGAGAGGGTGATGAAAAGGTGAAGAAATAAATCTTTCTGAGCCTTTTTAATATTTTAATCGTGACAGATTTGACTTCAATAATGAAGCTTTGTTTCAAAATTGTTAGCAGACAAACATCAGATCAAATTCTGAGATCCAGTCCTTCTTTTACATGCGCCGCAGAGCTCGCCTCTCGTGTTGTCTCTCCACCAGCTGAGAAAAAGATCTGAAATGATCTTTAAAAGATGGACGAATGCACCAAATAATACGTTGCAGATGGCATCATTTTTACATTTAACGTGGACAATGCGTCCCTCTTTTTGTCTCGTGATATTAAAATGCATAGTGCAAAACAAACGCGACAATGGAGCCCCCCCCCCCCCCCCCCCCACCCTCGCCTTGTTGTGTATCCAGAGTCTTCCTCTTTACACGGTGGCCTATCTGTTAGAAAACACTCAAAGGAAAATTGTCTTTATGAAAAGATCTCAGCGCTTTCATCGAAGGCTCTAAATATTTTTTGTCAATACCACATGGTGAAAATGTTTCTCTGAGGAAGAAAACAACTTCTCACAGAGCGCTTCAACACTCAGTTCATCCCACTAGATTCAATAGGACTTTTTTATCAAGCAGCAGCATTAGTACGACACGCCATTAATCACGACAGTTAGTTTAACAGTCGTAACAGTACATTGTTTAAATAATTCAGCGATATCTGAACAATTCATATTTCATAAATATTCCAGGAAATGAGGGAAACAAACTCCAACGTAAAGCTTGAGTGGACTCATCCATGCGTACTGTTTACAGGATGACGCGCAGGAAAAGGCGTGCCACGCTCTAAGGTGCGATACATTATTGAAGTTGCCGGTCGTCAGATTGGCGGCACGCATTAAATCCCAGATGTCGTACGTACGCACGTGAGCGGCTTTGTTGGATGTGGCGCTTGCGTCGCGGCACAATGGCTGCGAGGGCCCGCGGTGCTATTTCAGGAAGCGCTGCAGGGAGAAAGGGACACGTCTCTCTGGAGAGAGAGAGAGAGAGAGAGAGAGAGAGAGAGAGAGAGAGAGAGAGAGAGAGAGAGAGAGAGAGAGAGAGAGAGAGAGAGAGAGAGAGAGAGAGAGAACGAGGACATCTCTGCTCTCCTTTGATGTAGTTATTGTCCAAGTTTAGCACAAACGTCCACTTGGTCTCCAGCTGGGACCGGTTACTTCTTTAGGTGGTCAAAGATCAAGAGACACGGTCACCGTGACCGCGTACAAAAAACATGTTTTTTGGTCATTACTTGAGATTTCACACAATCGCCTAATAGACGATGATGAAGCGATGACACGTTGGACACATGGAGGTAAAGTGCAACTTGACGGGGCGGCGGAGGGAACACAACAGCGATGTGTGTGTGTGTGTGTGTGTGTGTGTCTGTGTGTGTGTCTGTGTGTGTGTGTGTGTGTGTGAAGGCACCTGGAGAAATGAACCGTCTGTCGGAGTGGGGAGTGACTGCCGAGGGTTGAGAGGTTTTCTTTTGGAAGGAGGGCGAACACACATGGACTCCGAGCTAAATGAAGATGCTTACAGTATGTGCCGAGAACACAAATGCATAATCACGGTGTTTTGTGCACTCATCACGTCGCCAGTTGAAATTACGGTCACCTTCACTGCATCACTCTTTTCTCCCCTCTCTCTCTCTCTCTCTCTCTCTCTCTCCCTCTCCCTCTCTACACACATAGACAACCATGTGTCAAGCTCTCCTGTGCTCCCAATAATCACGTGGCAGCCATAATCACACCGGCAGCAATGATAATAGCCGTTATGCTGCACATCTGTCAGCGGTGCGCGATGCCGTCAGGAAGCTGCGGCTGTCTGCCGGCGGTCGCACACAAACACTCCCCAAAGCCTTCTAACGGTTGCCTTATCAGCATCCGTGTTTAATAACCGGTTTCTGTGTACACCCCCATGAGGTGAAGTCATTTGGCTTTTGATGAATCGTTGGAAGAGGAGAACTTCATCTCAGTTCTCACTTGTTACAGAAATAGGAATAAATGTAAACGTATCAAAGCACCAGCTGCTCGTATGGAACACCTCCGTAATGGATAACGTCACACAGAGGGGGAACACTCCCGTTCACACGCTGAGAATCAGCTTCATTAATTAAGGTAAACGCAGTGGAATTTGGACACCAACTGTATTATTTACAGTTGAGAGAATGTTGGAGGTTTCAGACCCAAAAGAATAATAATTAAGTAACTCAAACTACCATTTAGGGAATCCCCCGTAGGGTTGCATTCCAGGGGAGAATACTTACTTCCAAATACCCGTTCATTTAGAATTACCCTGCTCAGAAAAACACATGTGACCCTCTATCAATGGCATCCAGTTTCAGTTATGCGAACCGAACCATATGCTCACTTTCTATATCTGAGTCTTTGTTTCTGGAAAAGCTTTAATTCTAGCTTCTAAGAGGCAAAATGTTCCAACTCCCAACTCAGTTCAAATGATATCTAGGTACATGTGTTCACATGAAACTCTGTCAGCTTGTTTTTATTTTATGGTTTATTTAATAAGGGACAGTGTACATTGATAGAAAACATTTCAGTAAATGTGCCAGAGTTAGCCAAGAGGTGATTTTTCATCTGTAGACCCAATATTGTTACATGTATATTGTCTCCTTTTTTAAATATACATCCTATGCAGGTTTACTAAGTTTTTAAGGCAATTGAAAAGGTCACAAACACTCAATTAAGCTTGTGGTCTGTGCACGTCATGTAAAATAACTACGTCTGTTACATACAATAGTACTAAGTAACTGGGGTTACATATATGCTACTTGTAAAAGCCAAATGCATGATTTAATTTGTTATAATAATTTAGTTTAGGTAACTGAAGATAAATCTTTTTCATCATGATTTGAAAGAATGTTTAGGTTAACATATATAATTTAGTATTGTATTTAAAAGCTGAATAACTTGTGAGAATGTAAGCTTCCAATCAGAGGACGTGACGTCAGTATAACAGCTGCGTGTTGGACTGTCAGGATTTGAGCTCAGACATTGATTTTTGGCCATGTGTACATGTACTCTACTCAACGTTTTCTAGTAAACTTTTTTTATGGAAGAACTACTTGTCTCACTCCCGTGTCAATTAATAGTTTCTAAACTGAACTCAAACTTGTGGTACAGAAGACCCAGAACTATACGGAGTGCCACTACAATACTTCAGTTGCAACATTTACAACACAAACAGCGGCGTCCTGGGGGAAAGTCGTGTGTTTGAGTCAGGCTCAGTCTGAGAAATGCGCGTATTAGTAACAGTAATTAATGTATTCATAGAAATGTATAGAATACAGTGTGTGTGTGTGTGTGTGTGTGTGTGTGTGTGTGTGTGTGTGTGTGTGTGTGTGTGTGTGTGTGTGTGTGTGTGTGTGTGTGTAATATATGAAACTATGCATGAAGCTCCTCTTTGTCTTTTTCATGGCCCACAAATTGAGCGGTAAGGCTCACTTGAGTGATTTACCTCGACTCGGTTCCGCCTGCTGGCGTCTTTCTTTCACTCAAGCATCTTTTTAGCAGCTTCCTGAGCTGATGGCGTGTGCAGCGCCACGCCGAGGGCTCTCCCTCTCTCTGGGAAAGTTACAATGGCATTACCTGTCAGCTGGGATGATAGGGCCCGTCCGTCTCTCAGTAAATAAAAGACGTGCCGAAGCGCAACAGGAAAAAATAAGATTAAAAAAGAAGCAATTTCAGAAAGAAAAGAAGCTTTTCCCAAATCTCTCATTCTTTGTTTCTGTCCCGTAACATTCAGCAGATTTGTCTGCTGAGAAACGCATTACGTTACAACGAAAAAAAAAGGCTTTAACAAGCGCAACCGTTTCTTACCTTATTTGTCAGAAGCACTCGCCTCACAGTCGGCGTGGAGCGCCGCTTCCCTGGGACGTACACACACACATACACACACACACACACACACACACACACACACACACACACACACACACAACACCGTGAGTTCAATGCTTATGCTTCAAGCACAAGTTGAGCTGCATAGAGGCAAAGTGTATAAAAGTAGTTATTACTTTTGGCTTTAACATTTTTTTATTTCAATCCTCACAATGACATCAGCGTGTCGTCTGTGTGTCTCTAATCGTCCACCGCATGGCGTATTCATCCCCGCCGACATGTGGGTGTGTCGCTTCAGATTTAAATGGCTCTATCTGCCTCGGGGAGATCAATTTGGATTAATTCGTTTTGATTGATCGCTCTTGTTTCCTTATTGGGCCCGCCCGCTCAAGGCGCCGCCCGTCTCCGTGGCGCCCATCAAGCTATCAGCCTGAGAAGAAATGTACGACTCAGCATCCGGTGGTTCTGGGGGATCTGGGAATACCTGTGAACCTGCAGGCCATGCTGGAGATTATTCACCCACACAGACAAGTGGTCAGACGGTTTCCCAGCATACAATGCAGCATTCTCTCTCACACACACACACACACACACACACACACACACACACACACACACACACACACACACACACACACTCACACTCACGGCGGACTATACCCACAAGCTTTTGAAGCAGCTGAGCTTCAAAACAGTTCAGCAAGTCGATGGAGGAAATTGCCTCGAGCCCCTCAGCACAGCGCTCTGCAAATAAAATCCATTCTGCATTCACATGTAGATGAAGGAATAAAAAAAAAAAAGAAAGATGTTAAGCAATTAAATGTACTTTACGTCTAGATTTAAATGCACCCAGCTGTAGAGCAATTAGTGCATATTCTCACATGACCCCGTGAGACGGATTTCCGGCGTACGTGATACGGAGTCCGTTGCTCTGTTCCTCCGAGTAAACACGAGGAGTCCCTCTCATTGTCTTCCCGCCACATTATCAACGTCTACACGCGGTTCTGTCTCCGCCGCCGTCTACCACGTAAGAAACGCAGGCGCGTTACATCGTTCTTGTCCTGTAGAAGCTGTGAGGCGGTTTGTGGAACGCTGACGACAGCGTCCGCTTGTCATGGGCTTTAGTTTCTCTCGTGTGTTTCCCCTCAACTCGGTCGTGTTATTTTCCTCGTCGCCGTTGAGTAGGAAAAAACAGGAGCTGGCACGGCCCAGCCGGCGCTACCTTTTTACACTCGCCGCCTGCAGCGGAACAAATCGATATGTGACCGTCGTTACCAGACCAATCAGTGTCACCGCTGTCAGCGACCAGACAAAATGCGTTTAGGATAAGCTGTGTTGTGCGTGTCCAAGAGACCACGCGTCATCATTTGCTGGACAACGGCGGGGGTGTTGAAGGAATCGATAGCAATATTTCAACGGTTGTTCTGTCAAACTTAAGCTACAGGCATTTGTCCAGTTCACTGTGGTCGTGTCACATCCAGCAGTCTGGAACTTCAGGGCTGGACCCAAATGTTCCGCTACTCGTAAATGTCGTCGGCTGAGAATTCAGTCCTATTCTTTTGTTTTGTTTTTCTCAACAAAAAAACCCCCCTCAGGTTACAAATATGCAAAAAAAAAAACAACGATTTATTCACAAAAACAATTCCTTTGATTGGACTAAAAAACGCGAGCTATGCCGTCCGTCTCTGCCAAGAACGGAGACATGTCCTTCACGAGTCATGTCGTTCCTCCGTTGCCATCCGCGGGGGTCCGGAGGCCTGAAAGGGCACGGCGTCAGCCTCCGGGGGCCTCGCTGTGCACGGGCAACTGTCACAGAGGCGGCGTGTCATGCATTATGCACCGCAACATATATTATTTTAAGTCTTGAGATTGCAGTCCAAAGAAGCGGCAACAATTGTGACATAAAAGTGCCATCGCACTGACTTAATAGATCACTTTGTGTGTGACGGCGGTTCTTCAAAAAGGCTTTATGGCATTGTCACACAGAAGGTTTCAGGCTGCTGGGAAGAAATATCACTGAATGGCACAAAAAAGTGGGTCAGTCTTTAACAGCACTCAGGCCAGCATATATTTTTATAAATATCGGCTTTAAGAGGAACACATGTTGCATGTAGGCGATGTTTTGAGATCAATCGAATATACTACACAAAGAACTGCTGAAAGCATTGTATTACATATTCATCAGCCATTCGCAGGAAGAACACAAACATACTTGGAACTGTCTAGTCCCTATCATCAATATTTCATAAGAACAACATCCTCAGCACAGGGGAATTGGTAAATTATTAATTAGCCCTCCTGTGGAATTTAATTAGCGTGTTCTTTGCATGCACGGTGTTGCTGTGTGTGTGTGTGTGTGTGTGTGTGTGTGTGTGTGTGTGTGTGTGTGTGTTGGGGCCCTGTGTGTGTGTGTGTGTGTGTGTGTTGGGGCCCTGTGTGTGTGTGAGGCTTTTTGCGTGGGCATGATTCCTCCGGGACACCTGTAATGATTCCACACCAGAAGCGTTCAGCGCACCACGATGCTGTCGACACAACGCACACTTTCATTCCAAATCTCCGTCTTCGATAACGTCTCATCTGTGCGTCGGCAGAATGAAACGCAGCCACAACATTCAGGTATCTGAGCGGTAATGCGTTGAGGCAGAGGCCGCCGAGGCAAGCAGAGGCTCAGTGAAGCTAACGCCGCTGTCAGAATACGCTGTTAGGGAGACGGATCCGAGTCTGGTAGTAGTAGGTGTGTGTGTGTGTGTGTGTGTGTGTGTGTGTGTGTGTGTGTGTGTGTGTGTGTGTGTGTGTGTGTGTACACAAACGTGTACTTCAGGTCAGTCTATACTGAGACGAATAAAAGAAACGCAAGTCTAAGTACAGAAGCTTTAGGCCTTTACGGACCAGGATCTACCAGACAGGTTTACCCACACGTGTACAGTATGTCCCACAGCATGCGGAATCTGGTTTAATCTGGTTTCCCGTGTTGTTTCTGTAAAATTCGGTCCACACTGCTGGAGTCGGGAATTTCTACGAGCTCCTCATCTCAACTCAACTTTGAGTCTCCTCACTTATTGCATGCAAAGTGCAATTCCTTCATGTGTCACACGATTTTTTCCCAACAATGCATGTTTTAGCGAGTGAGCTAGTCACACACATCGTGTATCGGTGGACATATTTGAGTGACGTCACCACTTGGTTTGTGGAAGACCAGTTCGGTGTGGAGCTGTGTACAGCTGAGGGCGGAGTAAGACATTGATTCGGTGAAAAACAAGTTTATAATTAACTCTCATAAACTAAAAACTTTAAAAATGCAAGTCCCAGAAGGCCGAGGTACCAACCTGCCAATCACAAGTTAGCCGAACACAACAGCATAACTTTACGGTCTATTTGACCATCAATTACAAATTGAACATCATGCTGTATTGAGGAATATTTAAAACTACAGATTGAGACCATAAATCCATGTTCACAATGCTTGCTGATGTGATGCATTAAGCGAGAAGGTTCTCTCTTCGCCCTCTATTCAATCTGAACGCAGGAGTCGTCCCCTGAAGGGCAGTTGGAATAATGCAGGGTTAAGGCTCGTCTTCAATGGTCAGAACGGGCGGTTGCAGCCTCGTTAGACGGAGGAGGAGGCAGCTGTGGCTCTGGGCTCGGGGTCCTGAGGGCCCAACACAAACCTGTCTGGAGCGGGAAGTTTGAAATTAGCTGCAAGCGTGAGCGGTTGGTCATGAACACGACTGTGTGTCAGCTAGCGGTAACCTACATATGAAGTTAAAAAAAGAAGAGTAAAGCAGGCCATTACAATACAATAACAAACCTACTCTCAAGTCATCTGGGGAAATACCTCAGTTTGTTAGCGCTACAGAGACACGCCACGCTTTGAGCTTTGTTAGGCGCCACACGTGTGTCAAAATAGTCACACACCTGTAGTGGCCGTTTGTCCAATAAATCAATCAAAACTATAAATCAAATTGCCGTATGGTGGGTTTTGGAGTTGGCACAGCCAAAAGAAAGTAATGTCCATTTCCATATTCTGATAATTTATTTACAAAAAAAAAAAAAAAAAGAACAAACAAAATGTTGATGCTGCCTCTCATGTGCTGGTAACAAACCATAGGCTACCCCAGTGCATGCTGGTCCTGAAGCTACTCACACCTACATATAACCACAGGTGCTCACTGTGACCCAATCAGTGATCCAATCCTAAAACTAAATACATTTAAATAACAATCACAATGTAAAAGTATCATAAGAAAAAAGCTCTTTTAATATATCAAAATATATAACATAAATAGGCAATGATTAAACATTATTACTTTACAGTAAAACTAAATACAAATGTGAAAAATAAATAGTGACACACCTTGGTGTATTGTACAGAGACGTTGCCACCTTGCTGGTATATGTACCCTGTTACTTCATAATAAGGTGGAAAATGTATACATAAAATCCTAATAGCAGCGTTTCATTATTCAGTGCTGCTTTGAGAAGCTCTGCTGTGGCTGAACATTTAAACAATTCACTCTGTTTTCTGCTGCACTCATCTTGGGGAGGAAAAAAAACAAAACATTTGCTGCTATAAAATTCCATCAGCGGCTGAAAGTTTGTTAGTGTGCACTTGCAAAAAGCATGGGCGGCTGTTTCAGCAGAAATACTGTTGTCTACCCCTCTGTTTGTTTGTTTAGTATAGCTGCATAGAAGCAGCTTGCAAAATGTATGGTAGCCACAAAACATCTCTTGGGATGCTGCAAAAATCTTTGAATAATAAAATATGTGCAGTCAACTCCTCAACTCCCCCCCCCTCCCCTCCTCTGCATTAGAGGCAACAACTGTGTTCCTCAAAAAGCCCGTTGTACATGTTTCTATTACGTGAAACACGGGGCTCAGTTTCTCGCCGTGGGCTAAAAGCCTCCACATGAACTGCCCCGAGCCCAGATGTTCATGTTGACTATAAACATTTGTACATAACACGTTTCCAACTCCGCCTCCCGGTATCACAAGGCCAGATGTCCACTCTGGCTCCAACAGGCGTTCCCGCTCACACACGGTTTCACCGGTCCTCTGCTTCATTACCTGGGAGTCACGGTAACTAACAGGATGACTGAATGTGCCATTGAGCGGAACCTCTTTTTTTTTTTTTAAACGACGGCAGCTTCTGCCAAAGCTCTGGGCGCACGGCACGGCCCGGACAGATGCTAATTGATCTGCCGAGGGCTGAATTATAGAGGCAAACACGTACAGGTCCTGAGAGGGAAGGGGGGGCTATTGGAATACGATTTAGGCAGAATAAGGAGTGGGGGGGCATCAAAGGAGAACGTATGAAGTAGTGAACAAGGAGCCCAATTGGATTTATTCTCCGGATGTCAGTTTCGGTTCATTTTCCTTCTGATAGCCCGCCACCCAATAACCAGTAACTAACCATGTTTAAGAATACATAAAACAAGAGAATCGACGTGGAGGACAGTGGAGCCCTTTTTCTTTAACGCCGGCGCTCCACCGACTCGATGGACTGACCCGTGGTTATCGCCGGACGGCCGTTCAACAGAGTCGGATCGGTGGGAAGGAAGAGACGATCACATGACGCGTCCGTTTAGGAACTGGAACATTTATAAAACTCATTTGTCTGCTTTCTCGCCTTCTCTTTAATTTTGCCCTGAGAACGACAGCTGGGTATACACGGCGTCATGCACGTCTACATCCAGCTGTTACACACACACACACACACACACACACACACACACACACACACACACACACACACACACACCACATCAGGCCCAGGGCTCGTGCTGTCTGAACTGCTCGCTGGTTCTACGTGTTCATTTAACACAGACTGTAAATGAACCTCTAAAGACAGTTAATTAACGGTTTGTGTTCATTTACCAAGTTGATGGTGTACGATTCACTATTTAAATGAATAATACTATAATAATAATAAATCATATTGATGTATTTATTTGTTACAACTTGGCTTTACAAAGTTAGGAGAGCACTGTTCAAGCCAAGATTGATAATTCCTTCTACATCAAAAAAAAAAGACACTCCATGTCGATGTGTCCTTGGAGAAGACACTTTACCCCAAATTGCTCCTCCGGTGAAGGAATGGGAATGAATGATTAGTTAGAGTCCTGACGGCTGGATGATGACATGTGGTCAAGACCAGTTAGCCCCATGCGAGTACAGGTCCATTTACCGTCATCCATATCGGGTCGGTATTTGTTCTCGGCAGATTCCCAAAGCCCAGGAACCAAGGAAGGAGGGACGGGGGCTCGCTGGTGTACGGTTCTATGAAATTCGGGCCCCTCCAGGGCAGAAGAGAAGAGTTCCAGAATCCAAAGATGTATAATAAAAAGTATTTAATATAAAAGAAAAAGGATCATGAGCATATATGTTCTCGGCCGAGGGCGTCACATGTTGTCAGCATGCTCTTCTCTAAGCACTTTACAGAGGAGAAGCTTCACTCACTGTCGGCAGCTGTCCCCCACTTCTGGTTTTCGGAAAAAATCTAATCCCGGCCCTTTAAAATAAGATGGCTTCAAAATAAAAGTTTCTTCCGGATGGAAACAGCTGTTTTTTATGATTAATACGGGAAGCCTACTAGGTCTCATAATCAATACATTTCACTCGTATCCGAGTCATACTATAGTTATAATACCCATAAAACATCTGACAATCAGTATGACCATTACATTAATACACAATAATCATTATACAGTGATTTTCTACTGTTTTCCCCAATATATTCTTCTGATTATTCTTCATAATATCCCTTATTAATTACCATCTATTTATTATGTATTAATTTAAAACAGTCTTTCTAATTTACATGTGCAAGTATATATAACAACACATTACAACTCTGGTTACCACGCTCCTTTCAGTCAGCATCTCTGCAGCACAGCAGGTCACCACGGTGACCGCTTCACATCCTGGTGATAATGTTAGTTATGTTTTAGAAGTACGTTTGAAACAAAGTCGCTGGCCACATCGTACACATTGCAAGTATCTGTAGATGAGGAATGTGTCGTGAAAGTTACTTCATGGATTGACAAACGGTAATTAGGAAAATCCTTTATTTGTTCCACATTCCTCAGATGGAAACGTCCTCTGGCTGATTCTACATTTCAGACAACAGTTAACAAAACTCACCGCCTGAAATGGCTGCACAAACGGTTCGGCTGAAGTTGAGGGTGAATCCCTGTTGGTCATCCCGAAGCCCGGCAGACCGAGTTACCGGCTCGGCTCAGCTCTAGAAAACAGAAACAAACAGTGCTTGAGTCCAATTAATTATATTACAAGTTGAAGGGAAGACGAGAGGAGAAAGAACCGCATGGCAATGCTAATTTTAAAACTCCGTAGTCCCTATGACGCCGGCCTCCTGCATGTATCTTGTTATCCATCGGATGACCACCAAAGATCCACTCGCTCTCCTGCTGTCCTCCTCTTGCTCGCCCATCTGTTCTCTCGCCCTTCCCCCAGGGCCGCAATGCAACCGCGTTCCATTGTAATGTGGATTGATGGGCGGCCTTCAGGTGATGCAGTGACATTTAATGGAGAGGCAAAGAAGATCCAGCACATGCCATTGCTACCTGAAGGGCTTCTTGTGCACGTTCAGGACTATTTCTATTCCACGGTGTTTTCCTCAAGCCAAATGAGCATGGAAAAGGGACGGGACACTGTTATTGACTTCATAGGTAGCCAACAGGGAAGCAGTCTAATTGGCCGAGTGTGATCGTCACTCTTCTCATCCTCATCTGTTGCCTTCCTCGTGCACGTATACGCCCACGAGGACCACGACCACTTCAACCTAATCTGGAGGGAGGACAATCTAAATCCCCCCTCATCAAAGCACACATTATCGCTCTATCCAGGAGATCTCTTTGAGACTAAGCATCATGAAGGGCCCTACTCTCACACACTTTCACACTTTCACACTTTCACACACACACACACGCACACGCACACACACACGCACACGCACAAACACACACACACGCACACACGCACAAACACACACACACGCAAACACACACACACACACACTTTGTGAAAACACTGAAGTAGAATGTGTCACACAGAACAGCGAAAAGGTCGTGTCACACATAGTGGTCATCTGAATTCTTGCATCCCCCCCTCCCCCCTCTAACATGTCCGGTCGCACCCTCTAAACCCGAGCCCTGGGTCTCCGCCCGTCCGGGTGTAGAACGCAGCGCTCCGTCACACTAACGGACGTCGACGTGGCGGAGGGGAAAGAGGAGGCCCTGCGGCCGCCCGTCTGTCTGCTCAGAGCAGCCGAGTGCTGAAGTCTACAGAGAAACGCTTTGATGAGAACCGGCGACTTCAGCAGGTGTTGCAAATGGTAACGAGCCGCGGCTAGTCAGATCTGACTGTCTGTGTGCGTGCGTGCGCGTGTGCGTGTGTGTGTGTGTGTTTGTTTGTTTGTTTATCAATCCTAAGGGAGGTCTCAAATGTCCCCGTTCTGTTCCGCAGTTGAACGCGCTGCTTTGCTTCTGTGTAATTCCAGGAGGAATAATGCACGGCAATCTGATGATGGAACCCCTTGTTTTGTATTGCGTCTGAAATGTACGTTTTGGAACAGCGCCGCGATCGGCCCGTTACATCACCGTTTCATCAAGAACCAAGAACACTCGACACATTAGCCCCCGAATGCCGCCAATGCGCCTCTGCAATTGGCTCTCTATTCAAACATCGTTTCTTTTATTTTTTATTTGTCCGTCTCAAGTCTAGGAGCTCAGTTTCCTTTCATTTCCTGTCATCGCCCGAGGTAAACTACAATGGACCAAGACGACAGAGAGAAAACTGAGGAAATAAAGTCATTTATCATGAGTGGGGATGCTGCCGATGGACAAAGGGTGAACCGTTTCAAGAGGAGAGAAGGAGAGACCTTGTCCACTTTGGGTGAGACGTCTTCAAAACAAAGTGCAAATGACATAAACAACTTACAAAATGCTTCATGGCGGCACATTTGTGGACGGGTAAGATAGATAGATAGATAGATAGATAGATAGATAGATACTTTATTTATCCCCAAGGGGAAATTTGTTGTTACAGTAGCACCAATAAACTAAACACGAGAATAAAATATACATATAAGAAACAGAAACACTGACTGTGCACAAAGTGAAATATTAAATACAAATAAAATAAAATATATATGTGTAAAAGTAAATTAAATATAGTCAGAGTGTGCAAAATGCAAAGTGTGTGTATGTGTGTAGTGTAAATGAAATGTGTGAAGTAAGGAGTGAGTCGAAGCTGAACTGTTGAGACGCAAAGAGCTGGATGACGGCCGTGCATCGAGTCTTTCCCGTGTCCTCCTCGCTCCCTCTGAAACTGGGAGCAGCGTTCCTTGGAGGAGCCTCAGGAGCTCTCAGCGTTAAGAGGCATCGCCGCTGTCTCCACTTTCTTTGTTTAATATCCTCTCATCTATCCCGTCTCCGTTCACGGAAACTAATTTTCCTTTGACATCTCTGGATAAATGGTGAGACAATGTCAAAGCCAGATGAACAATGCCTATTTAAAATGCTGAACCAAGAGGGGGGCATTAGGATGGTGCACAGCAGGTCCGAACACCACCACCACCACCAGCTGCTTCTGTTCTATTGTGTCAGGTACAGCTTATTGATCCCGATGGCGTGTGACCTTCTTATTGAATTGTCCGCTACATTATTGGAATTCATTGTGTTTACTTAATTGCCAGCGGGGCATTTCACTTCCTGCATGCTTCATTTGCAGCGTTTCCATTTGCTCCCGCCGTACACCTCCATCCTTATCAGTTCCAAAACAAACACCCCACTCCTTTCCCTCTGCACTCGGTCCTGCCGTTCTTCAGCTAATGAACAGTGGAGCTCCTGCGCCATAATAATTAAGCTGCATGTCATTTGTAGTAATTGCGTGTGGGTGTGGAAATGAGGAGAGGAAATGTACTGCAGATTGGAGCGGCAGCGGTGCATTAAACACCAGTTTGTCTGCCTGCCTGTCTGTCCACCTGTCTGTCCGTCTGTCTGGCCACCTGTCTGTCTGCCCAAGGGGATGAGGAAGGGTTTTAATCGTATGTTTTTCCCTTTGCTACAAAGCAGAGGGAGGGTGAAGAGGACGGCAGAGTTTAAAGAATTAGGTGAGGGACTAAGGATGCAGCTTGAGGAGGACAATCGAGAAGGGGATAGATGGAGTGGGGGAGGAATAGGCGGAGCTAAACATGCGTGTGTTTGTGTGTGTGTGTCTGTGTGTGTGTGTTTGTGTGTCTGTGTGCCACTCGTGATAACACAATGCATACACGACCCCCCCTCCCCCTCATCCACCTGCTACTCTGCACCCTCTATGGGGGGTAGCAGTTTGCCGTGTGTTGGTTGCGTTCGATGTTGCAGTCGTGTGTTGTATTCATTTAATCACACGATGCAGCAGGTCATTGCTAACACACCTGGCGTCTGCACTCCTCTGATTGCACCTTCTGGGTTATGCGATTCAGTCTTTTTGTGATTTTCAACAAGCCCCTTTTTGACAGATTGGGATGAAAATGTCGTCTCAAACTCATCCTGGAGCTGACGGTGAACAGTAGTAACCACCACAACACTCGTGGGGGGTTTTGACTTGGATCCAGCTGCATCATCTGAGCCACAGCTGGAAGCCCGGTGTTCACACCATACCTACTGGGATGGATCTCAAAACAAAACATTCACGTGCCCAAAGAGGTGTCAAGCACCGATTTAACATCCCCATGTAGTATCCTGTGACACCATCACGTCTTGATTCTCAGCTTTAACGGGGGAAGTCATGTCAACATGTTCTGGGTTGGACTTGTTCACGTAGCTTTCAGTAGTGTGTGTGTGTGTGTGTGTGTGTGTTCCTTTTTGACAAAATGACTTCGGTCTCCAACCGCAGATGATTCTCTTCTTGCGAATATGCCCCTCCCCCCCACCCACCCCCACGCACACACACAATACCTCATGCACACCGATGCACATGGGATACGTAAAGACGCACGTGAACATACGTGCCATCTACAGACACACACCGACACACATGATTGGCTGACTCACCAAAAGAAGGATTATAGTTCACCGCTGTCTCACGAACCCACCACCGATCAAGTGATGGAGAGTTTTCCCCCAGACGGTTTCATTTTCAATGACGGAGCTCGACCGCACTTGATATGTCGAGACGGGGAAGTGTTTTCAAAGCCCCATAACTCTGCTGCGGCTAAATACTCATTCCTCACTTCTTTCAGCCGAGTTTTTCAACATCAGATTTGTATCCTTTTTAAAAAGGCCTTTTTTATGGTGTAACACGATACTCGATTTGTAGTTTGAGTCCGTCAATAATAAACTGTTCAGTGGCTTTGCTCATCCACACATCATGTGTGCAGTGTAACTCAGTTTAATTAAAGTAACCATTAATTGAAATATACTTTATAAATCCCCAAGGGGAAAGTTGTTGGCAACAGTAGCAGCACCGATAAAACTAAACACAATAAAATATAAGTTTAAGAAAGAAAGTGACTGTGCATAAAGTAAAGTGTGCAAAGTGAAATATAAAAAATAAAATAATATATATATATATATATATATATATATATATATATATATATATATATATATATATATATATATATATATATATAAAAGAACTGAGCAAAAGCCAATTCACCCAGCTGGTGCCCTCTCTGTGACCTCTAAGGGCACGCACACACACACACACACACACACACACAGACTCACACAGGCACCTAAGGGCACAATCACACGTTTGATGGAAGGAACCCCAACATTTAAATATATATATATATATATATATATATATATATATATATATATTTACAAATATATATATATATATATTTGTACCCTGTATTCAACCAGAATAGAGGGATTCATTGTGCTCCACCAGATTGCGTGCCTTATGGGCGTAGGACTCTTTCACAAATAGTTACTGGTAAATTACTGGGAACCCATTTTCCCAACAATGGTTGTAGTTCAGTTTTATTTGTACATCCTACACACACAAAGGGAGGCACGCATATCACATTCGGATCTAGCAGCAATCTAACAGTACCAATAATTACATTTATACAACTCTACTTACATCTCTTATTATTTCCTGGAACATGGCTGATAGAATGTGATTCATGAGAAATGTTCTATGTAATTAATAATCCACTAGTTTGCAAGCCAAATCACAAGCCAAAGCATTTGATAGAGATAAACATAGGACCCCATCATGTCCTTAGAGACATGCAATACTTTGATGTGGCTTATTTTGTTATGCTTCTATTCTTATTTATGCGAGAAGAACAACATATGTGAAATGTATCGGAACAATATTATACATATAATAAACACACTTGCACATTCTAATAGTTAGAGATCTGTTATATTATAAAGTAATCTAATCGAATTAAACTAATTTATTAGAATATTTGTTGAAGTATGAAGCCTTTTGTAATATATATAAAGAACAGAAGCAGTCATGCAATGATGATTTAAATTCATTAATCTGAAGACACTTTGACAGTCACTGGACAGGAGATACAATAAACACACACACACACACACACACACACAGACACGGTACACAAACATCCTCCCTCTGAGTTTTCTCTGAGTCGGTTTGAAGAGACAAACAAGAATTCTGTTCACGCTTCACACGTTTCGGTCCTCAGGAGAAATATGTTGTGCCGGGACACTAAATGTTGAGTCCAATATGGTGGATGAAGAAGAGCGCCGTGTGTTTATGACGTGTGATTCATTCCACCGCATAACAGTAGGGGAGCCCAACATGTCATGGACCAGTGTGCCGGCAGCTTTGTCCCGTTAGCGCACTGCTTTGCCTCATGAATCTTAAGTCTGCGTTTAGCTAACGCAAACACAAACAGCAGTCACTCAGACTGTGCAGCAACTCCCCCCCCCCCCCCCCACACACACACACACACTGCAGACACACCCCCACCGTACAGAAATAAACACTTTTCTTTGATCTTATGAGATAATTATTCCTCCATGCATAGTAAATAACTTGCAGCACAATTCTATTAAAGTAAATATTTGGTTATTTGGAGTCAGTTTGAGAGTCAACACTTTAAACCCATTCGAAATCTTTAAAAAAGAAATTATATAAGGATCAAAAGTGCCGCACCAGCATAGTTTGGACTGCAGGGCAGTGACGCATCTCTCAGCTTTCATCAAATGATATATATATATATATATATATATATATATATATATATATATATATATATATATATTGTGGCAGACCAGGGGGAAAACCCGAGCAAACAGCGCATCGGAGGCGGATCCCAAAGCTCAGGTTGGGGGAAGTGACCCAGGGGACGTACTTCCCAGTACAGGTGCTACAGCCAATTGGCACCTGGGAGTGGTCACACCTGCAGCCCGTCAGCTAACGAGGGAACGGAGAGTATATCTTCCCTCCACTGGAAGCCATCGGGGGAGAGCTGCCTGAATAGGAAAGGAGAAGGAGCGTGGAACCTCAGGAGAGGAGTCGCGACAGACCAGAGGTAACTGGACCCTCTCACCTCTCTCCTCTGCTCTGCCCATCCAGGAGATACCAACCGTCTCACAGAAGGTGTGAGACTGAAGACCAAAGACCCCGACCGGGAAGAATCCTTTGTTTCCATTAGATGCCCATTCCCCCTTTTTCCTACACGTTTTATTAAAAGACCCTTTATTTTTGCACTTCTGAGTCTCCTGATTTTATTCCGAATCTCACCTCCACATCCCCCGGGTTGCCACATTTGGTGGAGAATGCGGGCACGGCGATCTATCGCTAGAGATTCTGAATAAAATAGGTACTCAGAGTCCCGCAGTGCTATGGAGGACGCCCTAGCACAGCTCGTGCAGATGCAAACCCAGCAGGCACAGAGCCTAAGAGCATTTCAGGATGCTATGACAACTCTGGGTCAGCACCTGATGAGACCGGAGAGGCCGACGGAACCCAGTAAAGTGCTCACCAAGCAGACGGCCGATGATGACATTGAAGCCTACCTAAGTGTTTTTGAGAGAACGGCAGAGAGAGAGAGGTGGCCTCCAGCAGAGTGGGCCGGGCTACTAGCCCCGTTTTTAACAGGTGATGCACCAAAGGCCTGTCGGGACCTCGCCCCCCCCGAAGTAAATAATTATGTTGTGTTATAAGCCACCATCTTAGCTCATTTTGGACACAACCTTCAGACCAGGGCCCAACAGTTCCACTCCTGGACATATGACGCCACGGCCCCCGTGACGTCAAGAGGTTGCAACCCTGATGCGACTGACACGCAGTTGGTTAACCACGGAGCCGGACCTTCAGCCCTGGACCGAGTTGTGATGGACCATTGTGTTAGAGCACTACCCAGGATGCCAAACTACATGCCTCCCAAAGCAGCCCAAAGACGGTGGATGTTCTAGTAGATGTATTGGAAAACCACCAGGTCACCGTGGAGCTGATGCGGAGCAGTCGACACGAGGGAAACAATCCCAGGTGGACTAAAGACCCCGTGACACCCCCGCCGCTACTCCGCCAGATTCCAAAGGTGGGACAGGTTCGACCGTCGCCCCAGCGTCGACCCCTCGTGAATCCGGACCGCCGAAAGTGCTTCAACTGTGGTCAAGAGGGCCACTTGGCTTTGAATTGTCCGTGAATGACGCCTTGATGCCGACGGCAGGCTCATCTGATCCACAACAGAAGGCCGGCAGCTACCTAACCACTTGCTGGGCCCATGAGGGTGCAAGGGCCCCAAAACTTCCCGTCAGAATAGGCGACGAGGATGCAGAAGCCCTGCTGGACTCGGGAGTGCTGTCACGCTCTACGACCGGCTGACAACTGGCCCCGGGGCCCCTATCCCAGTCTCCTGTGTCCATGGGGATTCGAGGAATTATCCCACCACCCACATTAAGGTTCAGACCACAAGGGGAACTTTTGAAGTCATGGCGGGAGTGGTAGAAAATTTGCCAGTACCAATGCTGATTGGTCGAGACTGCCCCATATTCTGGCGGCTGTGGGCCAATAGGATGGCCAGCAACAGGAGAAAACCTAAAAACAGACCTCGGAGCACCCAGAATACCAAGTTGCTACATGCTTGTGCAGCACCATCTAGCCCGACTGGTTCATCAGCAGAGCAGACGGACGAGGAAGCCCCGGCCCCAGCAGAGGCCCCAGCAAGGGAAGACCCACCACCGACCGAGGCCTCATCAACCGAAGTGTTTTCTGAGTTCCCCTGGTCAAGAGGAAAATGCCGTCAGCCCAGGACAGTTTGGGACTGCACAGTTGGAAGACCCCAACCTTGAACAAGCCAGACAGAACCTGACTGTGATCGAGGGGACTCCTGCAGAAGGGGTGAGTGTTATCCCCTTTCCCCATTTTTCAGTGAAGAATGGACTCCTGTATAGGGTAGCTAAGCTTAGGGAACTCGTTGTTGAACAGTTGTTGGTCCCTAAACGCTATGTGCCAAAAGTGTTGTACTTGGCCCATTCACACCTGTTGGGAGCTCATCTGGGAGTAGAGAAAACCTATGACAGAATCCTGGGCCGCTTCTACTGGCCAGGCGTGAAGAGGGCTGTCCAGGATTACTGCAGAAGCTGCCGGAGTGCCAGAAGACCGCGCCAAAGGTACAATATCACAATCCCTTGATCCTGTACCTTTAATTGATGTTCCTTCCAGAGAGTGGCCATGGATATTGTAGGACCCCTGCCGAAGTCCAGTAGGGGACATCGTTACATCCTGGTCATCATGGACTATGCCACCCGCTACCCAGAGGCAGTCCCGTTACGCACCGCAAGTGCTAAGGCGGTCGCCAAAGAACTATTCCTTCTGTGTAGTCGAGTAGGCATAGTAAAAGAGGTCCTTACGGACCAGGGAACCTGCTTCATGTCCGGGAAATGAAGGAGATGTGCAAGTTGTTGAAGGTGAGCCAAATAAGAACCTCAGTGTACCACCCGCAGACGGATGGCCTGGTAGAACGCTTCAATAAGACCCTAAAACAAATGTTGCGAAAGACTATTGATGCCGATGGAAAAAAACTGGGACCAATTAATCCCTTTGTCTTGTTTTCAATCCGAGAAGTTCCCCAAGCTTCCACAGGGTTTTCGCCGCTTGAGCTGCTGTACGGACGGAAACCCAGAGGCCTGCTGGGTGTGGCTAAAGGAGCTTGGGAACGACAGCCATCAGCCCACCCCACTATGATTGGGTACGAGGACTAGATGAAAGACAGGATGAGAAAAATATGGCCTATAGTGGGAGCATATGCAGCAACGGGCTCAAGCCCGAATCTATAACCGAAAAGCTCAAGTGCGGGAGTTCCAGCCCGGAGAGTTTGTACTGGTCCTGGTGCCAACGGCTGAATGCAAGTTCCTTGCCAAGTGGCATGGGCCCTATGAAGTGGTCGAAAAGGTGAGCGAGGTCAACTACAAGGTGAGACAACCTGGGAGAAGGAAACCCTGCCAACTTTATCACATTAATCTGCTGAAGAAATGGCACGCCCCTGACTGTGTTCCGCTAACAACATTCACTGTCGAAGTCCCCGATCCTGTTGCTTCACAGGTACCTCTAGGCCCCCAGTTGGGGCCGGCCCACCGGCAAGACATGTTCGAGCTAACCAGTCAATTCCAAGATGTGTTCTCCGACCTTCCGACGCACCCATGTCATCCAACATGACATAATCACCGAGCCAGGAAAGAAGGTGAGGCTGCGGCCCTATCGCATCCCAGAGGCAAAGAGGAAGACCATCCAAGAAGAGGTGAGAAAGATGTTGGAAATGGGAATTATTGAGGAATCTCATAGTGCCTGGTCAAGCCCCATTGTGCTAATCCCCAAACCGACGGCACTGAGAGATTCTGCAACGATTTTAGGAAAGTAAATGAAATCTCAAAATTTGATGCCTACCCTATGCCGAGAGTGGATGAGTTGATTGAGCAACTAGGCCCAGCCCGCTTTGTGTCCACTCTGACCTCACCAAGGGTTACTGGCAGGTTCCCCTCACAGAAAGAGCCAAGGAAAAGACAGCATTTTCTACCCCGGAGGGCCTGTACCACTATAAAGTCCTGCCCTTCGGAGTCCATGGAGCACCAGCCACCTTCCAGAGGATGATGGATCAGGTATCTGACCTCATCGTGAGTATGCAGCGCCTACTTGGACGATGTAGTAATTCACAGTCCCGACTGGACCTCCCATGTAAGCCAGTTGAGAGCTGTCTTGGGAAGGCTACGGCAAGCTGGCCTGACTGCCATCCCCAAGAAGTGCCACCTGGGTGTAGAAGAGGCACAGTACCTTGGCTAGGATGTGTTGAGTGGCGTCGTGAGACCCCAACTCAGGAAGGTGGAAGCCATTACCACCTGGCCGAAGCCAGCAACGAAACGGCAAGTTAAAACGTTCCTGGGACTGGTGGGATATTATCAGTGTTTTATCCCTCACTTTGCTACCATTGCAGCCCCCCTACACGAAATGACAAAGAGCCACCCGCACCATGTACTCTGGAGTGCTGAAGCAGACAAAGCGTTGAAACCCTTCAGAAAGCCTTGTGCACCGAGCCGGTCCTAAGTACACCAAGCTTTGGGGATACTTTCGTTGTCCATGCAGATGCCTCGGATCAGGGGTTGGAGCTGTGCTGTCCCAGGTGAAGGGAGGGGAGGAACACCCAGTGACGTACATTAGCCGTAAGTTTCTAAAACATGAAAGGAACTATTCGACTGTGGAGAAAGAATGTCTAGCAATTAAATGGGCGCTAACCAAGCTACGATATTACCTCCTCGGCAGAAAGTTCACCTTGATAACGGATCATGCACCATTAAGGTGGATGTCAACGCCAAGGACACTAATGCCCGGTTACACGCTGGTTTTTGGAGTTGCAAAACTTTAATTTTTCTGTTGAGCACAGGTCCGAAAAGCCCATGGAAATGCAGATGCCCTGTCAAGGAGAAATGAATGCTGTTTGGTTGACGCTCCCGGCCGCCACCTGGAGCTAGTGGAGGAGGTGTGTGGCAGACCAGGGGGAAAACCCGAGCAAACAGCGCATCGGAGGCGGATCCCAAAGCTCAGGTTGGGCGAAGTGATCCACGGGACGTACTTCCCAGTACAGGTGCTACAGCCAATTGGCACCTGGGAGTGGTCACCCCTGCAGCCCGTCAGCTAACGAGGGAACGGAGAGTATATCTTCCCTCCACTGGAAGCCATCGGGGAGAGAGCTGCCTGAATAGGAAAGGAGAAGGAGCGTGGAACCTCAGGAGAGGAGTCGCGACAGACCAGAGGTAACTGGACCCTCTCCCCTCTCTCCTCTGCTCTGCCCATCCAGGAGATACCAACCGTCTCACAGAAGGTGTGAGACTGAAGACCAAAGACCCCGACCGGGAAGAATCCTTTGTTTCCATTAGATGCCCATTCCCCCTTTTTCCTACACGTTTTATTAAAAGACCCTTTATTTTTGCACTGCGTCTCTGAGTCTCCTGATTTTATTCCGAATCTCACCTCCACATCCCCCGGGTTGCCACAATATATACTAGCCACCTCGCGCTTATGCACGTTTATGATTCCATTTGAACATTTTAATCTTCCAAATGTACCTTCAAATGTTTATTCAGAGGCTGAATTGGATTTTGCTCGGTTGAACAGAAGGTGAGAGCAGGGATAGCGCCATCGGCTCCGGGCATTAACGGTAATGGGAGGCAGACTTAACAACCTCTTTGTCATCGGGGAACTCTTCTCTGGATGGATGTAACATCTGGCTTGCTCTTCTTTGCTCTGGAGTGTTGGGTCAGTTTCCCTCCTTTGGTCAGTTGCAAGATCAGGCCTGAAGTGATTGATTTGAGCAAATTACACATCAATTCTCAGACTTCTTTGCCTCACAGCATTTGAGTATTAATTACTGCTGCTGGTCAGAAACCTCCTGAATCCACTGCTGTCCTTTTCATCTTTGGGTCTTTGGCGTTGAGTAAGTTTAGTTGCTTCAGGACCAGTGAAATATATTCAGAAGCTACTCGGCTGCATTAAAATGCAGTGCGGTGGTTAGCAATGGAGTGGATTGAACATCCCCTCCAAGCTGATTCTTTGCCATGGAAGGCCTTCCTGGTGGTCAATACATCGCCTAACCAATGGCAACAGTAAAGGGTGTCAATTGGTCAGAAAACAGTCCGACTAGAATGAGCTTACGTACAATATCCTGAGACTATACAGAAACTGTTGTTTCTTAGCTCTCAACTATGTCCATCTGTTCTTTAACGGTTCTTTGTATTCGTGGCCACACCAACATCGGAGGACACCGCGTCCTTCACCTGCCGATAAACTACCCAGTGAGACAATGAGGTTCCAACTGATGAGTTCTGCGGAGGTCATTTTCACAGTAATGATATCATTTCAGCGAGCTACAGGGCATGGTGTCGCTTGTCTTTTTAAATTGGTCACAACAGTCGGATGCTTTAAAAAGATATCCAGCTTATCTTTTTCATCAAGCTGCGCAATGAAATCGCTGCACGGACCGGCTTCTGGAAGACTGAGCTAATTTCTTACAGACGTTCATTAGCGAGCCGTGGGAGTTTGGCTTCTGTGGCTTCATTTTTGGCACAGATATTCATCAAGAAACAAAGAGTCACGCGGAACAATTAGCCCCCTGATTCAAAATGCTATTTGATACATTAGACCATTAGAACAAAGATCTATTCATTAACGTTCGGATCCCTGGACTCCCTTTGCTGCGCTGATGAACATCCCAGCCATTTGTGGCTGTTATCTATCAGCAACGGTTTTGTTTTATTATTACTTAGGCGTCTTTGTTACTTATCTCATACTCATTAGCAGGCAAAGTACAAAGAGAATCATCCAAATTAATTTTCAAGTACAACATGGTTTTTGTACTTTGGGTCATCTTAATGCTTTTTTAGAGGCTTTGCCAAGACTATTACTTCTGGGAGAAATGCCAGGTATCAAACAAGCCCGTATTTGTTCAACCATAATAATAATTTAGCGTTTTCTCATCATTACCATCGCCTTAATGTGCTTGGCCCTACGACATGGATGAGATCCATTATCACAAAGATGTCAGCAGCGCAACCCACCGGCGCGCTCTAACGCGGCGATCCATCACGGCCAGAGGACGTGGCGGTGCCAGTCTGAGACGAATACGTCCGGCGCTGAGGAGATAAGTCACTGAATTTAGGATTCGGCTGTTGGAGGAAATGGAGGCAGACAATGACCTTGTACCTGAGCCGCGAGGCAGCGGAGCCCATTGGCTGTAATTACCTGTCAAGCAGCAGACACGGGGTTTGACATAGTGGCCGGACAGCCTAATCCAGGTGTTTGCCGTGTCAATATGGGCCCCGCCAAGGCTTCTGATGGGAGGCTCGGCGAATACGCTCTGACCTGTGGATCCCTCATGTCCCATGCCGTTTACTGCAATATGTGAACATTAAATGACGGCACCAAACAGAAGTACATGTAAACTTACATTTATACTGACATAAAAATACATCCACAGTGTTCAAAACAGAGATTATTTAGCATTGCCTTCCCTCTAAATTTGCGTCTTGAACCCCTCATTTTGTTTGTTTGCCGTCAGACAACACACATGTGCATTTTAGTCTTTGTATTTCCTGCATTTTTATTCGCCTACTTATTGTATGTGCATATCGACATATCTATAAATCTAGCATGTTGATTGCCTCCGAGCGGTTCCTGAACAGCCAACACAACAGTTTTGAACAGAGTTAACAGCGTTTACTTGAGCTCCAGGCAATGGGGCGCGCTCACATGCAGATAAAGGTGTGCGCAGCCAGCCGCGCTGACGTTAGATTCTGTTTCACATGCAGATTTTCTCTGATGTGAAATAACCAAAACTGCTCAAAGACGTTGAGCCGATGTGAGACCCCATCGCTGAGAGTAGGAGCAGAAGACGTGTGTAGGCGGGATTACTAAGTGAGAAAGCTTTACCTCTGTGTGTCCACCCCCCTTCGTCCCGGGCCAATATGACTGAATTCACAGACACTGACCCTACAGGGCCGGAGCAATTATCCTAATGAGGTCTCGTCGACCTTGTCTCCATTCAGAGTCCATTCTACCACTCTCCTTCACTGTCTGTGCGTGTGTGTTCATTCACTTTTCATCTCTGGTAGTCAATGATGTATTTATCTCTCTCCACATACACACACACACACACACACACCAATGTGCAGCCCTCTGCTGTTCTGGGTGAAGATAAAATAAAGGTAATGGCCATTACAAAGACGCGGATGGAAAGAGAGAGAGTCAAAAAACAGCTTTGGCATAATCAGTTCCTGGCTTTTCATAACTCATGGACTTTCTGGAAGTTATTCTCATCTCAAAGGTATATCAACGGATATAAAGGTAAGCCCGTATTTAAGGAATCAGACTCTGGGTCGGGTGGTCCGGCCTGAACAAAAGACGGTTGGCGACCAGAGGTCCGACTGCAGCGCTGGGCGAAGTGCGCCGCTGTTGGCAGAGGAAATGAGAGATCAAGCTTTATACGGGTTAAAGACGGAGATAATCACAGAGCTGACTTGTCGACTCGAGGATGAGGATTTATAGACCGGCTCAAGGGAAGAAGAGCCGTTCTAGGAGGTGACAGCAGTTTGGTTGGGTTCGTCTTTCCCGTCCACCAAATCGTCTTTTGTTCAATGCACTGTGTCACACGCCGGATGTTTAATGTGGAGCTGGGATCGGATGTGGTTTTACACCCGCCAAATGTTCAGCTCAGCCCCAAAACTGGCATTTCACAGACATACGGTTTGCTTTAATTGAAAAAAAATTTTTTAGATTGACAAGAAAACAAATTAAATTCTGAGTGAAGTTTGAGAAGTTACAGCCTCACTCTTTGGGTTTATTTAATTTCAGAGGCACTGTCCCTTTTTGTTGCTCGTGAAATGTCTTCAGCAGAGCAGAACACTGGCCGTCAATACGCAGGGAAGTTGGATCCCGAGTGTTTCCCCACAAATCTAATTAAGACTTCTGCGTTGTTTGCCTCCAACCAGAAGGGAATTCTCTTTTGAAGTGTCGAGCCAGACGCGCTGCGTGAAGGAATGTAATTAATGTGCGCGCCGTTCTGCTAGTTTGGTGTCCGGCTTTTCATTCATCTCCCCTCCTTCCTGTGTGTGTGTGTGTGTGTGTGTCCGCTCTGCAGTGCTGGGAGGCGTGGAGTCCCGGGGAGTGCTGAGGAAGATCAGTGACATGCTGGAGGTGATTCTGAAGAGGATGGACAGCCTGTCCAAACTGGACAACAGCACCACCAGCGACGCTCGGCGCCTGGATGAGCTCAGCTCCGCTATCAACAGGTACGCTCACCTCCCGGGTCACTTTGATGCTCACTGGTCATCAGCAACATTCTTCAATCAGTCCGATGTAACAGGATGTGGTGAAACTCACCCCGAAATAAGATGACTTGAATCTTAGTTTTGGTTTTATTCATGTGATAAAAAAAAATGACAAGAGGACACTCTTGTAAAGGAGATTTGTCATCTCAATGAGGCATTTCCTGGTTAAATTAATTTAAAATAAATAAATAATAACATTTATTTTTCAAAATAAAAGTTACTCACGATTGTTAATTAAAAAAAAATCTTTAAATACTTTCTTAAATGGTTCAGGAAGTGTGAGTTAGAACACACGTGTACTTCAGTCCTAATCCGTTAACAACACATTGATGTTAACCAAATTGCAAATATCTGTTGTCATAGTGAAATGAGGAGGCGGTATTTACATAATTGACATGGGTTCAAATTTGCCTTTGTAGATGTATGCATGTGCACAGCTAACGAATACACACCACATCATTTTCTCTCTCCACCTTTAGTACTCTTCTTTATTCAGGCCGAAGGCCTTTTTTTCAAGCAGTTAATTTGCATATTAGTGAACATTATCAAACTTGTTTTCTGTCTCGAGTACTCTCTCACAGAACACAATTAGTACGCTATTGTTCTGACATTGTAACGTCGCGGGTAACGGCATCATCCAATCGCGTTGTGCGCAAGTGTTTGAGGCGGCAGCAACACGACAGGCCAACAATGTCGGAGTCTCACGGATATATTGGAGAGATGTGATTCTGCGCTAGAACTTCATCCTCATTCCCATGAAAACACAGAATCAAACTCACAATTTCAGCCACACTGTAGAATTTAGTGCTAAATATATACAATCATCAGAAACAACGTGCATCATGTCAGTACTAGTTCAGGCTTTGTTCTGTCGCCTTTAAAACAAATTGAAAATTATCATTTAGACAAAGATAATTCAATTTCCAATCAAATTCAATTCAGTTTATTTGTATAGCCCAATTTCAGAAATTATCTCAGAGTGCTTTACAATCTGTACGCATAGTCATCCCTGTTCCAAAACCTCACATCGGACCAGGAAAAAAAGGAAGAACCCTTCAGGAGAGAACAGAGGAGGATCCCTCTCCAGGATGGAGAGAACAATAGATGTAATGTGTACAGAAGGACAGATTTAGAGTTAAAACACATTCAATGAATATGACAGAGTTTATCAATAGTTCATATTTAGGCATATTCCACGATGGAGACCTACACGATCCATCAGGTAGATGGAGGTAGAGAGGAGGAGTGGGCAGAGTCTCAACAGGGCATTCTTTATTGCTCAAGAGTTCTTTGGTCAGCTTGGATAAATACAGGGAACAGCTGGTGGAGCTTTGTCAGATTGCTTATCCTTTATGGCATATTTGATATTTATATTCCTCATTGTCATTCATGCACATCAGCTCTTTATTCCACTGTAGTCATGTTCTCTATCTCCTCTTTTATTTCTACTTTTGTTTTTTTGTATTTCGCTCTGATCTTCGCTCAATTTCTTTCCCCCTCGTTCGGCCGCTTGTGGAAATTGCCGCCTATTACCTTAAAGTCAGACAAACAGACGAGTCTTGTATGACCTTGCCGCGGTGGCTCCACTGATCGCCCCCCCGCTCTGTACCAAAACATCCAATTTGTTTTCTCCGTCGGGCGTTCCCGCCGCTCTCTCTCCACTTTCTCCACTTTCCTTTTTCAAACAGACTGACTAAACTCAGGTCAGGGGGGCTGATGTGATGCACACTGACAGAAATCCCCTCCGCACTTCTTCTTCTTCTTCGGAGGTTGTTAACTGATCCCAGATAAGCGCTCGGGTTCAGATCTGCGTGGCGGCGCCGGAGCGGAAGGATGGGACCGTTAATACGGTCTGGCGTCGGTGTTAACTGCAATCAATGTCTCGTAATGGGCTGTTTAATGTGTGTGTGTGTGTGGGGGGGGGGGGGGGGGGGCTTTTAGGGCAAGACGAGGGAGAAGTGTCCTGCTGAAGGAGTCTACAGTCAGGGACCCGGAGCAGGGCGGGACATATGTTACTGTCAGAAATCACCTTCCAGTTATCGCCTTGAAGGGGGCCATCTGGGTGGATTGAGGACTCCGGCCCGGGGCAATAAGGGTCAAAGAAAAGAGCTGAAGTCAAAGTCACTATCATGCTTTAAATATGAAACATGATCTGTTGGCTCTTCGTGACTCTGCTGCTGTCAACCTACAACATCAAATAACAACAAACAGACTCAATCGTCCCTTTGAATAAACTCTCCTGACCCGACATCAGCGTCTATCACATCATGGTGATGATTACGCCACGAGGTGCACAACATACTGCATGTTATTAATCTTCAACAAAACCACACGGGGTGATTATTGGTTTTGACACTATCGTCCGGAAAACCCCTTTCTGCCTAGTGCGAGGCGGAAGAGATCGTCTTGAGTGTCCGGCGAGTTTTAAGATTGTTTATAGGACATCGATTGACGAGAGTTCGTCCCCTTAACGAGAATCATTTCCACATTCAATGAATAGCTCTGCATGTTTTGATAGCAGCATTGGTCTAGCGGGGGGGAAATATAGCGTGAACCATCAAAATAGAATCCTATTAGGTTTTATTTAGTTGGGGAGCCTGAGTGGCGCGGGGGGGCTCCCACTGCAGAGACCAGGGCCTAATCCCCAGCAACAGAGCCTCCGGCCTCCGGCTCGGCTAAACGCCCCATTACCCACGGAGAGCATTACCCACATTTATAGCAGAGGTCGCCTTAGTTACTTTAGAGTGAGTGTCGATGTTTCATGAAATGTTATTCCTCAGTTCGTCTTTGATTGCCATCTTAATTATTACAATATTTGGAAAGTATTATATTTCCGTGAACTGCAACGTTCCTGTAAAATGACTACATTCACGCCCACATCCGGCTTCACGCCGATGCTTTTCACGACTGTTTTGCGTTTCATTGGAGCGGTGAATTATTGTCTCGTCTGTTTTCAGGCCAAAGCTTCAAAAACGACAACACGCGGCGGCTCGTCTAGAAATTGCCCGTTTGTAGGAATTGATCCGGGCGCTCCGACTCCCCGCGGAGAACACACACCGTTCAGCCAGCAGAGGAGAACCTCCAGATGCTCACGCTCCTTTGTTTCACGCTCAGACGAGTTCTCCTTGGAAGTCGTTCCCTTCGACGGCGGCACTCAAAAACTAAATCCTGAAAAAATCTGAAAAGATTTCAAGACTCTGAGTGCAGTGTTGTTGGATTTGGGCTGAATGGAGTGTCGGGGCAAAGCAGCTGCGATGAAGTTTTAATCCAAAAGAATAGCGTCTGAGAAAAACACACCCACACACACTCACACCTTTTATATTGATGATGATCCTTTGATACCTCCCCACTGAAGAAGGAGAATAATATGTGTTTAACGTGTGTGTGTGTGTGGTGTGTGGTGTGTGGTGTGTGTGTGTGTGTGTGTTTGTGTGTGGATGTGGATGTGTGTGTGTGTGTGTGAGTGTTCACTAGAAATAAAACTTATTAAAACCAATCTGGGCGTGAGACCAAGGCACAGACCCCTGACCGAGGACATAGCCTGTACGATTAATGGCCACACACACACACACACACACACACACACACACACACACACACAAAACACACAGACAGGGACAACAAAAGTTTTTCTTCACTCCAATGATTTCCGTTTCATCATATATATATATATATATATATATATATATATATATATATATATATATATATATATATATATTACCTCACTCTTCATCTTCCTCTTGCACTCTTCCAGGTAACTAAAATACACAGAGTGAGACGGGGCGTGTGGGAAATGTGAGTGGCGTGTAAAGTGTGATGTTGGCCAGCGGCGAGAGCGGCAAATGGAAAGAGAGCTTTATAAAACATATCCCAGATCCAGGCCAGTCAGGCGCGCTTTTACAGAAAGACACGCAAGAACACACACACACACACACACACGGGCGGGAGTCTCATCTCTGTTTGAGCTTGATTGGTGCTGACACACTCCCGTGAGGCGGCGGATGGGACTTGATGTCTGAGGCCCCAGCCTGTGATTCGCCCACGGGGCAGCCGCTCGTTAGAGCAGAAAATGGAGGGAGGTAGGGAAGCCTGGAAAAAAAAGGACGAAATGGGGGGGGATGAGACAAAGGAGGGGAGAGGATGCAGAGCTTGGTAAGTCTCCCCCGAGGCGTAGCGCTCTCTGAAGATCACGCCCTGGGAGACCTTTCATCCCGGGCGGCCTTCTTCGTGTCGAGAGAGACGAGGAGGATTCGAGGCCGTTAACAATATTTCGTTTCATCGCGTAGATTAGTCCCAACAAGCCGTCGACTCTATCTCCGAACTGGCCTTGAAGATTAGGGCTGATTTGAAAGCAGCAGACGTGTCTTGAGCCCTTTCCCCACCCTAGAAATGCAGACTTGTATCTACAGTCTGGTAAGAAATGTCAACATTAACACCGGCGATGATGCGTTTTCATCCCAGTTCGGTCATGTCATAGCTGAACATTTATTTAAATGCATACAATAAAGTGTGCAGCTACTCTTTAATCCCTTGACATCACAGATTGAGCGTCTGTGTGCATTCATGCACGCGTGTTGGCATTTGTGGGAAGTAAGCGGCGGAGTGTGATGTTTTAACCACGGGGTGAACTAAGTCAGGATGCCTTGTCACATGCATCTCTTGCCCTAGACAGCTTTGGCTGATGGGATGCTGTCAGAACGGTCCTCTTCCCCCTAAGAGGATGAGCTCATTAGATCGAGAGCGAGGGAGTTTAGGAGAAATAAGGAGAACACATATTCTTTGTATCCTTAGACATTCCCCCTGAAGTTATCGTTGATGTTCTCTTCCCGCCTCTCTCCCGTCTGCGTTCTGCTTCCGGCCGGCATCCCTCGGTGGATTTCCTCTCATCGTCTCCGCTCCTCTTGTACTGTCCTCTGGTTTTGTTTCTCCTTTGCTATTCCTCATTTCTGTTCTGTTCCCCTCCTTTGTCAAAGAGCCAACTGTCTACACTCATGAGAAGGGAGGAAGCTTCATTTTAAGTAGCACGCGATTTGGGGGCCATCAAATATGTATACCCTTGTATTCTTTGATCATAATGATCTGTTAATGCTTCAGTCGAGCTGTTTTGTTGGCTCCCACGCAAAGACACAGAGGATCTCAGTATTATATTACTCCTGCTTTCTTAACCCCTCCTCCTCCTCCTCCTCCTCCTCCTCCCCTCCCCCGGTACTCCCGCTGTTTGCTGTGGACGGTTGATCGCCATCTCTTTATTTTTCCACCTGCTTTTATTCCAGTTTTACTCGACTCCCGCGCTGCATGTGTCTCTCTTCCTCTTCCTCCCTGGATCTCACGCTGCACTCCCTTCTGCTCTCTCTCTCTCTCAGTGTTGCATACGTGTCTCTTGCCCTTCGTCTTTCCCTCTCGAAGGCTCCTCTCTGGGGACGAGTTCTGTAGCAGACGTTGGAGGTGAGATTAGAGGGTCACGTCTCATAGAGGCCAAATTGCAAAGTCACAGTGAGCCCCCCCCCCCCCCCCCCCCCCCCCAAAAGAGACACAGTACAAGTAACAGCGGTTACTCATCTCCCGAGCAAAGACTTCGTCCTTCAGGCCAAACACATTGTAGGTACCACAGTACCGAGTAATTCAATACAGCTGGGAACTTCGATGAAATGCTCCATGTAATAATGATTTTAATATCCTTTTATAGGCTAATATAATGCTGGTTCTCATTATAATACACTATAAGGTAATAACTTTCACTAACGCGTATGCTGTATTTGCTTCCCTCCCACGTAATGGGGGAAGTGGAATTATAATTAGTTCTGTCAGATGCTTTTATTGAGAACTCTGTTTCTCGTGCTTTCACGCTGGGCCCGTTTGGCGAGGTTTGCTCACGCTGTGGCGATGTGGCCCTCGCTTTCTTTTAACAGGTGAGAGGAAGGCCATTGAGAATAACCAACAAATTAAAAAACATGAATTTAAAAATCCTTCCTGAAAACTAATGTTGAAAAAATAACGAAACACAGCGAAGGTTGAGAGGTGGAATTATGCCGTGATGCATCCCTACCTGGTGGGAAACTAGAAGGTCACTCGCTCCAGGAAAGAGAGTGGGCTGCCCCCCATTCGGGTTTAGAGAGGTCAGTTCCCCGCGAGTGAAGCAGTTCAAGTGTTTTACTGTTGAGTGGGATCGACAGGCGGCTTGGTGATGCGTCAGCATCGGCCTGTCGGGGGGGAAAGCCTGGATGCAAATCTCTTGATTAACTGGCTGAAGGTATTCGCCGAGTGCCCGGGGCCTTCCCATTAAAGCGGGTCGTTAAGCTGCTTTTTATGTGATTTGCTTGTTTTCCGCGGAGGTATTCCAAGCGTATCCAATCGTCTGAAGGAATATGTATCCCACGTGGTGGTGGGATGTCACGGGAAGAGCTGGAGGACACGGCTAGGGAGAAAGACGTGATACGGCGGCCTTGCTCAGCTCGATGCAGCAGCAGCAGCCACACACCTGCATACGTGCAACGCCTCAATGGGTCTCCCTTTATTTGTCCCCAAAGGGTGATTGGCTGCTCAGCAGTAAAAAAGTTTTAAAAAACGCTCACGGTTGAACTCATTGGGTTGTAACGATCGGAGGTCACTGTGCCCTCACAAAACATGCCAATTTGTATATATTAATATCACAAATGGTGATATACATATTGTGATTTGTGGTGACATACAACCACGAGGCAGAAATTGCAGTTTTTTTATATTTGTTTAGTTGTGGCTTAGGAGTCTAAATGAATAAAAACTGTATGATTTGTGCTAACATGAAATAACATCCATGACCTCCTAATATGTAGCGGGCAGACCGGCATAGAGAACATGTTTATGTCTCCATCAAAGTTTTTTTCTGTATTTCTGCAAATTGTGTTGTTGTGGAGACAGACGTTGCCCCCAGAATAACATGCACTGGAGGATAATGACTTCTTTGTTGCGATGAACAGATTAAACTGGCTGCAAACACACTTAGCAATGCTTACAAGTCATTCTTACGAACCTGTTAATGGAGCGTGGAGACTGCCTGGGACTGTGATGGCTGCCTCTTTTTTTTACACATTGTGAAGCAGCAAACGTTCCCTTAGCTCTATTCTTTTTCATTTTTCATGCAGCTGCTGTTGGCATTTAGTAAGTTACGCCTTATATTCTAATCCTGACTCAAACACACACACACACAAACACATACACACACAACCAATATGTCTGATCATCATCATCATTGATGATTTGTTGTTATGCTGTGTTTCATCTTCTTCTAATGAGAATTGATACCATCTGCCGATGAGATTATACAGAGAAACAGGAAGGTTTTCTCACACACACACACACACACACACACACACACACACACACACACATATACACACAATGCACAGTGAAGTCAAGTCATTTGAATGGACGTAATGGGCACAGCCGTGTGGGCACGTGTGGATGCGCAGCCTCGGCTTCGTGTGATGCAGTCAAATGTTTCGAAAATATGCAAAACTGCAATAAGTGCACACACAGACTGAAACACAAACATCCAACACGTACACACACACACACACACACACACACACACACACACACACTCACTCACTCACACATTGCATGCCATCTCATGTGAAGGAGAAGTCTCTCACTCTGCAGAGGAAGTAGTATTAACGGCGCAGGTCTTTTTCTATTTCACGCTCCAACCAAGTGTCTACCAATTTGCATCACCCACTAACACTTCCACATCTGTCGGGATGTAAAAGCGGAAGGTAGGGGAAGCAGAGCAGGGGAGGCAAAGGGAGGGCAGCAGGGCCAACAGTGAGACACGACTATCAGGTGGGCATAACTCACGAGGAGAGAGACCAGCCCGTAACTGAAGAGAGGTCATCGGGAGAGGAGGAGCAGGGGATGAACAGCTGAGGCGGTGTTCTACTCTTTAGCCAAATGAAGTTTTCATAATGCGACCGCAGTGTGAGGGACCCTCTCATGTCAACTCTCCTTTACCCCCCCCTTTACCCTGTGGTTGTGTGTTGTTGTGTGTGCGCAGGTTTCAACCAGCTGGCCTGGTGGAGAGGATCCAAGCTATCGCTCAGAATGTCTCCAACATGGCCACCAGGGTGGAGCAGATACTGCAAAACAGCATGTTGCAAGGAAGAGGTACGTACCAATCATCATCATCATCATCATGATCATCATCATGAAGACTGTATCTGGATTCAAACACAGATTAGCACTTCAGTGACTCTTGAATGGCTCTTATTATGGTACTTTTTTAGTTTGACAATGTTGAGGAAATGTTACTTTCTGTATTCTTGTTGTTCTTAGTTTGTACTCTAGGTTGATGCACTTATTGTAAGTCGCTTTGGACAAAAGCGTCTGCTAAATGACATGTAATGTAATGTAGTCATCATCATCATCATCATCATACAATCATTTTACAGCAGCAAACCGTTGTGGCCGACACAGCAGCAACCTTGATATATGAGTACATGCGGGATACAAAAAGTAATTTTAGCAAAAGCCGCAAAAACAACAAAGAATAAAACACAATACTACGTACTGCTTGAGAGGAGAGTACAACGAGGGCAATACAGCACGTTGTCACCGCTGATTGCAAATGTACAAACATCCCTTCTAAGAAAAAACTAAGTTACACGATGTGTTATTCTTCAGTTATGTTGTAAGTTATAGCACAGCAGCTGGACTCAAGCACAGCTGTCGGCTTGTGTTGGAACGTATCGATATACTTACACATGCGGAGTCAGAGGGACACATGCTCAGTTTACATTTCTAGCTAGCTAATAGCTAAGACTCGCCTAGTTGCGTTCGTCGTTAGCTCGTTCTCTCTCAGCGCTGTTTAAGTTTAGAAGGAATATTCTCTCTTTTATGTAGATTTCAAATTAATTTACCAGAACATTACACAATCTAGTTTGCAGTGCTAATGTCTAATTATGGGGTGAAAGCGACGTGCTTTCCTTTGCTGTGATAGAGTGTGTGGACGAAGCCTTAAGATGTATTCGATTGTTGTATCTAATTTCCCTCATTTAGCGGCCGGCTTGTTCGCTAGCCTGCCTGCTAATTCCAGCGTGGGTTCATGCCAACGAACGTAAAAAAGAACTACAGGGACTACTGGGCTTTGCCTGTGTTACGTTAGCTGGACTTTACTGTGGTTTACCGTTGGTGACAGGAGGCGTATTCATAACCGACTCTTTATACCAGCGCACTAGTCAGCGCTATGACGTGTTCTAGTCTCATTCAGCCTCTTTTTTAAGACTTTTAAAAACGTCAAAATTCTCGCAAAGGACGTTTAATGTCAGATTTGATAAATTACCAAAAGGTAAAAAAATCCTACACGAAACCCGTTGACTTTGAGAAAAGAGTTAAAATGTTCATTTCTGTGATCTAGGATTTTGAATTTGGTGGTTTGGGGATTTAGTTACTTTTTAAGGTTATGGAGAACATCCACCCAAAATCTAAAAACATTGACATGTGAGAGTTGCCCATTGACAGCATTTATTTTCTAGCTCAAGCATACAGTTAGATAGCAGATATATTTATTTGTTATGAAAGCAAGAGAGATGCATGTTATCAGTCCAGTCATCTTGTTCTGTTTCATGTGGGACACCGTGGTCATCTCTGTATATCTCATCAACCCTGCTGCTTTCTCTTGTCTTGCTCCTGCAGCATTTTTTATCAAAAGCCTAAGAACTAACAAACACAATCATACAATACAACCACATGAGAATAAATGAGCATTACATCTCCTTTTGTTTCCTCCCCCCCCCACACTACATCTGCAGGGAAGACGGCACACTGCAAGATGAAAACACTGCTGCTTTCTCTAATCACAGATGAATTGAAACACTGCCGGCAGACTTTATTATCATACGGCTCAGTGGTGGTTTATTTATCTCGTGGTCAGGCATGTGCGAGAGAGAGAGAGAGAGAGAGAGAGAGAGAGAGAGAGAGAGAGAGAGAGAGAGAGAGAGAGATTAGAATATTATTCCCCTTAAGCACCGACGAGGCTCTTATTTTCTCTCTTGCAGGGACAGCAGTCAAGTCTTGATGTAGTTAGTTGACCACGTTTCCAATTGTTCTGACCGCAGCTGCTATTGTAATCATATTTGAAAGCGCTGTGTGTCTCAGTGTGTGTGTTTGCAGTCGATTGGAGAAAACCCCCGGGGAAGACTTATGTGGAGAAATGTCTCTTTTTCATTAGGCAAATGGAAACAAACAGAACCTAAGAGAGAAGGCAAATGTTTCGGCTCAGAGAGAGAGGAAGAAAAAAAAAAGTGGGGATTGAAAGATAGAAAAACAATGAGAAATTGAGCCCTTGATTTGTTTTCTACTTGGACGATATCATTTCAATCCCTTTTCTCTCTCTCTCTCTCTCTCTCGGTCTTCCCCTTCTTTTCCTTACATCAGCAGCAGAGGGGCAGTTAACTAAGTCAGCGGAGCAATTAATGCAGTGAGTGTAGCCTAAGTGAGCAGACGGATTCTCCAGCGTAACCCGAGGACGGTCGGCAGCGTGTGCGTGTCAGGCCCGTGAAGAGAGTGCGCCGCAGTAGAGCGCGATACGAACGCAGCGTTGCGAGGGGGAATCCGCAGAGATTTATGGGCACCGACGGCGCGTATGGCACACGCTGGAGGCGATGATATTAACGATGATGGAGGAAGCGGATATCGCCGTAAAAACGTTCACGGGCGAGTGCAACAAGGCCGTTAATTGGAGCGACACTGTAACCTACCGGCTCTGAGGGGTTGAGCCCGGGGGTCAGACAGGTTCACGCCTGCAGTCGCTTTGTGAAAATGATTTGATTAAAAAAAGTTTTTTTTAAGAGTCTTTGACGCGCCCCATATGCTGCTAAATGACCTGATGGATGATTTTACACAGGTGTCTTGCTGGTGGAATAGTAATTCTCACCAGGGAATAAAAAAATCATATTAAAAGCCTCAGGAGAGCTACGCCTAGAATAATGAAGCGGTGATTGTCGGTGAAGCAAAACATCTCACTCACAGGAGTTATAGACTGATTTATCATTTAGCTCTGCATGTAAAAGAAGAGGGTGGATCCCGGCGCGTTACAAAAACATACGTTTGTGTTTTATCACCGATGATTAACGTTGCCTCGCGGTGTCTTTTCAGCAGTGAGAGACGGGACGTCGAGCCAGTGTGAAGTACCACGAGACCTCCGCTTCCCCGAGTGCCCTGGGAAAGTAGACGTGAGTGTCCCATCTGGTATTTTCAGTCGTGGTGACACAGCAGCTGCGATTAAAAGGGATGTGACAACCCAAATAAAGTGTTAAGACATTATATGACACACGTTAGCTCTGAGCTGCTGTTGGAACATAACTATATCACGAGAGGTGTCGTACGGCGTGATGAGCAAAAATACATAAGAGACGAACCGTGCTCAGTTTGGAAATGTAAGTTCTGTAAATTTGATATAATTATGTCGTTTGTTATTTTCCTTGCAGCCCTGTAGCAAATACTTCGCCCACAACCCTGAGGATTTATAACCACAGTTAAAGAAAATAGTTTGTGATCGCTTATTATGATTTAGTTGGTACTTGATGTGCCCTCTCTGTGTTCCCTCCAGTGGATGCGTGCACGTTGGACATCGGACCCCTGCTACGCCTTCTACGGCGTTGACGGTTCCGACTGCTCCTTCCTCGTCTACCTGAGCGAGGTGGAGTGGTTCTGCCCGCCGCTGGTCTGGAGGAACCAGAGCAGCCCCCCCACCCAGTATGTAACGCAGCCAAAGGCCCCCAAAAGACAGGTGAGGGGAACAACTGTGTCAGACGGACATACAGGTATACTGCTCGGCTCGGGACGGGCCTCTTGAAGAGATACTGACCAGTCAAAACCCTTAGAGGCAGGCAGTCTGGACCGTATGGGTCGTATCGAAGAACACATGTGGCACAACAAAGGATCACATGCATTAGTACTGAAAATACAGAAAATACACAAGTGATGTGGTTGGCTCACCATCTCAACGGAGCAACTGACCATGGCCACATAAACACAGCCACACTCCATAAAGAAGGCCTACTACAGTACGGCTATGACCACAGCGGAAGCATCTTTCATAGGAGATCATACCGACTGCATATATATGTTTAAATATGTCGAATCGGTTGCCAGGCAGAGGACCTGCTCCTAAATTTAACAGGATTGGTCACCTTTCACCTCCGTTTGCTTAGAAATGGCACTTGAAATAAACCAACTAGCTACTAGGTGTGACTTTCCAAGCGTGCTCAGTTAACAGGCTATGTGGAAATCCTACAGTCGTACAAATTAATGGGGAATCAGGGCAACGCTTCCTTTAGAAATTCAATACTGTGAGTTTAGAAATTAGGTCTAAATAATGCAGCGGATTATTACTTTGTTGTGTTTCACCCTGTTCTTCTAATTTTGCTCTCCGTTATTAAAGACATAATTTAACTACCATCCCCATGTGGCCACTGGTGAGGATTTGAATATCCTACTTTGATTGTGGAATGTTTTGCAGTGCATTCTGGGTTTGTGCAGGTCTTTAATGGTAGACCAACCAAAATATATGTGCACTGTAAAAAATAAAAAAATCAGGACGTGTTATGTTATGCTTTTCTGTGCTTTTGGCACCTAAATAAAGAGCTATTTAATAAGCAGTGACCCTACATTTATATTTCTTTCTAAAATATTTAGTCCTGTAAAGTCCAGAGAGTCGAGAACAGAGTGAAAAAAAGAAAGACATTAGTGGGGTATTGCTGTTTTTATTTTGCTGCTGGAATTAAAAGATATGACAATTCTGTGTTGGAATTATTTACTGTTTTTACAAAAAGAAGAATAGATGAAATTAAAATGTTTTTCTTACTCTTTTATCAGTCCCAATGTGTTGCCTTTGTCATGATCCTGGGTTTTTGTGTCTTGTTTCCTGTTTTATTTTGAAGTCGTTGTCTTTCATTTCTTTAGTTTCCCTGCACTTCCTGTTCCTGTCTGTCTCCCGTGTCAGTTCATCCTGTTCACATCCCTGGTGAGCCAGTTGTGTTGTGTCATCCCTCGGTGTAGAGAATAATTTAGTTTCTTTGCACGATTAAAAATAATAACGTTTTTTTCACCCGTTGTCGGCATTTGGGTCCTCTCTCTCTCGGCGGCTTCACACGTGACAGCATTCTTTTTATTCTCAGCTTTTGGGAGCCTGTGATAACAAGAAAGGCAGAAAATTACAAATGAAAATAGTTACTAATGGTGGTCGTTAAGTTGACTGTTACATGTCCTCTATGTCCATCCAAAGAGTAGTAGTCGAAGTAGTAGTAAATACAGGGCAACCTTCATCTGAACCGCTTCTCTCTCTAATTAAAACTGAACTGATTCTGTGTACAGGTTCAATCTCGCTTTTTTGCACTTTATTTTTAGCAGCAGTCAATTCTTCAGAAGGTAAAGCATAATGTCACTGTAAATGAAGACTAATATCTCCATCTTACCCCCCTGTGACCCACATCCAAATGACTGAACAGCGGATCAAAGTCTTCTTCTATCTTGCACCCAAGGAGGGCAGAGGCAAGGTTTTTCTCGGAGGAGAAAATATATTGTGTGTATATATATATATATATATATATATATATATATATATATATATATATATATATATATATATAGTGTTGAGAGCATTAGTTTGAAATTACATGCTTTGACAGGGGAAACTAAAGCCAGCCTCTGAATACTGTAGTAAAACAAATGGCTAAGTGAACACGGTTCTCTGAGGACTCAGAGTTCTGTAAAATATTAACGTTGACGGGGGAAATACTGCATCGTGTTGCAGAACGGTTTCGTTTTCAAAAGAAAATCTTTCAGTAAGTGTTTCACCTGCATTTGCAGAGAAAACAGAGTAACCATCGCACAGGTTGCATCCACTGGTGTTGTGAAAGCAGCGACTGACCCGCTCTTCTTTCACATCTTTTCTTTGACTTGCTTTCTGGTGTGTTTTAAGGCGCCAGAATGGATAATGTATTTTTTAACTCTTTGTTATATTTGTTGAAATTCTCTTCACATCCCAACAGCATTCAATAAATAGATGTCAAAAAAAGAAGAAGAAAATAAATCCAGTATCCCATATGTGTTTAGCCCTTTGGGCCAGATGAAATGATTGGACGGGCTACCTCCCTGTGGGGCGCTACTGCACTAACAACAGCCATGTGTGTTGTGTACGTACATTATGTTGTGTTGAAGGGAGTAGCTTTGGGCGGAGGCATGAAGAGAGATGCTGCCAACTTGGCGACTTCCGCTCTACATTTAGAAACCGTAGGAGCTAATTATGCTCGCTACTTATATAGGAAAAGAGCTGGCATCACTTGGTGGGGATTTACGGTTGGATAAATGTTTTAATCTCTTATTTCTCCAATATTACTTGCCCAATCTAGCAAATAAAAGACAAAAGTAAAACTCGAAAGTCATGCTAACAGCTCTATGAGGATGAGATGAAAAAAGCCTTTGGATGTCTGCAACAAATCACATGATAACCCGTCCAGCAGACATTGGACAGAAAGGTCAACCTGCAGGTGGCGCTAGAGTAAAAGGCTGTGTGATTTATCCCCTGGGAACCATAGATATCCACATTTAATGTCATTAGAATCCATCTGGTAGTTGTTGACATATTACAGTCCATCCCAAAGTGGTGGACCCATTGACTCTTCCATACCAAGAGGTAAGCCGCCAGCGTAGCGACACGCTGGAGATCAACGCCCGCATGGCTGGTGCAACATTTAAAATGACGGTGCTACTCGTTTACGACATTCTCACGCGTTCTCCTCACTTCTCTCCATCCCTTCTTTTACTTCCATTCCACGGACCAGGCTGCGTTCCGCACTGACCTCTCCGTGCTGCTGGACCAAGTCGGGGCGGGGAAGGAGTCCCTCAGCTTCATGAAGCGCCGAATCCGCCGCCTGGCGCAGCAGTGGGCGACGGCCGCCAACCGCCTGGACGCCACGCTGCAGCAACGCTGGAGGGACCAGAAGAAGGTGAGTGAAGAAGAGGAGAGGAAGTGATTATTCTTTCAACTGTGAAACATGATGGGTGCTTCGGCAATGATTAATACCACATGATGGAGCCATTAGTTATGTCTGTGTATTAGGGTTGAGTGTGGAGCCTATCTCAGGCTGACCACGGGGGGCAGTGTTTATTAGGGCGGCAGGTCATATATAATTGGGGCACAGGTGA
Organism: Liparis tanakae; assembly: GCA_036178185.1. Classification (NCBI taxonomy): domain Eukaryota; kingdom Metazoa; phylum Chordata; class Actinopteri; order Perciformes; family Liparidae; genus Liparis; species Liparis tanakae. Next base: position 15,519,786 of record CM070110.1, on the reverse strand, counting down.
AACTGACATAGGTAACAATCGTACGTTTAAGGCTTAAATCTAAGGGTGAATGTGCTTTTTTTCATTAGAGCCCCTCGACTTTGGAACGACCTACCGGAGGGGATAATACTCGCAGAATCAGTAACTTTGTTTAGGTCACTTCTTAAAACCCATTTTTATAGAACAGTTTTTAAGTGATGTTGTCCTTTTATGCAGATCTTTGGTTCCCCTAATTTAGTTTCCCCTGTCTTTTTTAAATGTTATATTTGTATCTTACTATTCTATTTTTTTGTCTTGACTCTCTGTAGAGCACTTTATAAACTTTGTTTTTGAAGGTGCTATATAAATAAACTTATTATTATTATTATTATTATTATGATTATTATTATTATTATTATGATTATTATTATTGTATGGGTGATGGCAAGGTATTTACCACAAGCAAGACACACCAGAGGGAGACCAGGAAGTCAATATGTATACAGTTGTACTGTCAGTAGGGAACTGTAATTAAACGGGAACCTCACCCAGCGATACCAACGGCCTGGAGCCTCGTTGTTGGAGCGAGTGAGGAACAGGATCTTCTCCAACACCTAGCCGAGTGGCCGAGGATGTAAACCATTCACTCACCGCATTTAAAAAAAGTTTTGTTCTGCCTTAATGCGAAGTGCACCTGAGAAAGACTTTGAGATTACTAAGAGGTCGACAGCTTGTCGGGCGTTAGGCGCGTTTCAATACACGTCAATTTCACAACAGTGAATTGTTAAGAGTCTATTTAAAAAAGCTACAGCGAGAGAAGCACAGAGAAGTACAAGAGTCAAAGTGATGGACACATGTCGATCAGTAAATGGAGGATTCAAGGTTAGATAAAAGCGTTTGGATTCAAGGATGGAAGGCATGGCAGACACTCGAGCAGACGTTCATAAAAGGCCTTTATTGGCTGTTTCTTGAGGGTTCTCCCTTTGAAGGCTGTAGGAGTCAAACGCTAGAGGAGGTAATGATAGGTTGTCATCCATTAATGCATGTCTGAACTTTTCTTTGCGGAAATAGTGTCTTTATGTAACCATACAAAGATACGACTTAACGCTGAATACTTAAATATATGAATGTATTGAAGCGGTGCAACATGAGGGAAAGAGAGGGAGAAAGAGGGAGCGAGAGAGGGAGAAAGAGGAAGAGAGAGAATATTATAATTACAAACTATTGGGATTATAATGAAACACCAATTATGCGCTGGAGAGATAAGATGAGAAGGATGGACACGAGGTGGGGAAGGTATTTTAGGATGTGCATTACGAAACGATTGATGGAGGTGGATGGGGGGGGGTCACAACTCACGACGTGTGTAAGCAACAACAAAAGAATTGAGGGTTGAGGTGCCTGTGGATGTTTGTTTTTCTTTCATTAAAACATTTTTTAAAGATATATCCAGTAAAGGGGAAGTTTCAAGGCTTCTCTACGGAAGCAATATGTAATAACATTTTCCCCGTCACACGTCATCCCCGCTCTGATGCGCCTCATAATCTCCTGGTTAAGGAAATACTGAGGAACGAATGAATGAGTCAGGGGGAAGATTGAACTCCACATCCTGCTCCTTCTCCCCATAAAGTCAATTTGCCTCCATTACCCTGTAAAACACGTTAACATGGGTGTAAATAGTCCTCCGTGTCTGAGATGGATGTGTTCCTCCCTCGCGGTGCTGACGGGTTTGTCATCCTCCATCATGGCCGCTGTAACCTCTATGAAGCTTCACAGCGGGCCGCAGATGTCCTGGTGGTCATAGACCTCCCCGTCAAACGCAGTTTATCACAATCATTAGAAATGGGAGGGAAAGGGTGTGTGTGTGTGTGTGTGTGTGTGTGTGTAGGTGTAGGTGTAGGTGTAGGTGTAAGTCTGTGTGTGTGTGTGCGTAGGTGTATGTGTGTGTAGGTGTAGGTGTGTGTGTGTGTGTAGGTGTGTAGGTCTGTGTGTGTGTGTGCGTAGGTGTATGTGTGTGTATGTGTGTGTATGTGTGTGTGTGTGTAGGTATGTGTGTAGGTGTGTGTGTGTGTATGTGCGTGTATGTGCGTGTGTGTGTAGGTGTAGGTCTCTGTGTGTGTGCGTAGGTGTATGCGTGTGTAGGTGTGTGTGTATGTGTGTGTAGGTGTGTGTGCGTGTAGGTGTGTGCGTGTAGGTGTGTAGGTCTGTGTGTGCGTAGGTGTGTGTGTATGTGTGTAGGTGTGTGTGTAGGTGTGTGTGTGTGTGTGTGTGTGTGTGAGTGTGTGTGTGTGTAGGTGTGTGTAGGTGTGTGTAGGTGTGTGTGTGTATAGTTGTGTGTGTGTGTGTGTAGGTGTGTGTGTGTGTGTGTGTGTGTGTGTAGGTGTGTGATTGATAATTGGATATGGTTGCAGTAAAAGCCGAGGACAGAATCAAATACATTTAATTTGAAAATTAAATCTCAGTCTGTCTCGGTCACATTCAGCATTTTGCAATTATCCCCCTCCTCCCACGTGGGCACATTCCTGTTCATTATGGAAGGAGAAAACGCTCACTTTCCAAATTAAAAAGGAGAACTCTGTTTGATGTTAATGAACTCTGACCGCGGTAAAAACATCTTCTGATGTGAGTCGACTGCACTTGCCTCGCCGGTGTGTCTTTACCATTCCAACGGGGTTTCTGTTGGTTCAGTTCTGTTTCCTTGTTTGGCTTTGATTTGATTGTGAGCCGACTGGATGTTTACTCAGAGAAAGAATAAATTAGCAGAGCGGAGAGGTAAGCGCTCGGGGAGAAGAGGATGGAGAGGGAGAGAGGGAGAAAGCAGGATGGTTCTTTTGATCTCTCAGCGGCAGACGCAACAACGGGAGGGAAGTGTGTGTGTGTGTGTGTGTGTGTGTGTGTGTGTGTGTGTGTGTGTGTGTGTGTGTGTGTGTGTGTGTGCATAGTGACAGTGGAAACTTTGAGAAATGTAATTCTTAAGTCAGGTTGAGAGGTAGACGTTTGAGATATGCAGGCTGCCGCGCCGAACGCCTGAAATATTCTCGGAAATCTCTTATTTTTCTGATTAATCTGCCTATTTCCTGTGATCGCGGGGCTCCGGATGAATATTATCAGCCCTTTTGCTTCACTTTACTTTCAAAGCGAGCTCCGTTTGTGCCGTTATCAAACTCAATCAAAAGCCCGGCTGCTCTCATTCAGCCGTTAAAACGTGGCTCTCCCGTTTTTTCCTCTTGGAGATATCACAGCGGACATATTCAGCTCAGACTGAGACGCTTTTTAAGAGCCGACGGATTCAAGGACGCTGACCTCAGTCACAGCAGTCCACGGTCTGGAGTCGGCCTGAGCGTCTCAGAAAGCGGCTTTTATATACATCTGCGGCGACTCCATTCAGCATGTATATTGTACAGGTAGTAATAATATGTAGTAATGACATGTAGATTAATGAGTGATAAGCAGTTGCTATTTCTTTTGTGTCAACAAATTATTGTAAACATGAGTTTGTTCACATTATCATAATAAAGCACTGGTTTATTATTAGGGTATTTAGTGTTCAAGATAAACACTTTAACAGTGAAAAGTGAAACATTGAACTTTGAAAGAAAAGCATATTGTGATAGTACAATAACATCCTATCAGATAGGGTAGCATGAATCGATACACACCTATTGGTTTATGCAGCGGTAGCAAATTCTGACAAGGCAGCAAAAAATTACAGAACACCGGCCCTCTCGAGAGTTAATTGACCTCCAGCTGATGAAGTGCAGACAGAGTAGGAGATTACTTTTTTATATGTTTTATTTATATGTTTATATATATAAACATATACATAACAATAAATAAAACAACAGCAACATAAAAAGGTATTAAAAATAAATTAAACAAAAACAAAAAGTGCTGCATGCTGCGAATATGTGCTACCAATAAAGCTAGTTAAAACAGGATACTGGTGCGTTGTTCGGGCGAATTTATCAGGAGATTACTGGGATGTGGAACGGGAAGTGGGGAGCATGGAGGGAGATAAGAACAAGTAGAAATAGAAGACGTGAGGAGAAATTAAGAGGGGGAGAGGCGGAGAGTTGAACCGCAGGGTGACGGAGAAGGTGAAACTAAAGGGTAGGGCGGCGACGGTTGGTAGCGCCAGCTTGCCTCGCCACCCGCGGCCTTCCATCGGACAGCTGCGACCTTCACCAGGGCCACGGTGCACGAGCAGACCGGATCACACACACACACACACACACACACACACACTTGCCACGTCTTGCGTTAACAGATGCTGAAACGAGCATTAGCATTCCTCTGTCGTTAGCTAGTTAGTGATGAGTGGGGAAGAGTAAGTGGGAGCGCGTACTTGAGAGCCACTTCTGCTCTCCTGACGGATTATCCGCGCACCAAGGACTTTTCTAGGTATTGACACATTACCAGAAACATCCTTGTTTTATATGAAAGTGTTTGGCGCATGAACACCGCCTCGTAAAAAAGGTGAGCGAGAGATTTGAGCAAGACAGTGTTGCCATGGCGCCAGACCGTCGGTCCCAGCGGGTTTCGGCAGGTCTTTGGTTCTCGATCCCCTCGGGGACGCGAACGGCGGAGAGTAGCATCCCCCGAAGGAACCGAGCATCCACGCGCAGAGTTCACTGATGTCAGTGAGAGACGGACGCAGGCGAACAAAGCAACGAAAAACACAAGGAGAACGCAACAACCATCGGCGCACACACACACACACACACACACTCAGACACACACTCAGACACACACCACCTGGGAGAACCGTGAGTCCGCTGCGCTCTCTGTAGTGAGATCATGTTCCTCAGGGACGCAGCTGGCAATCCAGGAGTTTATGAGGAGGTGCGGCGTTGGCCTCCGAGTCGGCGACTCCTCGCCACGTGTCTCCTGTCCCCCGTTCGTCTTCATTTCCTGACGATTTCCCGCGTGATAAAACGCGTAAAGCCCACGCACGCTAGTTTCCATCAGCTATTGATTCCTACTCTGTGAATCAAGGTTAGTTCTCCAGCGCCGCTCTGATATGTGTCATTGAGCTCCACCCATACGGGGGAATTAACACTTGCAAATGGAGATAAATACTTCCTCTTACACAGAGGGTGGAGTCCCCCACACCCAGGTGCAGGTTGCCAGGTCCCGTTAAATACCCGTACCTCGCTCCCCATTAACTTTTCCTTTGTGTGTGGATGCCAGATTCCTCAAATCCAATCCAAGCCTTCTTCAGCTCTGCCGCCGTGGTGTGATATTTCCCATACGTATTCATCAGCGGTGTTTCTTGTGCTGCTGCCAGGCGGCGACATCCGCCTCCATCTTCATGCGGTTGCCGGTGTTCGCGCGACACGTTCTCGCCGCCGACCCGCCACCAAGCCAGGAGAGTGCACAGCACCGGCGCCATGAATTCTCACTCTTGCCATCTGCCACCCAAACTGTAATTCAATTTCACTTATCTTTTTTTATGAGGCACGAGTTAATAGAGCAGGCTTATTAAATCAGGGGATTTTTCACGCCAGCTGGAGTCTCACTGGAGCTTGACTGTGCCGAGCATACACGCCACGGTCCTCACAGTTGGAACGCCGTAACCTCAGTGGGATGACTGGAGCGGATGAACTGGATGTCTTCAGATCTAATACAAAAGAACCTTCCTTCATTATATATATATATATATACCCCAAAGGACCAACGGTGACACAGGTGTCACGCGTCCTTTTAATCTTTCCTTATACAGCTTTATCCCTAAAGTCCCTAATTGACACCTACAAAACATCTTGGTGGGTCATGTGACAGGTCATGTGATTTTGTGTTCCCATCACAACATTTCCAAGATGTCTGCTCCGGGTTGAGAGACATCTGACACAACAAGCTCAGTTTAAAAAGCATTTTTTTTTCGTTGCTTTCGGTAATATTCACCTGTATAGAAATAATAATGCTTAAACAACATGTATATTATACCTGCTTTGGACACATTTCTTGAATATATTGATATAAAACAAATCAGATAAATATATTGTTGTGACATATGCACAATAAGAAACATAATTATAATCTGCTCAGTTAATTTAGCTGATTTAATGATATTTAGCTAATATATTATATATATATATATATATATATATATATATATATATATATATATATATATATATATATATATATGAAAACCAATTTTAACCAAAATTCATGTTATATTATTTAAATTATGAATACAGAAGTATTCAAGTAAAGCCCAATGCCAGAGATATTTGACTCTATTGTCAGAAATGGCTCTTATGGGTGAAATGAGAAAATATAAAATATCCTCTGGGTCTTTCCGTCTTCTCCCTCAGTTATTCAGACTTAATCTTTGGCAGGATCATAGAAAGTGTGATGTGTGTCGGTGCGTGTGCGTGTGCGTGTTTGTTGTGTCGCCGTATGCGGTGACCTTCAAACATTAGTGCATTGTGGCTAATGTGGCTTCATGGAGACAGGAAGAGAGGATTGAAAGAGCGCACTGCGGCACGCTTCTGAAAAGCTCTCGGAGGCTTTTAATCATTATCTCCACAGTTCAAAGCTTTCAGGGCACAAACACAGGACACGCATGCACTTAGATACACGGGGAGGGAGGGAGGGGAGGAGGGAGGGGAGGAGGGACTTTGTGATGGATAGGCGTCAAAACTTTCTGTCAAACGCCCCACAGTTGGCCTTGAACTCATCGCGTATGTTGCACGGAGGTGTTGCTGGCTAATCAGGATTAGCATCAGGACGGGCATGAGGAGCATGTGACATGAGCTGTCCATAAGGATGGTGTTCGACACACGCGTGCTGTTCAATTGGACCACGAGGCTGTAATTCATTTGGGGATTCCCAAGAATTGTTTTTCTGTTTCCATAATTTTCAGTCAAAAGCGTCTGAAATCCTAATGATTTTAATCCTCAAACTCATTAAAAAGCGTTTGCACTGCCGAGGCTTAACTTTCAAGGAGCTTAGCTTTATACAGTACGGTACGCACACACGCATAACTGATATAATATGAATCAGATTAAAATAAATGTACTTTATGACATTGTGCATCGTGTGTGTATAAGTCTCTGCACCACCGTGAACTTTAATAGATATAAATAATGAGGAATGGTGAATAAATCAATTGAATTATAGCTTGTGGTATATTTTACTCTGAGGAAGTTATTCAGGAGCGTATGCCTGCTTATTAAAACAGCCGGTTTGACCATGTCAAGGAATAAGTACGGTTAATTGCAACTCATTTTGGTTATCTTCTCCATCGGTAATAATGACTTTGTACTTATAAAGTTAATAGATGGTATTTGTGGCATTGCCCTGAAATAAGTCAAGGTCAAATTCAAATCTGCTACAGTTTGAAGTTCAGGCTCTTACTGGAGTCACTTACGTGCCTTCACTGATCTACAACATGGGCAGTACCTTGTTTTAAAAAAAAGAAAATCTGATCCATCTTGAATATGTGGTCATCGCCTACGGTATTCGTCACAGTCGCCGGTCTCCTCTCGTGGAGCTTTTGTTGTTGATCTTCTCCACGCTGACTTGTATCTCATCTCTCCACCTCGCCGTTTTCCCCCGCCTCAGATCCTGGTCCACGTCGGCTTCCTCACCGAGGAGTCTGGAGACGTGTTCAGCCCCAAAGTGCTGAAGGGCGGTCCTCTGGGAGAGATGGTCCAGTGGGCCGACATCCTCACCGCGCTGCACGTGTTGGGACACAACCTCAAGATCTCCATGTCCGTCAAGGAGCTGCAGGGGTGAGTAAACTGCATTTGACTTGTCAGCGATTTTATATATATATTAGGGCTGTCAGCGTTAACGCGTTAATCTATGCGATTAATTTGGCCGCGTTAACGCACTAAAATATTTTAACGTAATTAACGCAACTTTGTTTACTTCCGGTGTTTGTTGATGTTTTTTTCAAGTCGCGGCAGTATGTCTGACACTGTTTACGTTTTTAAAACTATGAATTTTTCGCGAAAATACCGAGCATAAATCAGTTTAAACTCGTGGATTAATAAATCGGGTTTCCTCCTGCGCCTTCTCCCTCCCGGTGTTCTGTCATTTCATGCTACTTGTCAAGAACCGATACCTTGTGGTATTGCGCATGCGCCGAGCCGATTTTCCGAGTTTTTTTTGACACGCCCATAATGTTTTGCCACCTTGTCGATGCACGTCTGATAACGGGGAGTGACATCATCAAAATCACGATTATTTCCCTAGTTAAAAGTACATTCAGCATGTATATTGTACAGGTAGTAATAATATGTAGTATTGACATGTAGATTAATGAGTGATAAGCAGTTGCTATTTCTTTTGTGTCAACAAATTACTGTAAACATGAGTTTGTTCACATTATCATAATAAAGCACTGGTTTATTATTAGGGTATTTAGTGTTGAAGATAAACACTTTAACAGTGAAAAGTGAAACATTGAACTTTGAAAGAAAAGCATATTTTGATAGTACAATAACATCCTATCAGATAGGGTAGCATGAATCGATACACACCTATCAGTTTATGCAGCGGGTAGCAATTTTTTACAAGGCAGCAAAAAATGACAGAACACCGGCTGCTGCTCCGCTCCACAGACACACACACACACATGACGTGTCGGGTGACGCAGCACGGAAAGAACTCGTCACACGAAACCTTCACCGTGATTGGTCAAACCGTTTGTCTGTCAACATTTTGTGAAAAAACAACCAATGAACACTCAGTAAATCACAAGGCCCGCCCACCTCCCAGGTGAAGCTCATTAGCAACCTGTGAGTCAGAGAAGACAGAACACGAGGAGGACAATGAGCCTAGAGATGAGATTGTTCTGGAAGGTTTGATGTAGAACACGTGGGGTTGTGTGTCATATGCAAAAGACTTTAAAAGGTGAATAATATTATATTTTTGTAAAATGTATAAAATGCCCCCAGCCTCCAGAGTGACACATTTGAATGTGAGTCAGTTTCCAAAGCCACTGGTTCTGCTGCTGTTCAGTGTTAAAGATGGCAGGTCCAATTGGTCTCTAATGCACCTTGTTTTACTAATCTGATGTTTCACTGAAGAAACTATTATCATCCACGATATTAAATCCCTGGCTGGCCCTTTATAGGTAGGAGCCTCTCTGAGACACAGCTGTGTGAAGGTGTCTTTAAAAACAAATACTATCAAACAAGTGTCTAAAACACACGCTGTCTGAAGTGAAGATTTAGTCTTTAGAAGAAAACCCCCCGATATTTGCGATTAATCGCGATTAATCACGATTAATCAATTTCAAAATGTGCGATTAATTAGTAAAAAATTTTTAATCGATTGACAGCCCTAATATATATATATATATATATATATATATATATATATATATATATATATATATATATATATATATATATTATATATTTGGAGCAGCTGAAACGCTGTTTCTCATTCAACCGATGCACCCGTGTTTTTCTTCTGAATCTAAACTGGTGTAAAAAAAAAAGCATTGTGTCGATGTAGGAATCATTCAGACAAGGCGACGTGTTTGCTATAAAAATAAATAAGTTATGGATTGGTTGGGTCAAGGCTATGAGGAAAAAGAATGGCCATTTCTAACATGTTCATGTTTAATTAACTGTAAAACTGCCACAAAAGCAACCTGATGACAGCTGTGACTACAAGCCGATTATGGCTTTAAACCCTCCTGTTATCAACGTGCTCCTGCGCGTGCACTTATTGGACTCTAAATGTTAAAGAGTGCCCTGCGCTCTAATTACACCACTTCCCCACTTAAGAGTATGCACGAGGGCCCTAGAGTTTGATTTATTTGTTGCCGTATCGATCCCGTATCGACGCACCCTGCAGCTTCCTTTCGGGGCAACCGCGTCGCCGTGTCTTTCCATCCCCTGCGTCAGCACGCTTGTACCTTTCTGCTGACGGATACAGCTACAGAGCCAACACACACACACACACACACAGACGGGTGGGTGGATGTGAATCAACCCTGTTGGGCGAGATCCCTCTGGCTTGTTTCGTCCAGTCCATGCAATATCTACTTCATGGTCGAAACTGAATAAATCATGCAGGTTGTCAGGCTCCCGTGGAGATGGATGGCTGGACCTATGGAATACTGAAGAGGTATGAGTCCCAGAACACAAGCGAGTCACACCGCAGACGGCCAACGCCTCGCTTCAGCCTTGATTGGGCCAACAGTCTTTGTCTCTCTGCCCCCGTTGATCTCCGCGATGACTCGGGTACAGAGTATCGATCAGGATAAGGATGTGGACGGAGACCCCGCTGTGCTCTCCTTCCACTGGGCACGGCCTGAGACGGCTCTCGCCAATCACAGAAGAAGTATTGTATCATCACCCCGCAGCCCGTGGAAGTCCTTTTATAGATGTATAACTCCTCTGCGGGGAGCAGAAGAGAGTATGGAAATCGAGTGGGGTTTCATTCTTTTAAAAAAAAGAGTTTCGGGAAATCGGGGATATCCACAAGGCCGAGCTCAGGGGGAAATGGACGACGGGAGAGTTTTTTAGGCCGAGCGGACGTAGTCGCCGTCGTGTCTCAGGAGCTTCCTTTTTAACGCCGGCCTTTCTCACACACCGCGCGGCCACGTGTTTAAGGCGACTGTGAAACGCGATGTAACGTACAAGCGTGATGAATTATGTCCTCCACCTTGGCCACATGAAATGGCTTCGGATGGGGGAAAATATCGTGGAGCTCTGGATTACTTGGGGAAGCAGTCTAATCTTTCTTCAAACAGCTTTCCGGATCCGGACGCGGTCCTTAAAAAACACTGGTGTGAGAAATGGCAACGTCAACTTTGCCTCCTGATCTTTCCACATGGTTTGGTGCAGCAAAGTGGAACAGAGAAAAGGTGATGCAGTGGTTTTCTTTTTCTTTTTTTTGTTGGCTTGTCAATTTTTTTTCTTCGTTCTGACACCTTTCATTTCCCCTCGGTCCCCTGCCTTCAGTAAGATAACACAACAAAAGAGTTATGGTTGAACAAAGGTGGTAATGCAGTTTGGCTGTCATGGAGTTGGATTGCATAAAGAAAAAGTGTCTCGTCCGCCTTTCATGTTCCCCACAGATATATGGCGTCTCTATTGATCTTTGCCGAATGTTTAGAAAACCTCAAAGCAAACATGTCGGAAAATTCTGGGGAAGCAGATGCTACTTAAAAGAGGACACGATGTGTTCTGCTCTGAGTGGTGTATTGAGCTGTAAAATACTTATTGTTGCTGTCATCTTTTTTTAGTTCAAATGCATATTCATCCACCATGCTACACACACAACTATAAGGTGATGTCAGTGTTGATTTCCTGCATTGAGTGTGTTGTTCCTCTCACACATCGGCTTTGTGTGTAATTTTGCTGGACGTCTCGTGCTCGATGGAAATCAGGACTGGAATGCGATGGATTAAGTTTAACGATATGTAACGGCAAGAAGTTTAACAAAAAAATCAAAGCTCACGGTCGTGGGTTCGTAGGAATCCAGGCTCCACAGGTACGAGCTAAAGTGAGCGAGTGTTGCTGTCTGACCCAGGTCAAGAAGGAAAGAGCGATTTCTCCCAGTACAAAGAGGTATTAGTCGTCAGCCAATCACCTCTTATCAAAAGTTAGTCCTTTGTTATTCAATCATGCAACACCTTCTCGTTGGCTAAAAGTCCATTATCAAAATGGAGGGGTCAAAGGTCACGACCCTGGGTCTCGACGTCACGTCACTCCCGTTCAGCTTACGAAAAAAGTCCCTTCACAATAAAAGTCCAGTATGTTACTCTCCACATTAAAGTAACGTCACAGGCTTCAACCGGCTTCGACATTTCTGAAATACTGACTAACATTCATCCCCAAGCAACATACATATAAACAATACCTCTTTCCATTCACATTGTATTATCACATACAGTGAACACAGTAAACAGTGTTTTTCCCTAATGCTTCACAATAAAGTCATAATACAGTCATAATAATACTTTCCCTAATATTTCCTATTATAATATCTATATGTATTAATTTAAAGCATAAGACTTCCTCTATGTACATGTGCAGAATCAAAATAAACTATTACAACCTAACAATTACCATCAAGTAAATGCAATCCAATCGCTGCGTTCCACAAGTAAAGAGACGAGGAACCTAAAGTGCTAAAACCTTGAGTTCCCAGTCAACTACGGTCAATATGCAACCCACTAAACACATTATTTCTTCACAAATGGCCGATGTTGATTTATTGTCTGCTGGTGTGTTCAACCTTAAGAGACATACTGACTTAAAACAGTTTCCTATTATGTTGTTTTCGGTAAATAATTACTTTAAAAACATGTTTGGTGCAACTAAAAGCGGTCGACTACAGTCCTGTTTCAGTTCAGATGCCTTACAAATTATTCTGTCTCTTACGGCTCACCTGTAAAGTTTCAAAATAATATATTTCTCTGACTTCTTCACAGTGTTGGAAACTGAACTGACCAAAAAGTGCCCAGGGTCCATCCACCTCCACAACTCCACTGTGTGTGTGTGTGTGTGTGTGTGTGTGTGTGTGTGTGTGTGTGTGTGTGTGTGTGTGTGTGTGTGTGTGTGTGTGTGTGTGTGTGTGTGTGTGTGTGTGTGTGTGGTACAATTGCTCTTATGGCTCCATCTGAGAGTGGGAGCTGTCTGAGGAGGAAGCGGGAGGCAGCTGTAATTGGCCACATAGGGGATGCTCTGGTCCGGGGTGGTGTTACTGTGTATAACATAGACCCTGACTGGTAGTGTCCAGTCAGTGCTACTGTGAGGTGGCTGATCATAAGATCAGAGCACACTAACACACCTAGGCCCAAAGAAGAAGTCTGAGAGAGAAGACAAAATGAGAAGCAGAACATATAAGCGGTATTCTTATGTGTGAAACTGAACTCTACGGTGGTGTGTGCTCTCTCGATTGTGTCGTGGCCATATTGAGAAATCATCCACTCATATGATCTCTTTTCTGTGACTTATCTCTGTCACTGTGCACGAGGATGGACTGATGAGGGGAGAACCGCAAAGCGCTGAGTTAGCATCCGTGCAGTTTGTGCTGTTATTCAAATATGCAAATAATGGTTATCTTTTTTTGAAGGCTCCCTGATGAATGCCACCCCTTTGTTCTAGATCTTGTACTGTCCTTCATTTCTGCACAGTGCCGAAATTTCATTTGCACCATTCACCTGCCCACACACACACACACACACACACACACACACACACACACACACAGCACACAAACCCGAGTTAATTCAATACAGTTTGCATCCCCCCGTCTCTGCTGAGTGTGCATTCCTCACAATGGGGCCTGAACGAGCAGCTTGATGGAAATGAAGCTGAATTTGGTGCCAATTAGATTGTATTAGTGTGAGGAAAAGGAAAGACGGAGATCCGTCTGCTCTTCATTACAGACTCAAGGGTACAGATCACTGGCGCTGGATGGTCAGCACCTTTGTGCCGGATCCTGTCACGACTGTAAAGAGAAATATCGAAGTCTCCGTAATACGCAAACATTTAATAATCCGGCACATGAGAGGAAGATATGGCCTTTTTGCAGTATAGCACACTCTGGGCACGCCATGTGGACTGTGACAGGGTACTTTGAGAAGTAAAGATGCTCACTAGAACCGTGTGGGTTCTTTGGCCTGTCCTCATAGGAGAGCACTTTTTGGTTTCTGGTCGGACCTTTTAAAAAGGTTTCACCCAGAACCCCTTCAAACATATGTGCTCTGGAGAACCCTGCCTCCCGCAACCCTCTCTGACGGTTATATCCAGAAGCTTTTCACCTTGAAAATGGTGCTAACCAGAACCCACGAGTGTGTTCTACAGAGAACCCTTTTTATATTAGACACTAGATATTACAACCACGGAGCCGGAGAGGACTTACGAAACGATCGTGTCTCAAAAGGACAAAGACAATCGAGAGATGAAGACATAGTGGGAGGAAAGCGTCTGTGGCAGAGTTAGGATGCATGAGTGAGGATAAGTCAGTTGAAGGGAGGTCAGATAGGACAGAGGAGGCCAGAGGGGGCAAATGTTACGACGGACAGGTGCAAAGTCTGTTGATGTGGGCGGCTTGTCAGTTCCAGAGAGAGAGAGAGAGAGAGTAAGAGGTGAAGAAGTGGTCAGAGACATGAAGTGGAGTTAGTGAGGTTAGATGTGGAGCAGGTTCTGGGGGAAATGGATGCCAGCTTGTGAGTAGGAGGGGAGGGACTGAGTGAGAGAGCAAAGGTAGACAGTAAGAGCAACAGGTCAGATAACTTCTCTTTCTGGATGTTCACGTTGAGAAGTTCCACAGCAGGTCTTCTATTTCTTCCAATTATATTCCGTAGATTCGTAGTGGGTATGTAATTAATACTCTCCTCTCTTCCCTTTAAACTCACAGCTGTTATATTCTCAGTCTTGTTCTGGGTGACTCGCTCCTGCTGTCGTGTGCGCTCAACCTCCTTCTCTGCCTCCAACTTTGGGTGTCAAGTCTTATAATCTCATCCCAACGGCAGGTAATGTCTCAGTTGCCATGGAGATCAGACGTGGGGACTTTTGGGGTTGGAGGTGGAAAGACACAAAGTTACAGCCAATCAACACCTCAGAAACAGTCAATGCTAGAGGAGGGGTAGGGAATCCAAAAGTGCCGGTCTCTTTTGTCCTTGAGATTTGCTGATAATTGGATCGTGGGACTGGACAGACACAAAGTCGACAGCAATCTCACATTGACGCGTGTGTGAAGGGTTTTCAGTGCTGGGGTTCTTTTGAGAACTAAAGACAAATGCTTCTTTATGTTCTTCAGTCTAGTAATGTTTCTGAAAGCTCAAACTCAGTTTCTTCATCTCCTGGCTGTATCTCCTGTCTGCTGCTCATCACATTAAACACCCGCAAGCAGAAACCGTATTTATGTAAGTTAAAACAAAAAACGTACAATATTGTAAGAATCGATGGACAGATATCATAGACTCTATATGAGAAGTGGACATAGTCACTATGACGCCACCTATTGATTGGTGGGCTGTTGGTTTGAAGCCTGGAGATGGCAGCTGTCACGAATTCCCCACCTTCATAGTTAAATTCATCCTCCTTACATGTTTGATTAACTCTCCTGTCATTCCAGATCCTGTCATCCTCACCTGATTGTCCCTCATTCCCTTCACCTGGTCCTCACGCCCTTCTCATCTGCAGCCCATCCCCTCGTTAGTCCCTCATTCCCTTCACCTGGTCCTCACACCCTTCTCACCTGCAGCCCATCCCCTCATTAGTCCCTCACTATTTAGCTCCCTCTCTTCCACTTGTCCTCTGCCAGATTGTCTTGTGTTTCACCGCCAAACTTTCCAGTGTTTACCTAGTCCTAGTTCTGCTCTGCCGTTTATGACCCTGTTTGCCTGTTCACCGACTTGAGATTTTTGCCTGCCCCTTTTCGGATTTGTCGCCCTGTCTGACGGACCACCTGGTTTTGACCCTGCTTGAAAGATACAGTAAACTGCCTCCTCCTACAATCCTGTGTGTGTCATGCTTTTGGGTTCCAGTACCTGTTACCATTACAGCAGCATTTTGGCCGCCATCTTAAGTAAAACCAAACGCGTATTGAAACACTTGCAGGAGACCAGAACGGTTACAATGAACTTTGATGAACCAACAACACACAATAAAAGGGTAGAAGTTATAAAAAAAGGTCAAAGGTAAAACACAGGCAACCCCCAGACCGGACAGCGCTGCAGTCGTGACCTATAAATCACACGATAGCCCCGCCCTAAACCACACCTTGCTGTATTGTCTATTTTACTCTAAATGGGAACATAACTTACTAAATGAACATACTGCTGTATTCAAGTACACTGGAAACTAGCAATTAAGAACATTAACTACACACATGTAATAAATCAAGTGATAGTAGGGTCATTTGCGCAGAGTTTGAAATAATTAATATATTTTTGGTAGTGTGAATTACTGCTACAGTTAATGCCGTTGTTTTCTAATCATGTGTTTCATCACAAAAGATGATGTCATCCGGCCTTTCCTTGTCACTCGTAGACAAGATAATGGTTCATTATCAGTTGTTACAGCGGCAATTCAAAGTGGCTATAAAGGCTATCTGCTCACAAATCTTTTGCACTTCCAAGTTTCATCCGTGTCATAAAAACTATTTTTGATGTGCGTCAAAATATGGAAGTCCACCATTCACACAACGCAATAATCTCAATTGCTCTAAGTCCGATTAAGTCTGCATTTCAGTGAAACCCCAGGATGCTTCAAACTCTCTCATCCTTCTTACAAACGGATGAACAGACCTCTCCAGCGTTTGTTCTCCTTCATATTCCACCTCAGGAATATCCGTATCCAGACGTATGTCTGTCTTGCTTGAGAGTTTCACAGGGAGAGAGATGTGTGTGTGCTAACTTCAGCCTGAATGCGCTGTAGAATAACTAAAGCTAGTTTGCATCATAAGCTCATTGCTGTAAGTCTAGCGATTAACCCCAGAAATGTCTTACATAACCATGGAGATTAATGCAAAAAGAGCCATCCACTGAGGTTATGTAATGCCTTCTAAAATGGGATTGGTCCTTAGATTTTCTCCTGGTTGCACTCTTTTAATTATTTTCTTACTTGCAAAAGTGTCTCCAGTTTCTTTTGGTGACATTTTGCTCTCTCGCTCTCATTGTTTGTCAACATTAGTGCACTAAGTGCATTATGATGATGTTAAATGATATGTGTGGGAATCTCAAAAGAGTGTGAAAGTGCCAGGTCAACATATTTTTTAAGTTAGAAATGTGGGCTCGACTGCAGCAATCCTCTCCGAATACACCTTCAGCTAAAACTCAGAAATGAGATGCAGATATAAGAATGAGCAAGTAGATGTGGATATGTGGGTGGTTGTGGAAATTACTGGGCTCCTTTTTTCTGTTTTTTTCTGTTAAGTCCATGAAAAGTCAAAGTCAAAGTCTCTCTCTCTCTCTCTCTCTCTCTCTCTCTCTCTCTCTCTCTCTCTCCCCCATGTATCTTCTCCTCCATCACAACCCATCAACCTGACTCCCTCACCTTTCTGCCATCATTACAGTGAACCTGTAGAGAGACTGGACCCGGTGACCTCGGTTCACCTGCTGCTCTCCCATATGCTGGCGACGAGCTGCCTTGTTTTACCTGCCCAAAGCAGATAGGAACACACACAGAAACACACACACACACACACACACACACACACACACAGACAGACACATATTTTGTTTATACACTCATCTTGCTTTCTTTTCTTCTGCGCAATTAGGTTGTTCTCACTTTCCTTAAATTGCTGCTTTTTCATATTATTTTCACAACCTCAATTTGTCTTCTCTTCCTGCTGACTGCTGTGCAACACAAACTATGCAGGTTTGGAGAGGAAACATTATTGTAAAGCGACACTTTGCTGTAAGAGCCATTAAAAAATATCACAATTTTGAGTAATGAAGGCACGGGTGAAACCGATCTCTTTATTCGAGAGAAGATGCGTGTGTGTGAAACTTGTGAAAGAGACTTCTGGGTAGGTAGCTGCAGCACATTAACATTAATCAGTTGTGAGAAATGTTATGTGTGTGTGCATTTCGTATGTGAGATAGAGCGTCAGCTCGTCTCTTTGTTAAAAAACTAGAGCGTGCAAAAGAATGGTGTATATGCTCCGTCTGCATCATTTTGACTGCATGAAGAAGAGCAGCCACATCTTTATCTGCAGTACTTTATTGAAAGATGCCTATGAGCCCATCTAATACGGTAGTTCAACCCTCTTTACGTGTGTGTGTGTGTGTGTGCTCAGTTGCGAAGACATTACATCCGGCAGAAGGGCTGACTCTGTGCTAACACAGTTCTGTATTTATACATAGACACAATATTTGCTTAATGGGAACAACTTGGATCTAAATCTGACATACCCAGAATATGATTTGTTGG
The DNA here is from genome assembly GCA_036178185.1 of Liparis tanakae. Lineage (NCBI taxonomy): Eukaryota > Metazoa > Chordata > Actinopteri > Perciformes > Liparidae > Liparis > Liparis tanakae. The sequence goes on along the minus strand of CM070110.1, from coordinate 15,501,961 downwards.
GATATTAGCTGGCTAGGGACAGTTCTCTCCTTAATATCTAAATAGCATTCTGTTGATATAATACGTTCGATAGTCATTGGTAGTAAAAGCATTATTTTACGTGGAATGATAAATTCTCACGCTTAAACATTGGCGTCCGGGTCCAAACCCTTGAAGAATGTAAGTGTCACATCGCCTCAATGGTCTTAATGGCTGACCTTTGGGTTTTGTAGTCTTTTACTGGACAATTGGTTCTAGTCCTGTCGTCCCTGTTGTATCCATAGATATGGAAAGCATTAAAAACTCCCTTAATGTGACATGAAAACCCTCTGGAGTCCATAGATGTGTTTACGCAACCGTTATATTTATACCTCTGTGGTAAAACGGCACAGAAATATGTTTTCCGGATGTTTCAGTAATCTGTAGATGTTCTACTTCCGCGTCCTTCTTCTCACGACATCGTACGTGATTCACGCGGCGAGCCGATAGCTTGGACGTGCCGTGTGACATGCTTGTCGAGCTCCGCCCTGCAACGTAATGTGTGGAATCATGTGTCCGTCAATATTTCTTTGTAAACTAACCAATGAACACTTAAGAAATCATCAAAGACCTACCCACCTTATGCTTCGGAAAAATACTTGATTTTCATACATGCCATGATGCTTGATCTGTAGTATGGAGTCATATATCAGTACCATTTGATCTCAGTACCTCTAAAATTTGGTGGAAGTAGAAAGTGTTTTACTCAAAAAATTATATTACAACATTTGGTTTTAGATATTTCTTACATTTATCTACTATTTCACATCTTGTGTGAACCTAAGATATTGATAAACCAATCTCCAGTACCAAAAGAGTTCATCCACGTGAGTAAAGTTTTGTTTCCACAAGAGATTTTGAATACGAGGGAGGTTGGGCACATGCAATCCCAGTGGACCATGTTCAAAGCCTCTATTGTGGAAGCGGCCGACAGGAGCTGTGGTCGGAAGGTCATCGGTGCCTTGGGTTGTCGTGGCGGCAACCCAAGAACCCGGTGGTAGACACCGGAGGTCAGGGAAGCCGTCAAGCTGAAGAAGAAGGCCTACCGGGCCTGGTTGGGTCTCCTGAAGCAGCTGACAGGTACCGACAGGCCAAAAGGGCTGCAGCTACTTTGGTCGCGGATGCAAAAACTCGGGCATGGGAGGAGTTCGGGGAGGCCATGGAGAAGGACTTTCGGTCGGCCTCAAAGAGGTTCTGGCAAACCGTCCGACTGCTCAGGAAGGGAAAGCAGGGTCTACCCCAGGCTGTTCTCAGCGTGGGGGGGGGAGCTGTTGACCCGGACGGGGGACATCGTCGGGCGGTGGAAAGAACACTTTGAGGAACTCCTAAATCCGGCCAACATGTCCCCTCTAGAGGGGACAGTGCCTGTAGACTTGGGGGGGGGGGTCGCACCAATATCACTGGCAGAGGCCGCTAAGGTTGTTAAAAAGTTCCTTGGTGGCAAGGCGCCGGGGGTGGATGAGATCCGCCCTGAGATGCTGAAGGCGCTGGACATTGTTGGGCTGTCTTGGCTGACACGCCTCTTCAGTGTCGCGTGGGGGTCTGGAACAGTGCCCTTGGACTGGCAGACCGGGGTGGTGGTTCCCATTTTCAAAAAGGGGGACCGGAGAGTGTGCTCGAACTATCGTGGTATCACACTTCTCAGCCTCCCTTGGAAAGTTTATGCCAGGGTACTGGAAAGGAGGCTCCGACCGATGGTCGAACCTCGGATTCAAGACCAGCAGTGCGGATTCCGTCCCGGTCGTGGAACTGTGGACCAGCTCTTCACCCTCGCAGGGGTCCTCGAGGGGTCCTGGGAGTTTGCCCAACCAGTCTTCATGTGCTTTGTGGACTTGGAGAAGGCTTTCGACCGGGTCCCTCGGGAACTGTTGTGGGGGGTGCTGCGGGGGTATGGGGTTCCGGACCCGTTGCTACGGGCTATCCGGTCTCTGTACGCCTGCAGTAGGAGCTGTGTTCGCATCCTCGGCAGTAAGTCAGACACGTTCCCGGTGGGTGTTGGTCTCCGCCAGGGCTGCCCTTTATCACCGGTCCTGTTTGTGATTTTCATGGACAGGATATCTAGGCGCAGCCTGGGGGTGGAGCAGGTCAGGTTTGGGGGTCTTGGGATCGCCTCTCTTCTGTTTGCAGATGATGTGGTCCTGTTAGCATCCTCAGACCATGACCTCCGGCACTCGCTGGGGCGTTTTGCTGCCGAGTGTGAAGCGGCAGGGATGAGGGTCAGCACAGCCAAATCTGAGGCCATGGTGCTCTGCCGGAAACCGGTGGATTGCTCCCACCAGGTGGGGACAAAGCGCCTGCCCCAAGCGAAGGAGTTCAAGTATCTCGGGGTCTTGTTCACGAGTGAGGGTAAGATTGAGCGGGAGATCGACAGGCGGATTGGTGCAGCTGCAGCAGTAAAACGGGCGCTGTACCGGTCCGTCTTGGTGAAGAGAGAGCTGAGCACGAAAGGCGAAGCTCTCAATTTACTGGTCGGTCTACGTTCCAATCCTCACCTATGGTCACGAACTTTGGGTAGTGACCGAAAGAACGAGGTCGCGAATACAAGCGGCCGAAATGAGTTTCCTCCGTAGGGTGGCCGGGCTCAGCCTTAGAGATAGGGTCAGGAGCTCGGACATCAGGAGGGAGCTCGGAGTCGAGCCGCTACTCCTTCGCATCGAGAGGAGTCAGCTGAGGTGGTTCGGGCATCTAATTCGGATGCCTCCTGGTCGCCTCCCATTGGAGGTTTTCCAGGCACGTCCAACTGGGAGGAGACCCCGGGGAAGACCCAGGACACGCTGGAGGGATTATATCTCCCGGCTGGCCTGGGAACGCCTCGGGATCCCCCAGAATGAGCTGGAAAATGTTGCGGGCGAGAGGGGAGTCTGGGTCAACCTGCTGGGCCTGCTGCCCCCGCGACCCGACCCCGGATAAAGCGGTGGAAAATGGATGGATGGATGGATGGAATTTAAATAAATCGTATTTTAACTTTTTAGCTTTAGTGCCAGATGAGCTCTTTGCACTGTGCCTGAAGACAGTGGGGCTCCATTATGGAGACAGCTGAGACATTTCTGCAATTGTTTGAGTATGCAAGTGTCTTTTTAAAAAGTGAATTCAACAAATTATGTAATATCGAGAGAAAAAAAAGACTTTGGGCCCCAGAGGATTTAAAGCTCCTCTCCTCACTCCTCCTCTCCTTACTCCTCCTCTCCTCACTCCTCCTCTCCTCACTCCTCCTCTCTTGCCTTCTGTCTCTTCACCTTATTTTCTCTTGCTCTCTGTCTGGCTGCTTCGCACTGTGTTTCAGTGTTGTTCCCCTCTAAGCTAAAATCAATGTGCTTGTTAGCAACTTCCCAGATTTTTTACTGCATTTCATCACCCGACCCTTACTTCTAACCCCTTACAGACACACACACACACACAAACACACACGCACACACAGTAATGACTTCCTTCATCCATTGTCTCAGATGTAAAGCACTGGGGGGGGGCTCACGGGGGACTTTGTCTTGCGTTACTGGTGTTGCTCTGACTCACATCTCCACCTGTAATTGGTCGGCATGACACAGCAGGAACTAGGAAATACAGAGAGCACAAGTTGTGGCTCATGCTTCTCTTCTTCTTTAGCTGCCTGCTGGTCCGTCTTCTCCTGTAACGTTGGGGTTTTATATAACCATTGGAGCAGTTCTCGAACATGAATAAAACAATGAATAAAATAGGTAATATCAATTGGATATTGATATATGAAACTATAATAGGGCTGTCCCAAATACCATATGTTGGTGTCCGGTGCTTCAATAGAAATGAACCGCCGTGAACAAAGGAGCGCTTTGCCATCCCGGTCAGGAGGCAGCACAGACTGGTGCACGGACTGGTGTAAACTCATTCAAGCGGCACAGTTCCTCTTGCCCTCCGCCATAAGCAATGATGGAATATCCTTGACATGACGTGACTCAGCCAGACATGTTTCTGTTCCTGGCTGAGATGGATGATATAGTGCTGCAACAGGTGTATTTCTATTAAGTTAAATGCATTATTTTTCGAGCATTATGTTATTCTAATGTATTGTTGTTTGTATTTTCATTTAATTGTTGTATATTTTAAATACTGTATTTTTCTTAATTTAAAGCTATAGACAGTAAAAATCACAGTAAAACAAGAGTTGGAGCATCTATGCCATGTGACCTATTTCCAAATAAAATAGAATATATAAACAGGGATTATATTAAGGGGGGGATTCAAATCCCTGATAATTAATTGGACTAAAAGAAGTGGGATTAGAGAATATAGCATGCTTGTGCTACACAGGGTTTTGCAGAGATATGGAGCTGCATGTCCACCTCCAGACACACCTCCCTCATCTGTAGTATCACAAGGAGAAAGAGCATTGTCAAATATATTTGCTGTAAAGTTTTGGCAGCAGAAATCCAGACACACGTCCTTGTCTTAATATGACTGCTAGCTACCCTCTAACTATATTACATGTATATGATGGGCGTGTTAGCGAATCATTCCTAAATCCCATTTAATTTGATAAAATAGTATAACCGCCTCCTCCTTCAAGATGAGTTGTCGAAAATATTTAGCAAAATAAGGAATAAACACTGAAAAATAAAAACACTCAAATGTATTTTGATACATGTAACTAGCATGTAACTAGATACATGAGGCACGCAGGATGGAACATGTAAAGTGTGTTCATCGATCGTTTAATTGCGGTTTCAAGATGGATCTGTAATCTCTAGTCTGATTAGTGATCAGTTTTACCACTGGGCGATCAATCAGCATCAGTTGTGGATGAGAACCTGAAGGAGATGATAACACGCTTGTTGTGCTGTAGCACACGGTGCATGAGAATGGATAGTTGTCCGCCAGCGAGATGTTATCGCCAATACCACCACACACCTTGGACTGGAGCAGTGCTCACCCTGACGTTCATCCAGGTGAAACACACATCAAATCAAGCATTGAGGCGATCACCGAACGCCAAGCAGGGCTCCAGACTGCGACCAAATGGTCGCATTTTGCGCCTAAAATTAGACACAGTGCGAGTAAATATTTCATCAACTCGCACATGCGCGACCAGTAAATTAGCAGGTTTTTTTGTTGTTGTTATTAAATATTTTTGTTGCTGACAAACTTGTTCTAGACTTCCGCCCACTATAGTTGGTGGATATCGTTTTATAGTGTGCGCCCCTAACATTTTAAGTTAGGGGCCACTGTGCTCCTAGTAAAAAAAGTTAGTCTGGAGCCCTGCCAAGTGACCGCACCACGACAGCTGTTTTTGTATTCCTCTTGACTCGGTTGTAAAGCTCTGGATTGCCCATTGCGTTGCTCCAAAAGTTGATCATGTTTCAACTTTTCGCTGCACCGACTTTCAAATGAACAGGACAACATTGTTTTCACCACGACACCTGATTTGAGGCTGCATCCACACCCAATTAGACGTTGTGGTAGAAAGTTAAAAAGTCAGCAAAAGTTTGTTAAATCACATCTGGATCACACCTGAACAAAATGTAATAATTATCAAGATTGTTATTACACCAGTGCTTATGTAACATATCAACATTTCTGTGATTAAAAAAAGGTATATTGTCCCTGTGGAGAAACACATATCTCTGTCAGCCATGTTGGTCATTTTGTCTTGAGTGTACAAGAATAATGGTGATTGACCGAGAGAGAAGGTTAGAGTGGAGAATGGAGGCAGTGGCATGATCTTTATATTGTCTAACTCTGTAGAAACAGGCTCAGGGAGGGCAGCCTCGACTGGCTGCAGGACCCAAACAGTTGGGTATGGCTAAATAAAATGAGCGGGAAAAAACGCTAGACAGACAGGTACTTCAATGGAACGTGTGAGCGCCGGTGTGTGTGTGTGTGTGTGTGTGTGTGTGTGTGTGTGTGTGTGTGTGTGTGTGTGTGTGTGTGTGTGTGTGTGTGTGTGTGTGTGTGTGTGTGTGTGTGTGTTACACAAGTGTGTGTGTGGTTCGTCATCCCAGACCCAGACGCTGAGGGCTTTTCAATCTCCTCTTATTGGGAATGGAGGCAGGGGAGGGGAGTTTGAGCCCTGAATAGACTCCAATGCCTGGGGAGACATTCAGCCGAGCGCCGGTAAAACCCACGCGACCAGCCATTCATCAAGCTCCTTTCCCTTTCACCGAGCTTTATTCCTCGCCAGAAGCTGCCTGAGGAAGACGGAAAGGAAAATAAGGAACGACACATAAAAAGAGAAGTTGGAGGAAGTGAAGTCGTGAAATACCTGGCTTTTCCTAAAAAATGTTCAGTGAACGGGACTTTTGTTGTTCTCTTGATTTTTTGTGCTCTTAAGACGTGAACGTGGTTTTATCTACGCTCGCGAAACGTCGGGAAGCCGTCGTGATGCAAGACGAGTCATCGGAAATAAGGGTCAATGGTGCCTTTGTCGGCTTCTGCCGTAGAGGACCTGAACGCACCTCAAGTGGGAAAAGGTAGCAAGCATCGTCAAACAGATGATAAGGACACTTAGGAATCTGAGGCTTGATATGTGAAATAATTATATTTTGAAGAATGGGTTAGCCTGCCACTCCAGTGAGGCAGTGCAGGGCTCCAGACTAACTTTTTTTACTAGCACAGTGGCCCCTAACTTAAAATGTTAGGGGCGCAAGCAGAAAATTTTGGGGCGCACACTATAAATCAATATCCATCATTATTATGGTAGCATAATTTAAGCTAAATCTCAGAAACGATCTATAAAGTCCCTCACTATTTAGCTCCCTCACTTCCACTTGTCCTTTGCCAGATCATTTTGTGTTCTTCATGACCAAGCTATCCAGCGCTGTACTTAGTGTTCATCTGTTCCAGTTTGTTTTGTTTCTGCCGGAACTTTCAGTAAAGTAAATTACTTTCCAGTTTGTCTCCTGAGTCGTGCATTTGGGTCCACCCTAAATCCTGTCATGACAAGAGATGCAGAGCAGACACTAAATAAAGTACTGTGTGTGTGTGTGTGTGTGTGTGTGTGTGTGTGTGTGTGTGTGTGTGTGTGTGTGTGTGTGTGTGTGTGTGTGTGTGTGTGTGTGTGTGTGTGTGTGTGTGTGTGTGTGTGAGAGAGAGAGAGTGTGTGTGGGTCATTTCAACAATTATGTGTTTGTCATTGAAACTGATTAATCTTTAAAAGGATTCAATCATGTTTGACAATAGCATATTTGTAACAGAAATGAAAGTATTTGAACAGCATTTACTTATAGAAACCGTTTTTTATCTCATTCCAAATTAAATTAAATTAAAAGTGTGCACTAGATCAATACATATGAAATAGAAACATTGTACAGCTTGGTGATGTGTCACTGAACCTGCACATACTTTGGTTACACATGTTTTTGTTCCCCAACAAGGATTTCAGGGTGAGTATTTTAACGATGTTTTTATACCGAGTTCAACGGTGTAATGTGGAGTAACTTAGAAACTGTATCGTGGTGCAGAAAGAACAAAATTCATTTTTGGTTTCAGATAAATAATGAGCTGGGGATTATCAACATCATAATGGTTCTTAATTGTTTCTCAGTGCAATGGTGCATGACCGCAACTGATAAATTAGTGTGCGGCATCAGCAGAGCAAGCACATAGTCATCAGTTTCGATATAGAGAAAATATGCACTCATGCAGTAAAGGAAAATATCAATAGTTACATCATCAATTATGTGCATTGGTAAAAACATAATAGTTTAGTTGAGGATATCATATAGTATGTGGCTTTATAGTTAAAACATTTTTATCAGTTTTGTTTTGAGCATTTCATCTGTATCTGTGTACCTACTCTCTCTTAACTCTCAACAGAATACATTATACATTATACATACATTATAGAATATAGAATATACAACCTAAAGTCATATTTAGCCCAGCACTACTCAAAATGGGGTCAGAATCTCTTATTTTTCCTTGAGCAAACGTGTCAGCGTGTGTAAGTTATCTCAGAGCTCTTGTAATCTCCGCGTTCATTGAAAAGGGGATGCAGCTGATGTGAGCAAAGTCAAGCGTGATTACGCTTGGTGCCTACTGTACCTCACGAGGCCTCCGTGGAGTTGTTAAGAGTTAACACGGCAACCTGGAGCATTTTGCTCAATGATGCCGTCTGTGTTTCCTCTTCCTAACGGCTCCAAAAGCAACGGGCTGTCAGAGACGGGCTCCGACTGATGTCAATACACTTGATATCTCCGCGCTCTCCTCGGGGAGAAAATTGGGCCATTTTAGGGCAGCCAGCCTTGAAATTAAACTCAGCAAAGAAAGGTGTTGATTTCACAAAATCTAAATAGATTGCTGTCATTTCTCTCACCTTTACCTTTTTTTTCTTCCTCGGATGTGCCACTTTTTCTCACTCGACTCTTTCTTCTCTCTCTATTTCTGGATTTGGCAGCAAATTACGGGTAATACTGAATTTCTGGAACACAACGGCAGTCAAATTTATCGATGCAGACATTGTCCAGAGCCTTTACCACCAGGATGGATAAAAACAATCAATCGTGATTATGGATGAAAAACACTGACTGTGGGTAACAAAACATGCCTTCCTTGAAGTAAAGGCTTGCTGTCTAGCATAACCACCTCCTTCTGAAGACTATATTGCTTCATAACTACATGCACATGTTGTCACTCAAATGTAAATACGTGTTGCTGCAATGGTGGATGCTGTAGTTTTTCATGGTAGGACAAACTCAGAAATTCTCAGCATGCAACTAAATAGTCAGTGTCGCTTTATGCGCCACAGTTGGTTTCTTCACGTTATCAGACTTTACACTTTTAATACTTCAGCTTGGCTGCTCCAGTGAGCTCCACGTGTGAACAAGCACCTCGCGTATTAGTCCCGATACTTCCTGACGGAAACAAAGTTGCCGACATTCCCTGCATGTCATTGAGACTGCCACTGAAAAACTATGTCCTTCACGTGTGTGCAGTGGCTGTGTGTGTGTGCATGTGTGTGACGGCGCTCGCATCCACATGTCCACTTGACTTTGGGTGATTTGTGAGAGTCTCTTCCGACGCGTTCATCCATATCTGCCTGTATCATTTGACTGGCACTCGTTCCTTCCCGCGAGCCGGTGCAGGCTGCACAGAGGACTCGTCTGATCTGCACCATGTGTGAGAACATAGCGTCTCTATTTACACATCCATGTCCCACCATATGCAGTTTAATATCTGTGCGTGGGCGAGTTATGAGCAGTGTGGTCTTACTTGTGAATACGCAGAATTGGTGTGTGTGTGTGTGTGTGTGTGTGTGTGTGTGTGTGTGTGTGTGTGTGTGTGTGTGTGTGTGTGTGTGTGTGTGTGTGTGTGTGTGTGTGCGCATTCTAAATTCCCCCGACTTCTTCTGTCACAACCGATGCCGACTCCTATTCTTCTTGATTTAGTCAAAAGATGTTGACGAAGGGAAAAGGCCGACGTCCTGATGCCTCGGGAGACAAAGCAGGAGCCGGCTTTATTAGCAATGGGTGCACATATAGTGTGTGTGTGTGTTTTCTTTTGTTGAAAGAAACTAATAAGTCTGTATGGTAAACAAGGTCAAAGAATGGGTACAGACAGTTAAAAAATGTTTTTATTAATATTAGCATTGTATAGCTGACTCTCTCTCTCTCTCTCTCTCTCTCTCTCTCTCTCTCTCTCTCTCTCTCTCTCTCTCTCTCTCTCTCTCTCTGAGCGTGATCACGGAGGTTGAGTGTTAGTCCGGTAGTTAATGGTGTTTTCTATCAGTATTTCTTTGTGGAAGTGGTAGAGTGCAGTATATGTAGTGTAGTGTCACGGTGGTGTGTGGTGTTGGTAGGTGCACATGTGGGTTTGTTGGGTTCCTGTGTGCGTGTTTGTGCAGCCAGCCAGCGCATGCTACACGGCGTGCTACACGGCGTGCTACACGGCGTGCTACGCGGCGTGCTACACGGTGTTGATGTTGGAAGCCCACTTCAGGTCCTGGGATATTGTGGATCCCATAAACCTGAAGGTCTCCAACGCAGACATAGTGCTGTTGAGTATGGTGATGGGTAGTAGTGTTGGGGGGCTCTTCCTAAAGTCCACTGTCATCTCCACAGTTTTAGGCTTATTCAGCTCCAGGTTGTTCCGATCACACCGGAGGACCAGATGTTCAACCTCCCGTCTGTACACAGACTCATCACCGTTCCCGATGAAGCCGATGACCGTTGTGTCGTCTGCAAACTTCCGGAGTTTAACAGACCTCAACACAATTGACTGCACCCTGAGATGCAGTCGTTTGTGTAGAGGGAGAAGAGCAGTGGGGAGAGCACACATCCCTGGGGGGCGCCAGTTCTTACAGTCCGGGTGCTGGATGTGATTTTTAACAGCTTCTCCTGTTACGTCCTGTTTGTCAGGAAGTTTGTGCTCCACCGACAGGTGGAGGCTGGCACGCTGAGCGGGGAGCTTATCACACCTGCAGTCGAAGACATTCACCCTTCAGCTCAGTGTAGCAGTGGTCCAGTGTGTTTGTGTCCCTGGTGCACACTGAACGTGAGAAGAGCACAACACCAGGTATGACCAGCACACTGAACCACGACCCGGAGGAGACTGGTGGAGGCAGCCGGTCCTGGACTGGGAGACGGGTTTGCAGTGGCTTCCCAGTTAGGGAGGACGAGGTTGAGATGCTGCTGGAGTATGAAGGAGGAGAGTAAGCTCCCGACTCTGCAGATCCTTTTTCTGAAGCTATCAAAAAGCGGAATGAGGTCTCAGGACCACAATTCAGAGAAACAGAACGCAAACTCATGGACACAAAATGTGAACAAGCGCTCAAAAACAAACTGTGAGCGACGCGGTGGAGGCAAAAACCTTTATTTCTTATTTTTTAGTTTTTTAGTTTGTTGATTTGTTTGAAGTTTTACTTGAATACAATGTTCTGTTTGTTCATATTGTTTTTAGTCAAATAAAGGTTTTCTAAAACTCAATCAGAAATCTCTCTCTCTCTCTCACTCACTCTTCCTCTCTGTTTGATATTGTTATCCCCTTTTTTACCTGTTTTAACCTCTTAATCTTTCTGTCTAACATCTCTTTATCCTTTTGTTGCTCTACCTTCGTTCCTCTTCACCATTTTCCTTATCGCCTTTCGCTTAATCCTACACAGTCCGCCCCCCCCCCCTCTCTCTCTCTCTTTAATTCTCCCACTCTCTTTACCTCTTCCTTCTTTCGTCTGTCTCTCCCTCCCTCTCTCTCGTATTGGTGTTTATGATGCCTTGCGGCTTCCTTATCTAGTGCACCCTGGCTTGGCTGATAACTGAGGCCTGTCAGCTGCTGTGTGTCAGTGTGTGTGTGTGTGTGTGTGTGTGTGTGTGTGTGTGTGTGTGTGTGTGTGTGTGTGAAGTACAAACATTGCCAACACGCCCGCAGATTGTCGTCCCCTGTGTGTAATCAGAGGCGGATGTTAAAACTAATGATGTTTACGTCAATCATCTGATTGCACAATGTGTACATTTTCAGCCAGCAATTTGGGGTATTCCAGCTATCAGCTATCTACATGCACACACACACACACACACACACACGCACACATGCCCGCACGCACAGACATCACTGAGGTAACATCTTGACGTGTAAAATAAACCTGTCTCCCTAAGGTGCTGGTATTATGTTGCCTACAGCTAGGGTCTGCACATAAGAGGAGGTGTTGCACATTGTTGTCATCATGTCACAGTGTTAAAACCTTCAAACCAATTCTTCAGGCAGTAACTTTTTGATGTCACCTTATGCAACACCAAGGCAACATTTCCATTACATTCAACACTGAAGTTTCACTATTTTATTTTTGCGTGTATCCTCTTTGAATACTCTCAGTTAGACTCGCAAACATGTTCACTAAATTATCATTTTCCTCCGTTTTGTGTGCAAAAATCTGCAAGAATAATACTGAGAAAAGTTTTAGACGCGCAATTCTATGACGTTTACATGTTCACTATCGTAACCACTAAATAATTACCCGTTAAAAAAATACATATACACTACAGTTTAACAGTTTTAGAACACGCTCATTTTTCCAGTTTTTATATAAATGTGAGCAGTTCAAGTCCAGTGAATAAGCTGAAATGGTACAAAGGTCAGCGGCAAACTACCAGAGGTTAAACAAAAAGGTTTAGGTTACCACAAACTGAAAATGAATGTACATTTCAGAGTTATACAAAAGGCCTTTTTCGGAGAACAAGTAATTAAGGGTTAACGACTTGCAGCTGTTCTGGAAGTAAATGAAGGCTTGAAAGTTGATGCTAACGATTCCCACAGGTGTCTCAATTTAAGTTGATTACTTACAAACCCTGTGTCTGTATGAAAGAAGTGTAGGAGCAGACCGTGTTACTACACCCTCTTAAGCATTATTTGGACAGTAGTGTACTGCAGGAAGTCGTATATTGCTCTTATAATGGCAAGAAATAGGCAATTAATAAAGGAAGACAGACCGACCATTAAAACCCTTATAAGTGTATCTTTCCTTTAGGTAAATTGAGGTGTTCTAAAACGTTTGACCCTTAGTGTACATTTGTTTTCTTTCCTGGCAGAATGAGGGCTGGCTGTTTCCTAAATGTAATGATACTTGTGTCAACAACATTCAGTCATTCAGGGAACACAACCAAAAAGTCCTGACAATTTATGAAGTTGAAAATGCGCCATCCAAACTGTTATTCTGGTTCTGACAAACAATGTCGAAGACACGTCAAGCCCCGGGGATAGTTTTAATGAGCTTTGACTTGCTTGAATGAGAAAAGTGTCAAAAAAACAACATAGATGTGATCAAAATAAATGGATTTGCTTCAAACACCAAAACATGTTCACCACATTCTGACAGTACAACTCTTTTGTTGATAATAGAAATTGAGGAAAATGTGCAGTTGACACAACTCAGTTCATGAGCTACAAAACTCAAAACTAAATATGGATCTGACTGTTAACATTATCATCACTCTGTTGTGTCATGTCTTTATTTCATGAAGGGATAAACACAACGACTAGACAGATACGTATCCTATAGGATAATATCCATCGGGAAAAAAGAAAAAAATGGACGATACCTCATTTTATTAGTACCGCAAAAGACATTGATTTATTATGGATTGGAATTATTATTTCTCAGCAGCGCTTCCTTCATGATTCCATTAATTTGACTGATGTTTGAGGCTTTTGCTTTTGCATCGTTTCAGTATCGATATGGAGATATGGAGACAGGGTCTCGTATCAAAAGTCTCTATTGTGACACAAGTGCACAGCTTCTCCCAGTCTCATGGACATTAGCTGACAGCCCTGATTGGAATGCTTGTCAACTTCTGTGTAATGCAGACAAACACACACACACACACACACACACACACCTGAATTCTGTGGAAATGTATTATACTCACCAACTCTACTCACAAATATTCATCCACACAGTCAGTCGCACATGTTCCTGCAGCCAGTATGGCTCATATTCACACTTACGCTCACATTTACAGTCAATGCAAATATTTACACACATACACATATTTACACACTTACATACACACTCACATGGGACTCCAACTCCACATGTTGTTCACATACTGAATGAGTGTTGTACTTTCAACTTGTCAATTGGTAGTGCTCCCCTGCTGAGACGTCACCCATGTATTCTCATACTCCGTGCAATGAAGTGTGTGTTTGAGTGTGTGTGCCTTTGTGCGTGTGTGTTTATTCTGATGGCTTGTTGACTTAATGCCAGCCAGGAGATAAGAGTACCTCGGGTAATTGGACTACTGTGTGGCCCTGCATGGTACTTGAATTGTGTCTGGGATGGCTGCCATCATGTGTGTGTGTGTGTGTGTGTGTGTGTGTGTGTGTGTGTGTGTGTGTGTGTGTGTGTGTGTGTGTGTGTCTATACACCAACAAAGAAACATGTCTCATTATCGGTCCAGCAATATTTTAGAGCACCGTGATCCAAATTATGTGAAGGTCAGTATTTAGTGCCCTGACCATTTTCTTTTTCTTTAGTTGTGTCTTCAGCGAGAAGCAGATATGTTTTTTCTCCTCCACTGACTCAGATCATCCTTCAATAGTTTCATGTAACTCTCTGTGGAGGAGATGACCTCTGTGCTCCGCTCTCTGCTAACAAGCTCGTTGTCCCCGGCCTCTATCAAAACTTTTGTGCTGCATCATTTACTCAAGTAATCCTTTGAATCCGTTTTTATCCACAGTTACCTTCAACTGCTGCCGTGCTTTTGTACTTTCCTGAGGTCGCCTATCCATTAAACAGTCCGATGTTTGCTTTTTCTATTTAGTCATGGTGGCTCTTGATCATTCTCTGATTTTATATTGATCTAAACTCTAAAGGCTGTAATTAGTTGACAGACTTTGTATTTGGTTTACCCAATATGCAGTCATTCAATCAAACATTTTAAATATATATACTACTGTTATTTTTTCAAAGCCACAATTTCAGATAAACCTACAAAATCCCTTCGAAGTGGGAGAATTGTGTCAACACATAACGAAAGAAAAGAGAAATTCTAAATAAAAAACTGAAGAAATATGGGCACGCATTATTATAATCTACAAACGAGTCCTTTATCATTCCTATTGGGACATGACGATGTGTAACCTTATAAATTCCCATCATGGCTCCGGCCCATCTTCAATATGAGGTCTAACTCCCCTGAATGACCGCACACCTGTGTGAGGACTTGTTCCACGTTACTGTACTACGTTATATTCCACCACTGGCAGCATCAACGCCTGCTGAACTGCACCTCTAGTTGTGACATCACACTTAATGTTTTTTTTTACATTTTGGCCAAAACGGGTCCGACACGTAATGCGATGGGGCCGAAGAAAGCTTCCAAATGCATAGTTGCTTTCCATTAAATGTTGTGTAAAAGGTGCCAACTATACCAACCTACAGTGGGGGAAAAAAGTATTTAGTCAGCCACCAATTGTGCAAGTTCTCCCACTTAAAAAGATGAGAGAGGCCTGTAATTTTCAACATACGTAGACCTCAACTATGAGAGGAATGGGTCAAAATACCTGCAACAGTGTGTGGAACGCTTGTGAAGACTTACAGAAAACGTTTGACCTCTGTCATCGCCAACAAAGGGTAGATAACAAAGGATTGAGATGAACTTTTGTTATTGACCAAATACTTATTTTACTGAGGAATTTACCAATAAATTCTTTAAAAATCAGACAAAGTGATTTTCTGGATTTTTCTTCTCATTTTGTCTTTCATAGTTGAGGTCTACCTATGATAAAAATTACAGGCCTCTCTCAACTTTTTAAGTGGGAGAACTTGCACAATTGGTGGCTGACTAAATCCTTTTTTTTCCCCACTGTATATCCAACAAGGGATTTAATGTCAGGCATTCAGTGTAGCTTTATCAGATACATTGTTCTTTAGCGTTCTTTAACAGAAGAATGAGAAAAATAAAATAATATTTCAAGACTCATTTTCCCCGTTGGCTGATTTGCCACGGTTGAACAGCTGAGGCATAAGAGGAGAATGAGAGAAATCCAGTGAAGAACCAAGCAGCGCCTTGTATTCTGCCATGCTGCTGTTTTCTCAACTGCTGAAGCAGGAAATGTTACAGTCTATGCTTTTCTTTCTCCGAGCGTCTTTTTTCTTTATTCTTTTTAATCGCGGCTAGCATTACTGGAATCATCCAAGCCCTGTTATTACTGGGCTCATTGTTATGGAAGAAAGACCTCCACATGTGCTGGACTGATGGATATCTGCAGGCAAACAAAAGGCCTGACAGAGCTGCAGCACTGCGAAATGAAAATGAATTGTTCGTATTATATTATTGCTGCAATGAATAACCAGAGACGGTGTCGGGATCGTTATGAAGTACAGCTTTGTATGCCTCCGCGCCACCGACAGTTGTGGCTAGAACACCTGTTGTGTTGGTCCGCCCCGGTCCATTCTCCATCCTTCGAGAACGTGATATTGCAGGAACGTCTGGAAGGAAAACAAATAATCCCACCCTGTCTCGTAGCTCGATTGTTTTGTTCTGTCTTAGAGCATCAATAAACCTTCACTGAGTGTAACATCGTCAATAGTCCTGATATGTCGATGCATTGACGAGCACAGATTGTACAACTTGGCTCCACATCCCAAAAGCAAAGCTTGTTTGAAGAATAATTACTTTAGATCGAATACGATGTCAACGATGCAGCGCTTATTCGGGTAGCACCGCATGATCACCCTGTGTATGCTCCTCTGTCTCATTCCTTTCGATATCTCCGTTGTGGAAAATGTTAAACGTTTAAAGAACTTGTTGAAGACTGCAGAAGCAGGAAAAACCATAGCGAAGAAATGTCTGTAAAATCCCAAATATGAACGCCAAGCCACACGGTTTCAGTGTGACTGAGGCTGCATTCAGCCCGTTTTCATCGTCACAGTTGCCGACCTTCCAGTCCAAAGTCATGAGGTTTCTCCAGAAGGGGAGGAGAGAGGGGACGGGCCAACGTGATTGAAGACGCTGAGAATATTCCATCAGGGCGGACAATGGGGAGGACAATCTGGAGATTTGGGTCCAAAAAGACAGTCAAGACATTCAAAAATAATCGTTCCCTTCCTTCCCCTCCCTCAAAACCACTTTCTTCCTCTCCAAAACAGAGAGAGAGAGAGAGAGATCATCTTTGACCTTGTGCTGTCATTTTTAACAGAGAAGTTTAGCACATCATGTAGCTTCCTTCATTCATGACCTCAAGAGTCCGGCTTTAGGACCGAAGGAACATTTACAAATACAAGTTCTGTAACCAGTGCAGATGGTACTTGTGAAAGCTTGCTGTTGCCTGTCATCTCTGAAATGGGATTGGTTCTTATTCAATGAGCTCTTTGAATATGGCTCTCTAACTATAAGGATGGAGTCTGACATTGTATCGCTAATGGAAATACTAGACTAATGAGGGGCACCACACTCGAGGCTGAGTGCACACTTGAAATCCCATCATGCTATTTCACGATGTGTCACAGGGCTTCAAACCGCAAATAGCGGCTAGCCTCTAAAACGCTCTGATGCAGGCAACATTACCGCGGTCATTTCATACACCGCAGTGCGGGAGTGTTGAAGAGACGTGAACACTTTTTGTGAATACTCATGAAGGATACGTTCGCAATGTCTTCAACGGTGACCATGGATTTTTGTGATAACATGAGGAAGGTATTAAGTATATCTTCCCAGCTAGTTTGGGATGGGAGGAAGAATTCCAGGTTTCATGTGCATACGCACATGTGATTATTAACAGTCAGAATATTGTCTATGCAGGGTTCGTACGGTCATGGAAAACATGGAAAAGTCATGGAATTTTAAAATGGTCATTTCCAGGCCTGGAAAAGTCATGGAAAAAACTTAAATCATCAAAGTTTTGGAAATGTCATGGAAATTTGTTATAATCACGTGTTCATTTACTTCGAGTTTGAAATAATGAATATGAAAGACGCTCAAAATATAAGCCGGCGTATGTTCTCAATGTGCAACATTTTCTGAGATTTTCAGTTTGGTCATGAAGATTTGGTTTAAAGTCCTGGAAAAGTCCTGGAAATCCATTGGTCAAAATGTGTAAGAAGCCTGTCTATGGACAGATAGAGTGGAATAAAGTTGCCCTCCTTCTGTGTGTGATGTGCTTCGACATTCTTGGATGACACCTTCGGGCCGTCTGAGTGTGCGTGTTGTCATCCTGACCGACCATGTTTACACCGTTAGCACCATTAGCACTGATGCCGTTAGCTGGTAGCCTTTGAGAGGCTATAGATATGCCCCCAGTCTCATATTAAGCACCTTTTAAAAAGATGAGTGTTTTGCCAAAAGTAAAATATATTTACAGAGGGAAAAGTATGAACACTTTTGTCAAAATAAAAAGAGACAATTTTTACGATGTGGTTGAATTGTATTCATGCATTTATAGATGAGTTGTACTCATTACTCAAGTCTTAACGGTTTGATGTTTAATGCACCTCGATCATTTTAGTTATGCCTTAGATTTTATTCTGGAAAAATGTCAGTAGTCAAAACCTCCTGGTACAATAACTGTCATCAAAATACATTTGTACTCGTGTATACTAGAGGAAAAGGGGCACTCTGGTATAGTGGCTGTCAGTTCACAGAGGGGCCAGGGTTCGGTTCCCGGTCTGGGTTCTCCCCGTGGCATTGTGGGTTCCCTTCGGGTTCGTCGGCTTCCTCTCACAGACATGCAGGTTAGGTTAAGTGCACTCTAAATTCCCCGTCGGTGTGTTTGTGCTCGTGAATGCTTGTTGTCTCCGAGAGACAGACTGGTTGTCCAGGGTGAACTGCCGTTGCCCAGAGGCAGAGGGACCGGCTCCCGCGC
Source organism: Liparis tanakae (assembly GCA_036178185.1). Taxonomy (NCBI): domain Eukaryota; kingdom Metazoa; phylum Chordata; class Actinopteri; order Perciformes; family Liparidae; genus Liparis; species Liparis tanakae. The sequence continues at coordinate 15,483,682 of CM070110.1, read as the reverse complement.
CCCGGGTTCAGATAACGAAACGTGCCGACACATTCATGGGCTCACGACTACTGCTTGGTCCTGAAAGTTTCATGACAATGCAGTTTCACCAGAGGATCTCAACTCAGGAACCACTGACTAGTATTCAACCACACTCTTCTTCGGCGGTGAGGACAAATACACGGCGTCCAGAAAAACTTTGACTTTGAGTTAAGATGATTTAGTCATATTTCTACTACAGTACACCAGACAAAAACACGTCCCAGACACACCCTTTGTCTTTTTCCCTGCTGTCTTGTGGCATTTAGCAGCTGCCAGTAGAGCTCACATAAGTGCTCCCGCGCAACACTATCAAATGACCCGTTGGACGAGCAGCGCAGCCAAAAAGACTCCAGCGCGAAACTAGCATCCCAGGATGGAACTCACCGGGGGTCCGAATCGCATTACGGTCTTCATTAGCCTTTGGCCTCGTCTGAAATAAGAGCTAAGTAAGAGCGAGCAGACCACTCACAGGTCAGACATCCAATAGCAGGTGTGTCGGCACGGTAACCGAGAGGCCCTCAGTCGATCAATAACTTGAAACTGAGTCAAACAAAGATGGGAAACTGGACACAGTACATCACACACTTAAATAACATCTCTCTACGTTGTGTGTGTGTGTGTGTGTGTGTGTATGTGTGTGTACAACACAGCACGTATACATCATATAAACAGAAGCACAGTTAAGCACCTGACACACACACACACACACTACCTCAACACATCAGTTCTCTATTCTCTCTCTCTCTCTCTCTCTCTCTCTCCGTCCCTCCATCCATTTACCATCTGTTGTTGTTGCTGCTGTAATGTTCAATTCAGCCAAGTCATTACGCATTCAGCTCTTTTCATCCTGTTTGTTTGAATGATATTTTGCCAAAGACCACCGCAGTGCGCCCTGCCTTGACTTTGATTGAACTCAGTACGATACCATCTGATAAACAAACACACTTTTAATTCAACTTTCAGTCAAAACATTGTGTTTTTATTTACCTTCCTTCACCATAGGGAACTTAATTGTTTCTCTTTCATATGACAAACCATTTCTTAGAGCAAGGGAAGATAAGCAGTGATGGCTGTTTGATTGTGTTTACTTTGTCACGCCGTCACACAGATTGTTTTGAAGGCCATGCTGCTGCTGGTCCTCATCAGTCCGGACCACACAAAGCTCAAAACCTTGAGCGTGATTACTGCAGCTCATGAAAATGCACCAGAAATGCATTCTGGTGAGATTATTTCATATATATATATATATATATATATATATATATATATATATATATATATATATTTTTTTTTTTTTTTTTTTTTTTTTTTAATTATCTCACCAGAATTATTTAATATATACATTATATCACTGTAATAATATTATATACATAATATTTGAATGTAATATTTAATATTTGAAATAATCTCACCAGAATGCATTTCCGGTGCAAAAATATACCATATATATATATATATATATATATATATATATATATATATATATATATATATATATATATAAATATATAGGGTATATTTTTGCCCTACTGGCCTCACTGCTGTGGTGTGGGCACTTCTCAGAGATCCGCTGTCAATCAAACAGGATTTTCTGCTGATGAAGGAGCTGGTGCTCTTTGTCTATTCAGCCACAACCATTCAACGCGTTCTATTTCCTTCGTGACCGATCAGCAGACTACTCACTAAACACATGGCTTACCATAAACGTATGTAATAACCATCAAACTCGGAGCCAGCGAAACCAATTAACCATGTGGTCATCTTTAAATGCATGAAGATGGACGTCACTGTGCTGTGCTGTCCAGCACATGATGAATTCACACTAATTGCTGCGATGCAATTTACATCCCTGTGATAAGATGATGACTATTGTGAACCCATTTAAAAATGTTTGACCAAGAGTACGGCGGCAAGCGAGTTGAATGCGTCAGAGCAGAAAAGAGTGATAATTGATTGGGTTGTTATAGTCCCTAGAAATGCAGTGAGATGACAAGGCATGCCCACTGGCAGCAGACGACGCTGTCTGTATGTTCTGAAACAAAACTGAAATGTTTTCATCCGAGTTATTAATGAATTCCGAGTGATTCTTCTCTCTTCTCTGTCGGTCATGTTTCCTTTTGTTTCCTTTTGTTTGTGTGCGCTGCAGGTTCCTCGGGGTGCCCCCAGGCAGAGGCAGTTGCCCGCTGACCGGCCCGCTGCCCTTTGACCTCATCTACACCGACTACCACGGCATGCAGCAGATGAAGCAGCACATGGGGCTCTCGCTCAAGAAACACAAGTCAGTGTGTGTGTGTGTGTGTGTGTGTGTGTGTGTGTGTGTGTGTGTGTGTGTGTGTGTGTGTGTGTGTGTGCGCATCGTGCTTGTGCGTGGATGCGGTTTCTTTTTTTCACTGCACGTTGCTGTGTTTATGGGCGTCAGCAATTCTCCAGGCAGGCAGAGGATTTAACGGTGGCGTTTACGGATTAATTATTGCCGGTAATAAGCGGCACATGTTTCTGTCCAGATGTCTGATTGTAACTCATTCAGCTTGTTAAATCCACTCTCTCTCTCTCTCTCTCTCTCTCTCTCTCTCTCTCTGTCAGACAAACACACTGCTGCAACACGCACACACTTATTCACAGTTAAAGTCTACACAATACATAATGATTTTGTCTGTTGGGTTTTAGAGGAACGACTTCACAAGCACACACACAGACACACACAAACTGCCACTGTGCCACCTGTCAGGCGCCGTTACTCTTCACAGCTAAGAAAATAAAAATATCACAAGTACTGCGAGATCGGAGGCATATGGGAAATCGAGGACTCGACATGCACATGCACGTTGGGACGCGTGAGTTCACGCATGGACCGATTTTCAATCAAACCCTGGTACCCCAGTTTATTATTGCTGTTGTTTTAGAGCACTCAGCAGCAGGGTGGGGATTAAACAGAGAGAAGAGACAGGAAGAAAAACAGGAGTCATCCGCCTCCTGAGAAAGGAGAACGATTAGTGAGACGTTAAGAAACCGGCTGAAAGTTTTTACAAGCAGTTACAAAAGTGTGCTTAATGGCTTTTGGCATCGCTATAAAGAGGGAACAACTTGGAAAACTAGGCCATGAGAGTCAGGAGACCGCCGCAACAAAACAGCAAAGTGATCCCCAATTCAAGGACGTAAAGTGCATTTGGAAAAAAATAAAATTCTACGAAAAATATTAGATGTGAAACACAAGCTGGTGTTGTCTTCAGAGGTCGTCCATGTTGTTGACTCACAACACAATACATAAGAGTGTAAGTCCAGCTTGTGCCTCGTCCTCTCCGGCCCTATAAACACCCCCGGTACCCATCGCATCCCTCCCGGTCCAATAAATGGGCTACCTCACCGTATGTGGTGACATTTTGCTTTTCCTTGTTCTTGCTACCAACGATAAAAAGGGCACAGGGCCTGTGAGTGGGAGGCCAAATGAAAGAGGAACAGAGAGAGGAAGAGGTAACACGGTGAAAGTGTGCGGATAGACGGCAACAACGGAGAAAAGAGAGAACGTAGTGAGAGAGAGAGATAACACAGAAAAAAGGAAGAAGAAAAAGAGAAGAATCGGAAGGTGTCTAGAGTCAACAAGGCATCACGTATAAAGGGACGCTCCGCGTATGTATTTTTAAAATCCAATTATGAGAGAGAGAAAAAACATTACGTGTGGGCAGGGGAGTTATTTCTCCCAGCACACAACCTGTTTTGCTGTCTGTGTCTTTCTCGTGGTTTGTCTCTCTAACTCACACACACACACACACACACTCCGACACACTCCCCTAATTCCTCCCGACAAGGTGCCAGTCAGCCCGCAGTCTGCACCTAATTGCTTGCTGAGGTCAGCAGTCCTTCCCGCTCCGTCATTACGGCGCTGAGTCTTGATTTCTGCTTTCCCGAACAGAACGTGACTATTAGTGTCGGTAAGAGGCGCTGAGACCTCCCGGCGGGGGGATTGTCTGGATGTTTGTGGCGATACGGATTTGAGTAACGAGGAATTATATGAGGAAGGAATGCCTCGTATAGTCACTTCTTTGGTGAGGTGCAGATTTATCTGCCCATAAGAAGCTTCAAAGAATGTCCACAAATGTAGAACGTCACATCGACCAACCATTTGTATTTATCTAAAGCGAGAAAACTACACTCCCTTTTTAAATTCCCCCTATTTACATATCAGGCATCAGCTTTGTCCATTTATCCTAACCCAATAGTTCCACTCACCCCAGAGGGTTAGGACAGGTCAATGACATACAAATGTGCCCCTCTCTCTCTCGCTCTCTTTCTCTCTCTCTCTCTCTCTCTCTCTCTCTCTCTCTCTCTCTCTCTCTCTCTCTCGCTCTCTCTCCTTGAGCCCTGTGGGCTGAAAGGCATTATTAATCAAGTGCTCTGAGCTTCGGGGCCCTTCAGCTCCCTTTAATTACTTTTGTTTTACGTTCCCACCGACATCCACCATCATCTATTATGCCTGGAAAACAACACAATGCTGTTTTTGTTGTGTTGTTGTGTTTGTGCGATTTGGTGCAGCCGAGGATGTATCGCTGCACGCGTAAGATGCTGCGAGACGATAGAGGATAGTCTTAAATCACTCCCACTCATCTGTTAATAGATAATAGGACGAGCATATTGATTTCCTCCGCAGGTTGAATGAACTGCTCTGATAAAGGCGGATCAGAGAAGATATCGAAGGCCAGAGAGAACACAAGGCCAAAGGGCCGGGGTCATCGAGGGGTCGGTGCAGCTGGTTGTTTGTTGTGATTATGCTCCAGTTGTCATCGGGCTCAAACTCCCTTTAACTCAATAAGAGTGCTTCTTAAAGGTGAGATCCTCCACTACAGTGACTGATGTCTCGGGGTCCTCTCTGATGCCTCAGGCAACAATACTCGCCTGGTGCTTTAGCGACGAGCTGCGTGTCAATAGATTTACCACCTCGTGGTCGAAGGCCTTCGCCAACGAGTCAAGTTGTGGTTTACGTGCACGTCTGTCCAAAATGTCAATGAGCAGTTTACTTGATTAACATATAAATTCAAGCCCCACATTTTGTGTGAGGTCACAGTGACCTTGACCATTTTGTTGCCAGGTTTTGAGAAATTCACAAAAAGGCAATCCTGAGACGAGACGGACATAAAGGCGGACAACCCGAAAACAAAATGCCCCCCGGTCAGCCACGGCGGTCTCCGGTGCTGTTCTCATGGTTCTGATGATGATAACACCGAGCAGTTACCGTGATTTACATTAAGTGTTATAACATAATGTTGGCTCGACCGCAGCCATCGATGGATGCTGGCGCGGTACTCCTCATCTCTGATCAACAGAACAAGTAATCAGAGGAAACACCGTTGTGTCTGCACGATGTAAGGAGGAGTTCATTATGCCGTTATCTTGAAATAACAACGATTTTTTCAGATATAAAATCAACCTCGAGGTTACAATTACTTGCACAGCCGTAACAGCTCCTCTGACATAATTTTTTTTTAAATATAAATATATATATATATATAATATATATATATATATATATATATATATATATATAATATGCTGTATATATATTTTATATATATATATTATATATATATATGTATGTGTGAATATATATATACATGTATATGTAAATATATATATATACATATATACATATAGAAATATGTATTTATATGTGTGTGCATGTATATATATATATATATATATATATATATATATATATATATATATATATATATATATATATATTGGGTGAAGTGTGGTGAGTAAGCCGCAGCATCTGCATTAGTAATGGAAGATAAATGATGGATGGAAGATGGAGTATTGCGCACACCACTGCACTTTGAAAGAAAAGAATCACAAATATAAAAGATGCACACAGAAAAATTAAGTTAACCATTTTTATTGGTTCTTCATTTTTAACTTGTTTCTTGCCTACTCAACCTGTTTGTGAGCGGCGCTCTATGAGAGGCACAAACAGTGTTGTTTATAGGCAGGAAAAGCTGGACCTGAGGGGATTTGACACAACAGATCAGTGGCGAGTCAAAGCACAAAAGCCATTTGTTTTTTATTCTGCAATGTCCTTTATTGAAGTGGCAGCCCTCGAAATGAAAAAGATCAGTTCGCTCCACAACACACCCTTCAGTGAATTATATTGTTGTATTAGGTTGCTTTAATTAGTGCACTGTGAAACCGAACCAGACGAGTATCATTTGCTCTTACAATTTGGACCAGCCAAACAGACCATGGCTTCTGAAAGTGCACTTAAAGTACCATTTATAAACTATTCACAGTATTGAATTAAAGCACAATTGACATTTCTATGTCAAGAGTACATGTATTAGGATATTGATGGATGTGTAGTACATATGATGTGAATACATTCAATGAACATATAGAAAGATTTTTTTTTTCAATTTTTTTTCCAACTGGATTACACAATAACAAACTGTATATAATAGTATCTGTTTTTTTTTCCCCGAGTCAAATCAGGTTTTGTCTTACTCCCCTAAAGTTAAAGCTGAATCTCTCTCTCTCTCTCTCTCTCTCCTCTCTCTCCCCCTGCCATATTCCCTTCACCCCGGAGGACGGTTCATCCTCGCCGAGCAGCCGTTTAGCCCAGATTAGCCCCATACTCTGATCTCCTGATAGATATGCAGCTCAGCTACTCCTCCGCTCATCCTCTCTTCTCCTTCCGCTGCTTTTTGTTCCCCCTTCCCTTCGGGGATCTCTTTCTCAGTTGACAGAAACATTTGCAGCGTTTCCGAGCCGACGATATTCGATAGCGCAGGTCGGAGATTATTGTTAATAATTCATTGTCAGCTTTCTTTGCCCCTTTTCAAAATAGACACAACATCTTCCGCAGAAAGTCATCCGTAATGCCTCAAAACAAGTCTGAGCAGATAAGTCTCTTTTTGGGGGTTTACTCTGTAACAAAAACGTGTCTGTCGGCTCCTTTCGAACATGCTTCACTGTCGATGCATCGGTTTGGCTCTTGGATGCTGCAGTAATGTAAATATCCTGGAAGAGTCAGATAGCATTCTGGGTGTCACCTTGACTAAGACTAGAGAGAAATACTTTTACACAATATATTAAGAATCAGCCAAGTTGATGGCAGCAGATTCCTGATGCAAAGCGAAATGCTTTGAAATGTTGATCAAAGTGGAAGGAAGATATTTTTATCTCGTCAGACGATATTGCTTGTTCAACAGGATATCTTCCTCTAATGTACAGAATATAACATATTATCACGATGTTCTAGTAAAACCAGTAATACAATGATTTAATCAAACATTATATTTTGTGAGCAGCATCAACAGACCATAAAACTACACGGCATTACTTCAATAACGAGGTGGTTACGACTTCATGTTTCTGAACAGTAGCTATAGCAAATATCGGAAACTGCGAACTAAATTACAAGAAGACACGCAAGGTCGAGGAATGGAGGCTGTAGTACGTCACTAACTCGAGATATCTAAATAAAAACAAACGTTAGCGTGTGAAAATGGGATACCTCCTCCACGGTAGGCTAGTGGTGGGCCAGGAAACAGTTAAGGGACCTTTTCTTATAAAGAATTTAATTGGTTTATCTCTGTCTTTCACACTTACCTACACACACACACACACACACACACACACACTCACACACACACAGTTATCTGCCAACAAAAAGTCTCCAAGCTGAGAAAGTGGACTCTTTAGCTCCTGTTAATGACCCTGAGCTAACACACTGGCCAGATTGAAGACACTCACTGTTACAGACAAGGGCTGTGTGTATGTGTGTGTGTGTGTGTGTGTGTGTGTGTGTGTGTGTGTGTGTGTGTGTGTGTGTGTGTGTGTGTGTGTGTGTGTGTGTGTGTGTGTGAACTTGTACATATGTCTATGTGAGGTACAATGTAAGTTGTAGACCACAGAGTGAGGACATGTTAACGGGTGTCAATTTGGGTTTTAGTTTTGGGGTATAATTAGCTTTGGGGTTGGGGTCAAGCCGTTAGTTAGAATAAGGTTAGGGTGAGGGTCTAAGCCTAGGGGATGTATCTTATCCAATGAGACTAATTTGAGGTTTAGCCCTCAGAGCGAGGACACTCTAATCCAGGGGTGATCAATACGTTGATCGCGATCTACCGGTCGATCGCGGCGTAGTATGCTAGATCGCATGACGGAAATTTTCTCTGTAGCACGTCTTTGTTCTTTTATTAAACTAAACAGCCGTCTGTTGTTGATCGTATCTAACCAACTGCATGTCACTTCTGTCTCTACGTGTTGCGTTAACACTTCTCGGCTCTCCGTCTCGCGCGCCGCAGGCAGAGCTGTGTGTGCGCATCGGGACGGAGCAACAACAAAAAGTAACTTGCCCCCCCTGTAGGTAGATCATTTTGACTGGGTCATTTTATAAGTAGCTCGGGTGCTGAAGAAGTGTGAACACCCCGCTCTAACCAGTCTGCTACATTTACTAACTTGGAAGAAAGATGTGCTTTGCGCTGAGCATTCGGTTTGTTCTCCCAATCTGTGTAAACCGAGAGTCCTTAAGTCAATACAACCTTCCATGCGTATCCTGCAAATGAAGCAGGCCTCGGATTAAGATATGCTGATGATGTAATGCCGAAAAATTACACATTACTCTTTTTAATTAGTGCAGGACATTAACCAACTTCATGGAAAATGAAGTGATAAAAAGACACAAAAAACACATCTAGCGATGTACGGAATATCCTTCATTAAAAAAGTCAATATAAGTACACTTGGTGAAGGAGAAGCATCATTTATTGATATTTACACTTTATTCATGCATTAGCTGTTTACAGTATCTAATGGTTTATAACTCTTCATACTGTACAGAAGCAAATAAGTGCTATATTGTTTATATTCTTTGCTTATTTATTCTTAGTTTGTCAACAATTATACAATTTCAAATAAAGATGTATAAGCAGGTGTTGGTTACAAGATAACACTGTTTAACATAGTTGAAATTACATTTAATTACGCAAAAATGGGACAATAGGACGGTGATGTTCTAAGTGGTGGTTCTGTGTCTTTACAGATGTCATATCCGGGTGATTGACACATTTGGGACGGAGCCAGCTTACAACCACGAGGAGTACGCCACGCTGCACGGCTACCGGACCAACTGGGGCTACTGGAACCTCAACGCCAGGCAGTACATGACCATGTTCCGTAAGAACTGAACTTCACGGACGTCTGTAGTCCACGACACAAACCGACAGTGGGGGAATGGTTGTGTTACAGTACCGCTAATATTGGGTTTACACATTATTTTTTTACTATCATATCATCTACAATCGCATATTAGGGCTTGTCTTGGTAAAACACGTGCATAAATTATCCTGGGAGAGAGGGTATTAATATCCTTAGTTTCAAGTTGTACATCTGCAAGAACAATGGCAGCAGCCACATACGGGCTTTTTCTTTAATGTTCTTTATTTGTTCTTAAATGAACAGTAATATAATGAATATATTGTATGCAATATATGAGGGGGTTTTGTACATTTGTGACCTTAATCTTGTAAATTCCAAGTTTCTTCTTGGAATATAACCTCCCGGTTTCGTAAACTTTTTTATTTTATTTATCTTACCAGAATTTGCTTTAATTTGCTGCCGTACCTAACTTTTCTATAAAACCGAAGCATTTACTTCCTCACTCAACAACACATATAAGTTAAAACTGTCACACAACACAGATCTCTACCCAGTTTTGACAGTGTTTTCACTTCTTTTGACAGGTGTGGCTGCTTGTTCACATTAATTTGGATAAAATGTGTCTAATGCAGCTATTTTCAGCAACAGCGTGGCTTCGAGCTGCATCTATTCTTCGTCACGTTTGCTTTCCTATTTCTGATCCATGCTACACAATGTGTCAGATCTGCTGTTTTCAAAGCCCTCGTTGTTGTCTGCTTCCTCACGGCGCCCGACTGAAACACTGACAACTCTCTCCTGCTCTCGCATCCACTGCTCCCCGAAATCACGCTCTGTCGGCTGCGGTTGGCGCTCACCGGCGGGATCATCGTAACGTCGATACGTGGCCCGATGCGGACGCCGATGTTTTACACCGTCCTAATCTTCCACGGCTGACTCAACCTTTATTCACGGCTCCATACTCACAACCTGAGAGAGCGGCAGGAGCCATCATTTATCACTTTCGTTCATTTTACTAGAATACACACATAAAGAAATAAATGAAAATTGGCATTGACTATGACGACGCAATAAAAAGTCATAAATGTACATGGATTTGATGATGTAAAGTTAAAGTCTGTACTTTAAAAAAACATTTCGGTACGCCTTAGTACTGCCAAAACCATAGCCAGCAGCAGTTGGCTTTATGACAATCACTATTAATAATACGATGGGGGTCGATATTCGCCCTGACTTGACCAGTGAACTGACGCAAACAAGGATGCTGAGCTCTTATTCCGTCTCTCTTCACTGTCTCCTTCTAACAACCAAACTGTCTTTCTCTCTTCCTGGTGTCTTCTCTCTCTCTTGCTTTACTACCACCCTGCCTTGCCTTACTACACACACAAACACACACATATCCAGCTCACACACCAGACAACTCATTCATGGGCTTCGTTTCGGAGGAGCTGAATGAGACGGAGAAGAGGAGCATCCAGCAGAACAAAGTCAACAACATGGCCGTGGTGTACGGGAAGGAGGCCAGCATGTGGAAGGTACGGGCAGCAAATCACTCTCCAAGACATTTCCTGGAGGGCCACAACGTATAATATACACAGCAAATACACTTACAAACGCACAGTGTACATATATGTGGGTATATATGTCATATATATGTGATAAGTACAGCTATGCACACGTACGGCGAACACACACTTACAAGGAAAGCGCTCACTGTTGGATTTAAAAACATCATTCTGAATTGCTCAGACAGCAGTCTTTTTCAACATAGAAACACAGGCATACACACACACACACACACACACACAATATCCCCCTCAATATATTGCAGTAAAAAATCCAATTGTCATTGGTCCAATGACCCCCCCCCCCCCCCTTCAACGCTGCCTGCTTGGCCCTCTGCATATTGCGCTGCCTCCTTTGTCAAAATTATTATAAAGATGTTATTTGCGGCACTTTCCACTGTGTGACTGTAATTATCTGGATTTCTCCATAGCTGCGCCTTTGCGAAAGAGATGAGCACGGAAGAGAGATGGGGGGGGGGGGGGGGGGGGGGGGTTAAGTACAATAACTTAATCTACAAAAGCCTTGTGAATAGTCTCAACATGTAGGTTGTTTGATTAATTTTTGTCTGTTCTCTCTCTCTTTTTCCTTTTCCTTTCTCTTTCTTTCCTTTGTGGGGGATCCGGCTGGACGCTCACTAGCTTCAGGTAAGAACGACTTCCACCACGCGTGACTCTTCAGGCCGACGCGGCACCGGTCACCCTGAGCTGGTACCATGTCATGAAATACACACCAGCACTTATACAAACCTAATCATTGGATTTTATGAGAAGCAGGTGCACTCGAGATGCACCGCAGCATCCACAGGGTCATTGTTCGGGTTTGATGTGTCGCAGTTATTATCTTTTTATCCCCTTTACTTGTCAGAAGGTAAGTATTAGCAAGGCCAGGCAGGGATTTTCCCTTTAGAAATGTGCACAATGAAGCACTAATGATGGTGTTGGAGTGGCTCCCACCTATTCATAGCTTATTAAATCAGCATGTTGTGATTTGCCGGCTACAAATGAGTTGCTTGCCTTTGTCTTCGTCTGTCTGACATCTGGGACCTATTGTTCTTAAATTCAACATTAATATTGTGTTGTCAGTCTGCCGACGCTTTCTCTGTAAACAACATACTTGACGTGCAAGAAAGGAAAGCTTGACAGGGGTATAACAGAACGGAGGGTGACCCTTTTACAGCTGACGTCATGATTACGGCCATAGATGGAGAGGAAATGCTAATAATTAGCCTCCTGCTAACTCAATCCTCAGAAGGCTCAATACTTATTGAGATTGAGTCACGTGGACTCATTGTCTGTAACCAGTGTAGCATAAACTCATGTTGGAATCAGCAAGATAACCCGCAGACCGCTGGCTACTTCTCTATCTTGTTATATATTATATTATATATACATTCCACAATTTGACAGCTGGCTAGCTACCTTGCTAATTCCACCCTGCTTTCATCCAACACACACATGAGCTCACCTGTGGTTGCTGGAGGTTGAGATAATGTACATTTAGAGATAAACTTGTATTTTCTTTAGCCATTACAACAAACAAGCCAATCGAACCTGCCGGCCGGCTAACAATGAGCGTGTTCAGAGGATGACTCGGCCTGCACCTCGCTTCCGCCAACAACAAAAGATACATCGGCGTGTTTACCAACAGACGAGCGTTGTCGTTTTCTTGCAACATGTTAATTATTTTTTTTAATTACATTACAAGAATTTAGGTGAGGGATAAAAAACAGCACAGCAGAACATACGTATTAGACCTAATGCTGCACTTAGCGCTTGAGCTAATCTCCTAATTGGCTGAGAAAATCCTTACAGAGGAAGCAATCGATCGCTACAGCCTCCAATTACGGCTGCGGGGGGTGGGGGGGGGGGTGGCACTAGGGTACAGGGATACAGTAAGCTGCTCAACACCAGGCAGCCGCGTCAATACTCCGGCCCGGGGTTACGCTCCATTTACATGGTTCAGTTTGGTTTGCTAACGGAGCGGCTGCCTCTCACAATTATGGCGCTCAACCTTGACTAAGCAGAGATTAATGCAGAGCGATGAGTCAGGGCAAGTCATGCCTGCATCGCACCGCTCTCACCCACACAGGCCCTGGGGCAGGGGATTCTTCAAAGGAGATACCTATCTGCTGGACCCTGTCCTGAGTTAGTTCAATGACATTTTATTTCTCAACTTTTTGATAGCCTGTCAATTTTCACAGAACATATTCAGATATTCAGGGTGCAGGGGAGACTCTCCCGGGGTCCAGGCACCCGAAGAGTCTCCACACAGCGAGAGAACAGGGGCGTATAGCGGGAGAGAGGAGATAAGACGAAGTCTTTTTCATTCATGTGAGTGTTTACCGCTAACAGCCTGCAGCTGTCAGTTTCTCCTCTTCGTCTCTCTCACACTCGATACATGAAACAAGGACGTCTAAGTACAGACATCCCTAAAAAGCTGCGTGAGCCACATCCACACGCACAGCTAGGCCAGCGTCTTCTCTCGGATTACGTTGGCTGTCAGAGCGTTGTGCAAAAATGTGAACGTTGTCTCGAAGCGCAGCGCTGGACTGTGGCATCGTGGAGTATCTGTTCACGTCTGACAGAAACGGAAGAAGAAACTGAAAACTGTCAAGAACAACAAAACAATGAGTTTGACGGGTGAGGTTTAACCGTCTGAGATATCCCAGGTCTGTTGTTTTCCAAGTGAAGAGGGAGGGAAATGAGGCGTTTTGCTGTTTCCTGTGAAATTGAACTGAAAACCGATGATTCTATAAAAGGTTATATATATTCCCATGAATGCCTTCTTATTTTTTTTCCACAATCATGATTACATTGAACTACATTACAAACTGTCTGACAGCTCACACAAATACGCTCCATAAGAAACACAGCACCACTACTGCAACTATCTGCCTTTCTTTTTATTTTACACACACCTTCCTCTATTGACCCTCCGCCCTCAATCTCACCGATACATCTTTTCTTTCCTCCTCCTCCAGCAGGGTAAGGAAGGTTTTCTCCAGATCCTCCACAAGTACATGGAGGTCCACGGCACGGTGTACTACGAGACCCAGAGGCCTCCGGAGGTCCCGGCCTTCGTGAAGAACCACGGCCTGCTGCCCCAGCACGAGCTGCAGCAACTGCTGCGCAAGGCCAAGGCAAGGAAGCCAAGACACACTTCCGTTCTCCCTGCAGGCGTCAGTCTGCATGAACACTGAACACACACTGCTCCTCCGCAGCATCAGTTCTGTCTCACGTTCATCCAGAAGCTGACAACACGTTACGATACTGATCTCAAAGCATCGTAAAGCTGATTATCATGATTACAAAATAACATTCCTAATTGTTCTTCCAGCTCTTCATTGGCTTCGGTTTCCCCTACGAAGGCCCGGCCCCTCTGGAGGCGATAGCCAATGGCTGCATCTTCCTGCAGCCCAAGTTCCAGCCGCCTCACAGCTCACTAAATCATGAGTTTTTCAGGGGAAAGCCCACTTCTAGAGAGGTAAGCTCATGATGTCCACTACTCCCCTGCCATTAGTCATTAATGAAAATATTTTAGCCACTGCTGTTCCCACTACCAGGTGGCCCAGTAGATGTTTAAAGAGAAATGGCACAACCCGTGGGTGCGGACAGCACACGTAGCGCCCGTTAAGAGGCTGCAACGTGTCACAGATAAATGGCCTGACTGTATTTCTTTACTCTATGGAAAATGATTTCTCCCTGCTTTATTACCTTCGCATTGAAAATGCAGAAGGTAATGTTTTCGCCGGCGTTTGTGAATATGTCCGTCCGTCCGTCAGTTATTCGTCTAAATCAGACAAAACTGAGCCGATTCTTATGAAACTTGGTGGGATGATTGGTCATGACCCAAGGAACAATCGATTAGTTTTTGGGAGTGATTGGGTCAAAGGTCAAGGTCAAGGTCACGAAAAGGTGAAAAACGTAAATTTGCGATATCTCGGTTAATTGGCATCCGATTTGCGTGAAACTAGTGCCAAATTGTTCATAATTCAATCTTGTGATATGCGAAGGTATGCACTCTACCGAGTGCCCATTCTAGTTTGCATATGTTTTTATTTTTGTTGTTATCTTCTACTTGTTGTTATCTTCTACTAATTTAAATATGTGTATGTGAGATTTTGAACACTAATAAAATACAAATAAAATACAAATAAAAAAAGAGGCTGCAACATGCCTTTTCCGCTACAGCTCAATCTATGTTGCTATTAATGAAAATGCACTGAACTTTAGAGAAATTATTGCAGTATTCTTTTCAGGCCCATTGCTTTCTTTATAGAGATGAATATCTACAAGAAGAAAAGCTACAACGAGTTAATGGACTAGCTTGCTTTGCTCTAAATGTATTAAACACATAAGATATGTGTATTTGTCAAATTAAACTAGCATTTAATACAATTACATACCCAAAATTAAAAACCATCGCCATTACTGTTTGGAAAAGTAATAAGCGAGATGATCGAACTTCCCACAATGACAATTTTGAGAGCATTATTTTAAGAGCATTATTCCTCTCTAGGTGTCCTCCCAGCACCCGTATGCAGAACAGTACATCGGCAAACCTCACGTCATGACGGTGGACTACAACAACTCCCTGGAGTTCGACTCTGCCATCAGGGAAATCATGAGGACCAAGGTACTCTTAGTCCGCTGTCGGGGATCCAAAATGAGACGCGTGCGGTGCATGGCGGGGCGCTTTCGATTGGCTCTGATGGCAGCGGAGCTGTCCGCCAATAACCTTAAAATTGAAACTGAAATGCCTTTTCTATCCGTCCAGCTTCTCCTGAAGTCAAATCAGGCTTCTGCGTACGAGATGTGAAGAGATGCTCTGCACTGACGCCTCATGAAATCCTCCTAAAACGATTTGAATATGAATACCGGCGGCTAGCTGGGATTGTATCACGCACTTCTCTAATCGGTGAATCAGTTCCAGATGAACTATTGAAAAAAATAATAACATTTTCAACATCAGATAATAAACCACTCTATTCTCTTACTCAGTGAGGTTAGATTTGTTGATGTCCTTCTTCTATTTGTCTTTGCCTTTACCATCAGGGAGCCGTGATGAAGTTACGACAAAGCCCTGGACCTCTTGTCGGCGCTGTGATTGTTTTATTAAACTTGACAAACGGTGTTGTAGCTTTCCCACAGTGGCACTTTCCAAACAACGCCAGGCTGGAGGTTGCACTCTAACGCTGTAGAGGGCTGAACTTCTACCATTTGGGAGATGTGGGCTGAAAGAGGATATGAGCCCGGTGAGACTGCCACGTGTTGGAGAGAGGTTAATTAAGGAGTCAACCAGGGAGATTACATCTTTCTGGAAAGCACGACAAAGGGGGAGAAAATGGGAAAGAGAGAGAGAGAGATGAATTTACAGACAGATAAACATAGAGATAGAGAGGGAGAGGGAGTCTGAGACCCAGATCGACTAAACGTCTGAAGGCTCTTCGAAAGCTTTATGCTCTCATCAAAATGAAAGACGCAAACACAGTATCATTTCAATCAGGGAGAGGACAGTTGGATGAAGAAGGGATAATGTGTATTGTTAACAGATGATATGCAATCATGACGTCTCAGAGTCTTTGGCGCTTGGACCCTACGGCAGGGAAGTTTGTAATTGAGGGCCGACTGCCCCGACAGCAACGAGATAGACACCCACCCCCCCCCCCTTTCCCTCCACTGGGGAAAAAAGTGTCTTGTGTTTTTAAGGACTCCGAAAAAAAAGTGCATCCTTCTGTTTTTTAAAATGTTATTTCCAAAAATCCTCAGTGATGCTCCAACAAAGCATCACTTTCTGCCGCGTGAAAAAAGCACTGAGGGATCACGAGCAGTATGGAGACCTCCGTCTGCATGATCTGGTAAAACGCTCCGTACTCGTGTGTGTGTGCATGTTGGCATCTTAGAAGAAGTGTGTGTGGAGATTAGAGGGAAGGTAGTGTGTGCACGCTGGCATCTCATCGGTGTCGTCAGACAAGATGCAGCTCGGCGGCCTCGGCCAACTGCTCCGTCGCCGTCTTCCCTCAGCGTCGGACCGCCGAGAGGGAGCAGATGGAGCCCATCACCCGTGACCGGAGGCAACACACACACACACACACACACACACACACACACAGTCAAACAACATTACCCTCCTTGCATTCCTAATACGCACTTCTGTAGAGACACTGACGTCGCCTAGATCAGACGTATCAGCACACGGAGCCTTGTCCACACAGCACAGCCGGTGACTTCAACTGTGTGTGTGTGTGTGTGTGTGTGTGTGTGTGTGTGTGTGTGTGTGTGTGTGTGTGTGTGTGTGTGTGTGTGTGTGTGTGTGTGTGTGTGTGTGTGTGTGTGTGTGTGTGTGTGTGTGTGTGTGTGTGTGTGTGTGTGTGTGCGCACAGAGGCTCGCGCTCAGTCATGCAGGACAAAGCAATCTCTGGCTCTCTGACAAGTCCTCATGTACCAATAAATCCTTTCTTCATCTCATTCATTGGGTTTTTCTCTCTCTCTTCCGAGGTTTCCTTGTTCCCTTTCCTTCATGTTTTCCTCCGTTCTGACCTTTAGTCTTTCTGCCTCCACCCAGTTGTTAGTTGAAGAACTCTGGCCATACGATGGTTCAACACACGGTGCCGTAGTTGATGGAATAAACTTTGGTTTAGACGGGAACCTGCTTTGTTCTATGCTAATGTCAAATTATTCTTAAAGCCGCTCCTGTATGTGAGAACATGTCTGAAGGCACCTCGCCTGGTTAAGTAAATTGGGATATAAAAAAAAGAAGAAAGTCTGTTCCAGAAGCTTGTTTCCTTGTGTGTGTGTGCGTGTGTGTGTGTGTGTGTGTGTGTGTGTGTGTGTGTGTGTGTGTGTGTGTGTTGTGTGTGTGTGTGCGTGTGTGTGCGTGTGTGTGTGTGTGTGTGTGTGTTTGCTTTCTGCTCCGGCCTACAAAGTAAATTAACATGAAGCTTTGATCAGATTTGCACAGCGCGTAACTTTTTTTAAATTGCATCATCCCTGCATACTCTACTTCTCAGTGGTTTTCACTTGAAATGGGCCAAGTCTGATTTCACACACGGTTGAACATCATGACTGCTTAGATTTCAGATTGGAAATGCAATTTGGAGAGTCGTGTATCATTTAGGGAGACATAAAGACAAGCCGGCTCCATCTCTGCTGCCAGCGTTGAAATGGAGAGAAGTCCCTCCATTCATTACACTCCGGGAACAAATTCCTTTCAGTCAAACGTGGAGCTTTGATTGACATTTGTATGAAGTGTGGCTGATTTATTATTAGGATATAAACAATATAAACCATTTATCTTACATCAGCTAATTCAATTTGTATTAATCCAAGAACTGCGACATTTTATATTATTCCAGGATATGTCAGTTTGTTAGCGGGAACAGGTATTAGTGAAAAACACAAAAGAATATGTATGTGTATATATATATATATTATTTTGTATATATATATATATATATATATATATATATATATTTATATATTTGATATATTTATATATTTGTATATATATATTCTTTTTATATATATATATATATATATATATATATATATATATATATATGTGTGTGTGAGCTCTAAATTAAGATATATTTATATATTTGTATAAATATATCTTTATTTACAGCTCATTACTAAGTAGGACAATCAAACATATTCTTTTAGTTTACAGCCAGCACATCACAGCAGGGGGTGAACTATTGGTATGCAAATGAGGCTTAATGAGTTTACACGTCGGCCTCGCAATAATCTGACAATAGAAACATTCACCCGCTGAAACAAACAAGGGGGAGAGACAACGTATCGTAATTAGCATAAACAATGAATCGACAGCAGAAACAAATGTGGGAACATGAATGGAGTGTGGACGGTTTCTCTTTGTCATTTTCAGGTGGAGCCATATCTGCCTTATGAGTACACCTGTGAGGGGATGCTGGAGAGAGTGCATGCCTACATACAGAATCAGGTGAGGTTCAAGTCCACGGTGAGACACATGTACACACAGCGCTAAAAAACACACACACACACACACACCGAGATGCTCCCTCTCTCTCATGCACCAGCTCTCACACTCCCCACTCTGCTCAATATTTCATCAGTGTGTGCATTCAACACCCAGCGCGAGTGTGTGCACGTGTGTGTGTCATTATCTCTCTACTCCACGTATACCTGTGATTAATCTAGATGCTAACTCTCATTAAAAGCCACACTAAAGCAGAAGGCCTCCTGACACTAATGAGGAGGGATGAGTTGGGGGAAAGAGCAGAGTGTGAGGAGGACGGAGGGCCGTGATGAAAGAACCATTTTTTGTTGGTAATATGATGTCAGACAAACTGCAGAGGTGTCTCTCGACAACCTCCCCCTGCCCTGGGTCAGCTAGACCTGATTATGAAGACCACTAGTCTTGATCAACATGTTTACTGAAGCTAATGTGCATTATTAGTAATAATCAATACACAACCATGCTGGAGCCGCGGAGGCTTGGCCCCTTCTTTTGTCTGCCTTACACGTTCTTGGATGTTTTCACATGTTTTGATGTGTATTTCTTATTCTCTCCTGTCTAAAACTCTTTGCATTGTTTAACCCTCCTGTTACCTTCACATTTACTAACATATTTTACCCTCGGGGTCAATTTGACCGCAGCAATTAAAACCTCCAGGAAATTATTAGAATGAATATTGTTTCCCAAGTTTAAGTGTAAGGTACTTTATGTTTGTTTGTTGACTACCTGAATAGCCCTTTAAATATATAAAAAAAGTTGATATTTCTTACATGTTTGACACAGTGAAAAACAGCCTGGGGTCAAATTGACCCTATAGAACATCGATATTAAACATTGAATGGGGTCAAATTGACCCTAAAGGTAACAGGAGGGTTAAAAAGTGCCTAACGAATCAACTTTTATTTGTGATGGATCTTCTCGTATAACTTTAGCAACTGACATTGTTTCCAAGTGAAACGCAGCGTCAGCTGTGCCGCCGACTTTTAAGTCTCAGCGGCACAGAGCGGGAGGCCGGTTGGTGCTGGAGTCACACCGTACCCCCATGGGTGGACGACACAGCGCAGCTTGTTGTGCGATCCACAACAGGAAGCAGACAAAGAATCGTGAACGCGTCTCTGTATCCTGCGTCCCCTGAGTGATGTTTAGCTTACAGCTCTTGCATACATTTATCTGTGATTAACATCAGCTTTGATCTTTGATCATCCGGTTTGGGCGACGTACACGTGTACAGGATGCGGTCGTGTTCCACGCAGCCAGAAGCTGCGGCAAACCATCCGTAACCGCTCGCTGTTTGACAAAACCTTTACTGTCAAAGGATAGATTCACATATTTTTCAAGTCCCGTAAAATAATAATTTGGCGCTAGAATAATGTGAAACAATAATGTTGCTTCTTGCTGTGATGGTGCTGCTGTTCATATTGGCTGAAGAGAGATCGTGGAGAGGTTTTTAATGCGATGGGTGGAAAAATACCCAAACTAAGCTGTATTATCAGGATGTTTCTGAAGAGTCAGTCAGATCAAATGGAGATCCTAAAGATCATCTTGTGTGTTCCCTTAGACCACAGGTGTCAAACACAAGGCCCGCAGGCCAAAAGCGGCCCACCACGTCATTTTATTTGGCCCCCGACGACTTGAAAGACGTGATGATCACCTTTATATCCTTTTATTTTGAAGGTTTCAAATTAAATGTAGTTTTTTTCTAATATTAGAGACATTTTCTTGTGTACAATACGTCTACTCTCAAATAAACATGAAACAAATGTGCGTGAGTTGTTTATGCAGTGCTTCAGTTACAACCGGCCCTTTAAGAGGCAGCCATGATACCTGTGCGGCCCGCGGTGAAAATGAGTTTGACCCCCGGCCTTCGAAGTGTTTCCTGGGCAGAGGGAAGATCCCAATTGATTTGACTCGCTAAAGCCGTCTCATCATCTTCATATACACTTTGTAAAGCAGCTTTTCACATAAGAATGTCTGGATGCTGGATGGTGTCTCCCCTCACTTCCATCATGCCAACGTGGAGGAGAGCCATGTTCAGAGCCGCCTCGCCGCTCCGCCTGTCACCCGACAGGAAGTCTCACTCATGCTGTTGGTGTGCGTCCGACAGTCTGTCACATGTACACGATTCCACAAACGAAGGTTACTTGATCTTCCCCCTTCCAGGACTTCTGCGCCCCGGAGCCTCCCTTCGTTCCGGCCAACCTCTCCAGACAGGCGTCCGGCGGCGGCGTGGCGCGAGGCCCCCTCTTCGTGCCCTTGCCCAACTCCACGGCCCTCGGCTGGGCGTCCAACGTGACGGCGCCGCCCGCCTGGCCCCCGCTCAGCTCCCTCCGGCTGCTCGTGTCTCAAGAGGGCCAGTCCTGTGTGGAGGCGTGCCATTCGGACGGGTTCGTCTGTGAGCCCGCCCACTTCCGCTTCATCAACAGCAAGGAGGCGCTGCGCGGGTAAGTCGGCCGAAGGTCCGCCTGAGCCACGGCACGCAGACGCACGCGCGCTTTGAGATGCCGTCTGTGGACTCCGGTGTCTGAGGTATTCACTCTTCTCCTGATGTCAAACATAAAGAGGAGTTTGGAACCGACAAGCAACGACTTTCTGCACAAAAATCCAAATCCTCTCGAAATGAAAGCAAAGATATCCTGGTGGTTACAAATCATCCCCACCAAGAGCTGCTAAAGCTCCCGCGTGTTTCTGCTTTGTCCGGGTGGATAACTTCTCTTATAGTCGTTGACACTGAGAACAGGCGAGGCCGAATCTCACCAGGTTTTTATTTAGTTTACTGTCGCAGCCCCAGGCGACTGAATCGGGTTCAGCTCTGAGACTGAACGCATGCCGGTGTTTGAGTCTCTCCTCCAAAGACACATCCCTCCACCGACTGCTTTCAGCTCTTATTCTTGGCTCTTTTTATCCTCCGAAAAAGTCTTTTGTGTTGACTTCCCGGTATCGGTTTGGAGTGTCGCTCTCCTTTTGTTTCTCCTCCGCAAGGCCCGGGTCTGTTTCATCCAGCTTCCGTGTCACTTCCCCACTAAATTCCGTCGTTCTCTTTTTAAATCGGCATCTGAAGTGCGATGAAGGTGCAGAAAAGTCTCTTGTGTCCCGTCTCTCCTTGTATGTATTTTGAGGTTGGCGTCAATTTCACTTTTCTGTTCCCCGCCTCGAATGAAGAATGACTTTTATTCCCTCCGGGGCAGAACCCTTCCTGTCAGTGACCTGTTGTCCGTGGGCGTGTACAGACCTCTGCTCCTTTGTCTCCACCCCTCAGGTTGGAGGTGCAGTGCGAGGTGGTCGACTCCGAGGTCAACCACATCCTGCCGGCCTTCTCGGTGGTGCGGCGGGAGTGCGGCCTCCAGCGGGAACCCCTCCTCTTCAGCTGCGCGGGACACTCCCCCAAATACAGACGCCTCTGCCCGTGCAGGGACTTCCGCCGTGGCCAGGTGGCGCTGTGCAGAGACTGTCTATAGTGGCGGGACGGGCGGTGGACAGACACAGAAGAATTAGATACCGATTGGCGGGACGGTTTGAGGGGGGGGGGGGGGACACCGGAAGGCCACTGTAGGCCGGAACCAGTGATGACAGGGTGGAGGGGCAGCCCCTCCCCCGGAAAACAGCAAATGTAGGATAAAGAGGAACAGGCATGCATGGATTTACCTGCCAGATTGTAAGCGGGGACTTTGGGTTGTTTTAATTGCCGTGTACGATAACTTGCTGGAGTTTGTTTGTTTTAAAGCCGGTAAGACTTCGTAGAACAGGGCTTAGTGATGACAGCCGGAGGAAGAGGCCGGGTTACCAACGGCAACAATCCTTTGACGACAGGATAAGGGCGATTAAAAGATGTTCACTGGTGATACGATACACACCTCGTCTTCTGGAGATGCGTTAGGTGTTTAAGTTGGAGAATATGTAGTTGAAGAGCGAGTGACTGCAGGGGAACGGAGTCTTCAACTAAGTTGGCTTGGAGAAGGCCACCCCGGGTCAATATCCAATCTCCTCTCTGCACTCGGACAAAGGATGATGGACAACCAGGTTATCGGCCCTCGCTTTTATTCTCGTCCCCCAATGATGGACAGAGTAATTTATCAGACTGGACCAAAAGTCTGAGGCAGCGTTGGTCAAATGCAATCTTCTCTTATCGGAAGAAGGAAAAGAGGAAGAGGAGGAGGACAGAGGACAAAAATAAATAAAGAGTGTGAGATTATTTTTAAATAAATAAGCCTTTCAGAGCGCTCAACTGGATTTTTAAAGAGTCCTCTGGGCTTTATTATGGAGAAGGAGAGAAATGAAATGAAAATTAAAAAAATCTGAACGGATTAAAGCGTTGAGTTTGTGTTTATGTTGCGTCTGTTCTTCACTCGGATCCTTCCTGTCTCGTGTTTCTTCTGTTCTTGCTCCTATACACACACACACACACATCTGTCACAATCCTCCCACCATTCACATTCATCTGCATTCACATCAATCCAACGTTTGATTTCTCTCACATGGAGGCGACAGCCGGCGCAGCTCGAAGCCGTCGATAAGACACGAGGGAGCCGGGGAGAGGGAGGGGGAGGGGGGGGAGAGGGGGAGGAGAGGGGGAGGGGATTGACATATGTTCCTGACGGGTAACATTATGCGTTTACTTTAGCTACATTTGTTTTACTCTGGAGGCTGTCCAGCGGCATTCTGGGGAACATAGGGCATCCCTTGTTACCTTCACATAAAAAATGCGGAAGGTAATGTTTTGATCGCCGTGTATTTGTACGCGTGCGTGCGGACGTGTTATTCGCATAAGTAAAAAAGTATTAAACCGAATCGCATGACATTTGGTGGGATGATTGGTTATTATCCGGGGACCATTTGATTAGATTTTGGGATCGATCGAGTTAAAGGTCAAGGTCATGGAAATGTCAAAATCTTCTTTCTACCATACCGCAACTAATGCCAAAATGTTCATAATTCAAAGCCCAATCTTGTGGTATGAGAAGGTATGCGCTCTACCGAGAGCCAAACCCCTGGTACCGTCTCATGTATGGTAGCTTTAATCCTTTCACAGCATATTTTCGCACAGACTACAGTTTCCCCCGAGACCTTCACTGGGGCCGCAGTGACCAGACGTCCTTCTTCAAGGTAGGTGCTAATTAATGTCTCTTTGTCCAGATTGTCCCACATCTTGGACGTCTCTGCCCTCCTTTTCACAACATGGTCCAAAACCCTGTGCAAAAAGAAACTTTGTTGGGTAACTAACTCATGCGTTCACTCCAGTGTGAGTGAGTATGCACCTAAGTGTGTGTGCACGTCTAATCTGCTGCCGGCAACAGTCAAACATTTCATTTAAATGTAACACCAATTCAAACTTCAATGAATAATTATCATCTCTGCAATCCATCCATCTTCTTGAGAGAGATATTTACAATGATCACAAAAGAAACACTTCTTTGTGTCCATGAAGCTGGCACATGAAAGCAGCCTTCAGACAACAAAACGGGCTCCAATATCAAATCAACACAATACCGTTTATTCTTCTCGTATCGCCTTATTTGGAGGAATACGCTGAGGGAGACGACAACTGTTGCCACTGATAACAATGTTGCTCTGGGTACGACACGGCACTTGAACACAAGCCTGAGCTGAAGAAGGGGAGTGCTTTCTGGGTACCTCTCTGAGCTGCACACCTTTACCTTTAACTGCCCAATATGAATGCCCCGCTACAGATGTGAATGAGCTAATTATGACTGTAATCCATAGGAGACCCGCACTATTGGTCCATATGTTCTCTGTCTAATTACAGAAAAGAACAAACAAACAATTCTGCTTCATCAAGGTGAATTATTATTGTGCCGCTAAGGACGTCGACCTCCTCGCGGTAATACACACCGCTCATTCAAAAGATCCACAGTGGGAAGCAAATCCACGGAGAATCCCTGAGGAAGATTGAAGCCGCCTCCTTCACTGAAAACAGCTCGACGGCCTCCGGCTCGAAGGCGTTTCTCAATCAGCGTAAATGTGCGTCCTTTCCTCTACTTGTGTCCTTTCCTCTACTTGTGTCCTTTCCTCTACTTGTTTCCTCATGGACTCGTGAAACGTCATCAGTCTCAGCCCGAGTTCATGTTCACATTCAAAGTTTGCTTCTCTCAAAGCACGGTCAAAATACCCAGATGTGACTTGATCCTCCCATTTTCCGGAGGATGCATCACAGGAGACTTGTGCGTACTCCGGCCAGCAGATATCCCACAATGCATTTCACCAGCAACCGGAAACAATAGCGGAGGAGAAAATAAACAACTGACAGATGACTTTTTATAAATACTACTGTTGTTGAGTCACGGAATGTCATTTTAGGTTGTTTTGTTTATTTGACTGTAAAAAATAATTTACAGTGAATAATTAGAATAAACTCAGGAGCAAGAACAGCTGATGTGGTGACGTCATCAAGTCAGCTGCTGGTCCAATCTCAGAAAGACGTTTTTTTCTATTTCTTGGGGAGTTTTCTCTCGATGCGATGTGAGGTCAAAGGTCAGGGATGTCGTATGAGTACAGATTGTAAAGCCCTTTGAGGATAATGTCTCATTTCTGATAGTGGGCTTTATAAAATTAATTGAATTGAATGTGTAATCAGATTCTATGTCACTGATGGAGTTTATAAGGTGGTTAGTTTTATGTTAAACAGTTTATTCTGAAGTATAGTAATCAAAATAAAATACTATAAAGTAGTCAACAAATGGAAACACTTACAATGGACTAATGGACTCAACGCAGTAATGAGCTGAAGAAAATGTCTCCATCTTAGTCCACATCTGTGTTCAGTGTTTCCAGCTGCGTGGGCGACGGTGTCTACAAAGCTGCATTAATGAGCTTATTAAAAGCCCTTTTTTTATACGTCGCCTGTTAAGGAATTTGAATCCGAGCGTATCATTTATGCTGTTCAAACAATAATTAATCATAGGAGGAACAAAGAGATGTACACAGCTGAATAATTACTGAGCCACAATGCGGAAGATGAACGTATAACTCAGAGGAAACCTGTTTATAGGAACCTGACGCTTCTTCGGCTGAAGACCGGCAAAATGCGTGGAGGTGTGCACACACTATCTTGTGTAGATATTTAATGTGTCATTTTTCAAAGGGCTCTCAGTGGTCCAAATTGCCCACAAAAAAACGGAAATTCAGCAGTGGTGCTGGCGTCCGCTTGGATTATTTATTGAGCGTTGTTGCTGCTACCTGCTTGCGTGGCCCTAATGACCTCACTTCCCCTCGCCCTTACCTCAGCACACCGGGTTCAGCCGATGCAAGCGCCTCGTGAGTCCAATTGTGTGCGTTTTTTTCACGTAATCCCGTATATACGCCCCCGCTGGGCCGAAGGCTGGAAGTAAGCGGAGGCTTCTCGGTGACTGTGTGCTTTTCTCAGTGCTAACAGATCGACCTCCACATGGGAAGACAAACACTTGTGTCTTTGTGCTGCTTCGTCACCTTTCCTGGCACAGCTCTTTAATGAAGCCAACATCCTTTTGAAGAGGAAGAGGAGGAGAGAGGAGGAGGAGGAGGAGGAGGAGGAGGAGGAGGATGCATCCAGAGCCTTCAGTCAGGTGGTCAGATCTCCACAGGGCTTTTCATATCAAGGTAGAGTTGGAGCCCGTTTCCTGTTTGCCTCAGACGTGTTGCTTTTCTATTCTCTCTCTCACTGGAGAGAAACCTCCCCGTATGTGAAGATCAGCCGTCTTCAAACTCAGAAGACCATCGTGATATTGTGTGTTATGTAATGGTATAATATCAATACATAATGTACGTGTGTATTCATCTCAAAATCAAGTAAGATGGAGGTGTGATTCAACTTTGTTTGGACTAAAAGGGGGAATGGAGAAGAAAAGGGAAGGGGGGGAAAGGAGGGAGGGAGAGCTGAAGAAGAGAATGGAAATAGAGGATGGAGGAGGTGACGAGGTAGGAGGCAATAATAAGATGGAAGAGGTGTGGGTGATAAAAGGAAAGAGGATTAAAAGAGAGGGGAATAGGAGAAGGAGAGAGGAAAGGTGGAGAGGAGGTCGACGGCATCCTCGTCAATAATGCAGAGGTAATTGGCAAACTGCTCTTGGGCGCCTGAATAAATAAAGTTATGTGTAAATAAAAGAGATGCTCAAAAGGAGACGCAAATCAATGAGCGATGCCCCAGGGGAGCGCCTCCCGCCTCTCCTCTCCTCTTCCTCGGGCCCTCTCTTTCTTTATTTATTTCCTTCAGTATTAAATGAGAAACAAGGCTCAAGGAGTGTAACAAAAACCTGTGCAGATAACACCTGAGCTGTGCGTGTGTGTGTGTGTATATATATATATATATATATATATATATATATATATATATATATATGTGTGTGTGTTTATTTATTTGCATGCATTTTCTTCTAGCTTTGTTCTCTTACCCATCTTCTCCACGGTTATCTCCTCTCTATACACGTTTCCTTCTCACCTCTGCTCCTCTTTCCAACTCGTCCTCCATCTTGGCTGGCTGAAAGGGATCCGCAGAATCGGAGAGAGAGAGAGAGAGAGAGAGAGAGAGAGAGAGAGAGAGAGATAGAGATGACTGTCAGTCAGGTGCTTAACTGTAAGTGCTTGTGTTTATATGATGTATACCTGCTGTCTTGGCACAAACACACACACACACACACACACAGGTCTGTTTAAAAAACATGTGTTGCAAAACTGCACATGTACATGGCGTTTTACAAAAGTAAAAACAATTTTTTTTATTATTATTTCAAATATTTTTTGAAATAACCGACAGGACTTCCTTAACAAAAGACCTTTTGATGTGGTCTAATACTGTTGAAGGTTGGTTAACCCTTCCCCCCCCCCCACCCACACACACACACACACACTTTTTTCCACTGCGGAGGCAGCGATATGAAGCTTTTTCTTGTATTCGTTGCGAATGCATCATTGCGGCAATTTGTCCCAATGTAAAATGCTGAAAAGGGATACGAATCATTTGCTAACTGTCTATGGGGTCTTGACTTGGTTGAAAACAAGGGAACAATTGCCTAAACAAAATGACAAAAAAGACAGGAAGACGGAGAGAAAGCGTGATGAAAGTTGAGTAAAGAGCCGGCACAGAGGGGTTGTCCTCAGAGCCTCCCTCTGCCCACTGAGGCTGCTCAGCAGGGGGGACGAGGAGATGAAGAGCGGCCCTTTGAAAGGGATGGGAGTGAAAACGTCTTTTAACATTCGCCCAAAGCTTCCCGTCTGATGTCTGAATCAACCTTGAACGGCTGTCACTTCACACGCTGACCACATCGCAGAACACAGGAAGCCACGAGCCAGGCAGCAGTAACCCACAGGGAGACAAGCGTCACCCAAATATTCCCCGTAAACAAAGCCCATATGTTAATTTGTGCTGATCAAACTGGGTGATGTCAACATTTCACTCTCATTCCCTGCCTTGACACGCCTCATTCACACTTTCGTCTTGGATTTCAAATCTAAAGGACATTTTCTGTTTTTTAACACACACGTTTTCTAAGATATAATTCTGTTCAGATCCTCCAATTCCCCCATTGTCGGTCTCTGTCGTCTCTCTTGAATTGTTAAAATACACAAAGCAAATACAGTCCACTGGCAACCATACGCAGCATTAATGAGGACAACGGAGCGGGAAACTTTTGCATTTTTTGTTTCTGTTTCATAGTAAAACTGCCTGGCGTGTAAGACACATGACACCGGCAATGCACGTCATGTTTTATGTTGTTTATTGTGGGGTTTTTTTTTTTTTTACTCACTTAAATATTTCATTCAATACATATTAAAAGCAAATCCCGAATAGATATCTACACAGGTGATTTAGATTCCCTTGGTTGATTAGACTCACTGAGGCGCACCCACCCACCTCATGGGCCTGATTGCAGCTCTCATCAGGGCGTTGTTGTTGCGACTTAATTTATTCATCAGTTTTCAACATGTGGCCTCTAATGATAATTGTCTATCTTTAAAGCAACTCCTCTGCCCTCATTATTATATGTAGCTTTGCTTTTTCA
The DNA here is from genome assembly GCA_036178185.1 of Liparis tanakae. Taxonomy (NCBI): domain Eukaryota; kingdom Metazoa; phylum Chordata; class Actinopteri; order Perciformes; family Liparidae; genus Liparis; species Liparis tanakae. The sequence continues at coordinate 15,454,964 of CM070110.1, read as the reverse complement.
GGACAGCAGTCGGTCTGTGAGGTGTGTATTGGAAGCAATTGTAAAACTGTGTAAACCGTATTGAACAACACAATTAAATAATAGTGAATACAAATCAGAGAACAATGGATGAGCTTCTATAAACAACAGTTATACTAAAAGGAAGGTTACTGTAAAACTGAATATCCTAAAGTAGCGAAGAAACTGGATTAACAAAAGTATTGACAAGCTGTGAAATTAAAGGGGAACTTTTGTTGTACTGCGCAGAGAAGAGCACAAAGGATATAAAGCACATACCACCCACACGGCCACGACACAACGCTGGCTCGAATCAACAAAGTTTCCTTTAATTACATCGTGCTTCATGCCAGGAGGAAACAAAGAGGCACCGCTCCCCTCGGAGCGGTGGAATCGATCGATGAAGCAAACACACATAGTCCGAAATACTTAAAGTGTAAATAATAATAAGTTATGCCAACAGTAATTAAATATACCCTGGGGCCTTGATTGACAAACTTACAAGAAACAATTTTTAAAAAATGTTTTAATGTCTCGATTTAATACTGATGCCCGGTCTGACCATCAAACATCGACCAGAATATAGTTTTTTGGATCCTTAATGCCTTCACCGGATCAGATGTTCCACAAAGTCAGATGACACTATTTAGGAGGTTCAACACAAGCTCAGCGGGGCTCCAGGGGGCTCCAGCTCGGGGACAGATATTCTACTTTTTTATTTTGGAGAGCTCATTGGTGGAAGCAGCGTCTTGTCTTCTGGCCATCAGAACTTTGTCTTGTTGCTCCGCCAGTTCGCGCTGGGAGCCGACAACGACGCCACTAGGCCAGAATGCTGGGCCCGCTGGAGAGGAGTGAGCCACGAGAGAACCGGAACCAGAACTAAGACTAGCAGACTGCCAGACCCTGCTGCAGTAAAAAGAGAAATATTTACTGAAACATTTCTGTCCACAGGAACACCAATATGGATATAAATCTCTGTCAATTCCCTTCCTGTCGGTGTGTGTTTTCCCGCCCCTTTTGATTGTCTGCACCACCCTGATTAGTTTCACCTGTCCCTCGTTAGTCCTCCACTTAACTGACCTGCTTGCCTGCTCCCCAGTGCTTTGTTTTGTTCTACTAGTCTTACATGTTATGTTTCCCGCCTGCTATTTATTACCTGCCTGTATTTTTGACTGCTCGAAAGCCTTTTTTTTCAATAAATCATTGCGAGCATTGTGCTGCCCCCTCTAATGTCTCCACTTTGTTCCAGTATATCATCAACGTGGCACCTTCAACACAATTATCTGTCAGGATCGCTGTGAAAACCATGAAGCGCTCGCTCTACATTACTACTGTGATAATTTGAGCAGTTAATGGAGCTACACTGATGCTTTATGCTTTCACTCTGATATTAATCTAGGCAGCCAAATCGCTGTCGTCTCTTGTCGCTGTGACCTCTTAGTCGGGGCTGAGCCAGCAGTGGTTGCCACTAACGACAGAAAGTTCAACTGCTAAAAGCTTTGAATGTGTATCCATCACCCAATGTTGACAGACTAGCTGCAGTATGTGGTAGAAAACATTTTATAGAATGGACGTTTCAGAGCAGGTGGGTGGGTGGTATTATTCATTAGTACACGCTGGGGACTTGTACAGCAGGAAGAAGCTTTGACCAGCCAGAGACGACAAGGACATCAACACGCTGGATCCTGTTGAAGAGGGTATACGTAATTGGGAGACTATGGGTCAGTGGGTAGCAGGTCCGTCTTTCAATTAGGGGGTTGGAGGTTCAATCCCCGCCCTGGTCAATGTGTCCTAGAGCAAGACAATTAACCCTGAATTGCTCCCTGTGTACGAATGTAACAGGATTGTGAGTCGCTTTGGATAAAAGCGTCAGCTAAATGAAATGTAATGTATTGTATTCCGGCTGGAAACACACAGGAGACGCTTGTCGTGTCCTTGTTTATCATGCTCTACTGTAGGTACGGAAAGTATTCAGACCCCCCTTTAAATTGATATGAGTGTCACAGCAAAGGGTCTGAATACTTATGACCATGTGATATTTCAGTTTTTCTTTTTTAATAAATTTGCAAATATTTTTCGGGTTTTTTCTGTCAAGGTGGGGTGCTGAGTGTACATTAATGAGAAATAAAATTAACTTTTTTTGATTTTAGCAAATGGCTACAATGAAACAAAGAGTGAACATTTTAAAGGGGTCCGAATACTTTCCGTACCCACAGTATATATCAGAAATAATGTACACAACATCCCTCCACATACAGAGTGAATTCTACTGAAAAATCAAAGCTTGGTGATGTAAACCTGAGGAGATCGGTTATAGACGTTGAAGATAGAGTTGGCACTAGGCGACATAGATGGCCCAGCGACTCAGCTCTGCAGGACAGTAGATATGGAAACGAGGAGATTGCTTGGAGGCAAAACGGCCACCAGTATTTCAAGCCAGTATGAATACTAGCCAAATATAATTATTTACTGTCTAGTAGTATAGTCTCAAGGCCTTTTGGTACATGCTGGATAATAATATTAAAAAATAATAAGGCATCTAAACACTCAGAAGGGATAATTGGAGGACTTGTGCTTTGCTGAAATCCAGTCTATTCTACATCATTTCTGAGTTTCTCTCCCTGTTTCTCAGTTTGACTTTGGGCTCTGTTAAAGCTCCCCATTAAGTCTGTTTATAACTAATCGTTTTGTCCCCATAGGTGAACACTCTCCCGGCTGACCGCAATATTAAACACCACTAACATCTTGTTAGGCTGTTCTATTCTCAAGCTGCTTTTTATGAAAACAGCAGATGGTTAAAACTTAAATTCATTGATGTGAAGTTGCAAACGAAGATAACTCCTGAGACCGTAAGCAGGAAACCAGTATAATTACAACTGAACAAGCAAATCACTTTAATGGTACAAAGTACTACATGTGGGGGAGTTCTTTATTTTCTAAGGGTTAGATGATTTATTTGTCTGAGTTGTGTTTGCCTCTAGAGCCAAGAGGCAATTAGCTTAGCTTAGCATAAATACTGGAAGAGGAAACAGCTAGCCGCTGCACTTCCAAAGCTCACTAATTAACAAGTTGCAACTACATTTCATAATCCAAACAGAAATAGAAATGATAAGAATGTACCTATTGGGGATTTGGGTTGTGGGATTTTTTCTCTTCGTTGTTAACATGTCTTGTCTAACAGATTCTCTTGGACATCTTATATGTTCCTTTATCCGAACCGCTTACCCTATTTAGTAGAAGACATTCAGTGTGTTTACATGATGGTATAATTTGTATCTTGCTTTAGTCAGACTATGCTATCTTGTGGGGGATTATCTATGATCCCAATATACATGGCAGTGAGTAATTCGAATCATTGGCCGAAAGCATGTCACCTCCGATACGACAGGTGGCGCTGTTTTCACTACAACTCCAGGGCTCAAGTTTTGAAGACATTGGTTCATTGGTTGCTGGATTAAATGTTTCCCAGATACAACATATCTTTTTCTCATTGGCTATGTAGCCCATTTCCTTTTTTAGATTGGCTGATAAGCGCACTTCACAGCAGACCTCCAGGAAGCATTTGTTTTCTCCACGGGGAGAGCGGTGGGGCCAGCTCATGTTGGCGGCACATTAAAACATTAAATAGCCGAGAGTTGTTTTCAGCGTGAAGAAATACGATGTGTGGCGGGAGTGCGGGAGTTAAGACCGAACTGTGTGACACTTGAGAGCCCTGCAACTCGTTGCGATGCTTGTGGCGATACTCTTTACGCTTGCGTGCGCATGGGCATAGACGCAAAGTCCGGTCCCTAATCCAATTCACTATTACATGCCGCGATAGTCGGATTATCAACCGCATCGGATCGAGTAATCTAGGAGTGTTAATCGGACCGTAGTCGGACCGCACATAGAACAAAGGTGTTTACATGAAACGGATAATACGATTTCATATAAACACGGTCACTGTCTACAGAGACAGATAACCATTCACGCTCACATTCACACCTATGGGCACTTTAGAGTCCAATTAACTTGAGCTGCACGTCTGTAGGAGGAAACCCACGCTGACATGGAGAGAACATGCAAACTCCACACAGAATGGCCCGGACCGGGAAGCGACCCTGGGCCCCTCTTGTTGAGAGGTGACGGTGCTAGCCAGTACAGCCCCCTTCTTAGTTATGTCTCTGTTTATTGTGGTGTAAAATCAATAACACATTTGAGAAAGAAAGCAAGAGAGAGAAAATAACATCACAACATTTTATATTACTTCTTTCAGCTCTCAGTTATAGTTTGCGAAACTTTTTTATTTTTAAGTTCTGCTGTTGCATCTTCATCCTACCAACTCATGGGTTGTTTCCAAATGCTCTCAATGAATTCCTTCTGTTGACCCAACATGATTTCTAAACTATTCTCCTTTCATTTATAACTACAGCCAGTGTTTGTATTTAAATAGCACATCTTTTTAAGCCCTGTGCAGCACATTTTCCCTTGATTCGAGGCCTAAGACTAGCCTCAAGCTTAATAGTTAATTTGAATTATTTTGAGGTGACCCTGCTTCATAATTGCTTCAGGCACAGAGTTCTTGTAATTGATACAAACAATAATTAAACTACTTTCCAGTGATATTATGTGTTTAATTAGCTAGTTTATGTATTAAAGCCTCTGGCCATTTATGTGTACAGTATATTCCCTGTAGACCCAAAGCAGGACAGCTGGTTGCACTGAATTAACATTTTCTTCATTTAAAAATTGTCTGAGAGAAATGCCAACACTGAATGTAAACTTGTACATCACAGATGGTTGAGAATAATGCCACCATACAGAAGCTCAAATCATACGTCATCATCTTGTATTTCACTTTCTGCACCTGCAAATTGTCCGCGTATTCCACATAGATTTAGAATAAACTTTCTATACTAGGGTTAGAAAAATCCGTCATAGTTTGGCTGAGAGTTGTTACAAAAGGTGAACTAGGGAAGGAACATCATTTGGTTCAGTGACGTAGCACAAAACCACGTCAGCATAAAAATAACTGAACTTAGGATTTGACACAGTCACGGGAGGAAGACTGCAGAAGTGTTTGTATTTGATGTGGGGAATGAGACGAGGCTGGAGAAAACCAAGCGATATCTCAAGGTATAACCAACACACAATCAAGAAATGAGAGCATGTTACCCTTCCTCTCGTAAGCTGACCTTCATCCTTCACATACACCTTAAAACTTTAGCTTGTTTTAAGTATGAACTGTATTCCTGTAAACGTTTTTTTGCTGTTCTTCTGCCTATCATTGTCACGTGAATAAACTTTAGATCAGAGGTAGCCAACACGGTGTCCACGGGCAGGTTCTAAATAGTCAAAATTGTGCTCCGTAAAAAAAATAAAAACGGTCATATTTCCCAGGCACTAGGACCTTGGGGAGGCTGCTGCGCTGGCTTTCTCACTCTGCAAGTAACGTCTCTCTCAAAGACGGCCAGGATTACGGCCGATGACTTTAGCTCAAAGTAAATGATGCACGGAGTGAACAGTGAGTCCAGGTAGTTACAGAATGTCAGTAGTTGTTAATGAGTTGTTATTTTTCTCCATTAAATAGTATATTAGACACTGAACTAGTTCATATTTATTTCAGTGATAAAGTCCAAATGAGCATAAAATCAAACCACGTGGATGCCATGTGGCAGCTCATTATTAAAAGGTAATTTATGCAAATTGTTTTTTCGGGAAATTTATATCAAACTAGTAACCCTCCGATTATTTTGTACCCTTGAAGTAGCTCTCGTGTTAAAAAGGTTGCTGACCCCTGCTCCAGATGCTGCAAGTACAGACTCCTCACAGTTTTACGACTGAAACTTCTTGAACACACAGTGAGTGAAACAGTCGGAGAGTTATAGTCAGACTTCAACTTGACCTGGCGGTTCAAATTCTTTGATTTACGCTCTGTTCAGTGTTTATTCCCCATCTCCAAAGGAGTAATAAAGGCTTTGTGGGTGGTGAGGGTGAGTATGTGAGGGCGAGTATGGGGGCAGGAAACCTCTTTCTGATTTTTTATATCTTGTGTCTCTCTGCGGCTTCACACAATCTTTCACTCCCGTAAACTCTCTTCTCAAGGTCCACTCTGTGGGCTCAGCAGGCTTTGGTTCGCTGTGTCGATTTGAGATCAAGGATATCAAGCAGAGGCACAGAGAAGGCCGCAATTCCATTTTCGGGCAGATGATTCTTGTTCACCCTTTGCTCTGTGGCATCCTCTCACATCATGTAAGCTGTTGCTAAGGCCCCCCTTGAAAAGCAATGCTTTTAATAAAAAGGAGACAATAACATGAATAAAAAATGGAACATACAAAACAAAAACTTGCCATTTTTGCGAGCAAATGGTTAGAAAACCATCGGTTTAGAGTGAATGCCAAAATGGACATTAAGGTAAGTAATTCACTGCCCCCCTACGAAACAAGCTCTTCCAGAGACAACAATGAAATTCAACCCAGAATGAACTTTTCTACTAAATGTTTTAGTCTCAAGTTCTTCCTTTTGGCCTTGCCAAAAGGAAGAACTTGATGCAGATGGTGTATATGGTATATACCACTCTGTATACCACTCTGGTAGAGGTAGCAACCTGTCAATCACAAGGTGACCCCCTAAAGCATACTCTGCTTTGTCTATTTCACTCTAAATGGGTTCATAATTTACTAAATGACCATTATTCTGTATAGTAGACTTGACACTATAGCAGTTAAGACCATTAACTAATGTTTCCACTGTTACTGAGGTAAGAAATCAAGTATGGTCCGTTTTTCTTCTACTTCTTTTTAACCTGACTTCTTTTTTCAACCAGGAGAGTCGCCTCCTGTTGGCCGTGAGAACGTTTCAAAGACTTCCGCATTGGCGTCACTCAATAGAAAATAGACTACTGTAAGGTATTCACTGTAATCGATATAAATGCTTATTTGTGTGCTTAAACTAACATGTTCAAAAGTTTGGGGTCACTTAGAAAAGAGAAAACATTATACATAGTTAATGTGGTAAATGACTATTCTCATTTTTTAATGAAATCTCTAAAGAGGTGTATAGAGGCCCATTTCCAGTGTTCTAGTGGTATATTGTGTTATTGCCTTAGAAGACTAACAGAGGGCTAGAACCCCCTTGAAACTCTTTATTTAATTTTGTGATAATTTTTATTTTTTTATTTTCCACAAACAGATTATTCATTGACATTGAAACCCTTTTTTATGTGAGCACAGCTGAAAACAGTTTTGCTAGTGAGAGAAGCTTTAAAACTGGCCTTCCTTTGAGCGACAAGTTTGAAGAACAACATTAATATTTCAAATGAAAATCATTATTTCTAACCTTCTCAATGGCTTGACTATATTTTGTATTAATCTTGTATTCATTTAATAAATAAAAGTGTGAGTTTTCCACAACATTTTCTCGGTGACCCCAAACTTTTGAACGGTAGTGTATACTATACAAATTGGTTCAGTGCCATGCGAAGTGGCAACATCACCCCTAAACCAAAACCTGCTAAGTGTCCCCAAAAGTCCAGGACCAGACCTGATCGTGTCTCAGAGCAGGGAAAGCCTCCATCTCACCGGATGGCTTCGGGTCGGTCAGAGCTCCGCTCCCGTGTCCGTGGGAAGACCTTCCTCTGTCAGATGCCTCACATCTGCCCTGGGTCGGATGTTCAGGGTCCTCTCTAGCTCGGAAAGCTGACAGAGGACCTCACACTGAAGGACACTGGCCGCTTTGTTCTCCAACTCCTTGCTGGATGTCCTCAATACTTGTCCGACTGTGATGTTCCCAAAGAAAGAGTTCTCATCAATGCTAAACCTTCTGCTCATAATGCCACTGCTGGAACAGTGCCCCAAAGTGTGACAGCCATCAGGCCTGAAGTGGTAGCACACGCCACATGGGTATTTAATGTGGAATTAACTTATCATCTGCTGTGAGAAAAAGCTGTCAGGCTTTATAAAGGGAACAAAATGTGTTTTCCGTTGTGTTGTTTAACATGAAGTTATTTGCATATGAGGCATTCAGTTAAAATGGGCAGAGCTGGTTTCCACTGTGAGCACATTGATAGCACTCAGGTTTTAGAGAACGTTGTCGTATCTTTGGAAAATTTGTGTTTGGTGTTAGGCTACATCAACATTGGAACGTCGTCCCCTTCTAAGACAAAGCCAACCCCCCCGGGACCCTTCATTTTCTGTCTCATTATCTTTTACATTCACAACGCTTCGCTCCCAGTCCTTCGCTGTCCCTGGTGGTTTGTCAGACTGAGACGGGAGTTTAATCTGAATTCTGCAGAGCTCACGCCACAAAAAGAAATATGGAACTACAAATCCTCTTCATATGCGACTGGTTGATCTTTTCTCAGTGGTGGCTGTAATCCCAATGTGTATTTCCTCTCTGCTGGAGACAACTATGCAGTCTTTGACGTGCTCGGCACTGTCTCCTCGTCTCCCCCTGGACCTTCACACTGACACAATCTTAAAGCTTTGAGTTCACTTTGTAATGCTGTTCTCTGAGTCTATATTTCACTTTGAGTCTTCGTCAATTTTGTAACAGCATGTCCATACCTTGCTTGATAGGCTTTTCCTGCAGTAGTAATATCTTGGTTTGGCCTGTTTACCAACAGTCAGCAGGTTAACCAGCAATAAAGCTTTTTCTTCTCTAAACCATAATTCATTCAACTCTAAACTTACAAACACCCACAATTGCCCACAGTGTCAGACTCTGGAAACTGCTGGTTTGTATAATACATTAGGTTTGTACACAACAGGCACCTTTCATTTATGAAGGAGCTTAAAGCCCCACTATGTAACTTTTCCACCTTAAAATAACAGCTTGAAAAAAATTGTGCCACTACAATGACTTTTAATATGTTGATTTGCGCCTCCGCCACTGCCATCGGGGGTCTGGGGGCTGAAAACTGCTGAATGTAAGATGGTTGGTAACGACCCGGTACTTCCGGCGGAAGTAGTTCAACTTGCTGTCTGGCAGCTTTACGCAGCATTTCGCAGGTGACTTTTTATTTGCTCCACTACGCGACGTGTAGAGACAGAGGCCGTTTCTCAATATGCGTACTTGTGCGTCCTTTCCTCTACTTGTGTCCTCGTGGACTCGTGAAACGTCATCAGTCTCAGCCCGGGTTCATGTTCCAATTCAAAGTTCGCTTCTCTCAAAGCACGGTCAAAATGCCCGGATGTGACTTGATCCTCCCACTTTCCGGAGGATGCATCACAGGAGACTTGTGAGTACTCTGGCCAGCATATATCCCACAATGCATTTCACCAGCAACCGGAAACAATAGCGGAGGAGAAAATAAACAACTGACAGATGACTTTTTTATAAATACTACTGTTGTTGAGTCACGGAATGTCATTTTAGGTTGTTTTGTTTATTCGACTGTAAAAAATAATTTCCACTGAATAATTAGAATAAACTCGGGAGCAAGAACAGGTGATGTGGTGACGTCATCAAATAAGCAGCTGTTCCAATCACAGAAAGACCGTCCTCCCGTTCTCCCATTCACCCGTCCTCCGGAGTCTGGGCTCCCGAGACCAGACTCCCAAGACCAGACTCCAAAAGAACACAAGTCTGCAGTCGTGTACTTTGAATTGAGAAACGGCCAGAGTGACATGCCGCGGCTGAACGGCTCGCTGCAGCTGCCGAGAGAGCGCTGCTGGTAGCGCGCATCGACCAGCTGGGAGATCAGCTGGGAGGGCACGTGACTGAAGAGCCATATATGGCTCGAGAGCCAGACGTTAAATACCTGAAGGGGGCGCTACAGGGGAAAAGTTGCATAGTGTCGCTTTAAGATAGATAAACAACAGCTGCTGCTTGTATAGAGAGGCTCCCTCCACGTTAGTCACAACACTTCAACAAAGACATGTTGGCTCGCTACAGCTCTGGATAGAAAGATGACTCAGGAAGCCACAGGTTCAGAAATCTAATTCACAAATGTGAGTAAGTAACAATAAAATAAATACAGTTCACAAATGTGGAAACTCAAAAGGCCAAGTATAATATGTCCAATAAGAATGCAGCTTTTTTTTTCTAATAGACCCATGTGAAAGTCTTACAACCTTTCTTCACAGCTTTAGGAGTCTAGCGAGGTCCAGGTAGGGGTTGAAATAATAATTCAACCCCTCTGCATGTGCAACAACAAACGTATTAACCAAGTCCTGCCGTCATTAGTATTATATTTGTGTATGCATATATATATATATATATATATATATATATATATATATATATATATATATATATATATATATATATATATTTATTATTTTGTATTTTATATTTCACTTTGTAAACTTTGCACAAACACTGTTTTTTATATTTTATATTTTATTCTCGGTGTTTAGTTTATTGGTGCTGCTACTGTGACGACAAATTTCCCCTTGGGGATTAATAAAGTATACAGTTTATCTATATGTCCTCCTCTGATACATCACGTTGGCTGAATCTGCCACATCTGAAAGATATTCTGTCACAACCTCACTAGCACAGCATGTGGTATGGTGTTCAGCTGCATGCAGACTCGCTGGGAAACGCAGTGCTGCACCTGTTGCCCTCTCCACCCTACGCTTCTCCTCTTAGTATGTGTGAGAAAAATCGGATGTGGGTAGTTAACCTTTAGGAATCTGGCCATCACAAAATCTGTGCTCTACCAATTCAGAATTGGCACCGACGGGAAACATGCAATGGCGTGTCTCAATGACTGCAAATAATGTGGGTAATAACGGTGAATTTCTCTTGGCAGCTGTCTCTCCTCTGCTGCTCCGGGCAAAGGGGATGGTGTTGCTGTTGGCCAGCAGTTACACCAAAGGTGTTGCTGCTCCAGCAGCTGTGGAGACGGAACAGTTACTGAGATCCAGGCAACCACCTGGCACTTCAAATGAGCTCCCCGTGGCACAGCGGCTACGCGGCAGGCCTCCAGGCGTAACTGCACCTTGCTTCCCTCCCAAGATAACATTCATCCCAAAGAGAGCAACTAAAGTGATGTTGGCACTCGGGATGTGGTGCGTGATTGAGATGGTTGATTCATAGTGGACTTCCAGGCCATTACAATATAAAGAGATCTGCACAACTATAGACTCAATATTCATTTAGAAGGACTTCTTTATTATTGCAACTGTTAATGTGAAGCGGATCAAGGGCAAAGCTTGTTTCAATGACGCTGCAGATGTCCAGGGTCGTGGGGACACGGTGGTTTTGGGTTGGTGTGTTGCTGCATGCTCTGCTTGAGCCGGGCCTCAGTCCTCTGGGGGAAAACATCGATTTTTCTGGCTCAGTCCTGATATTTAAAAGGCGCACACATCAATATGACCATGTTAACAAGTGAGCTGAAAAGCTGCCATATACTGTGAAAGTTTGTTGAGTGTATTTTTAGATAACACAGGCAACTTTAAAAAAAAAAAAAAATGATATATATAAATATATGTATATAATTGGCTTTTCAAATAAAAGCCAATGTTTCTTTTTAATTGGATTGTGGATTATTGCTGAATATGTGATAATAAACTGTGTGGCAAACTGTTTGTGAAGACAATTAACCTTTTACTGCTTTTGAAATGAAGGAGTGAGTTTACTGGACCGGTACTTGTATACACTGCCTTTGTTTAAGGATGAAGGTCATGAAGGGAGCAATCAAAACAATTAAGACTCAGTCGTTGTTGCCAAACTCTCCACCTAAAGGACGATATATAAAAAGCATTCATAATTTTAAAAAAACACAACACGTAGCTGAATATCTATTACACCATTCTCTGACAGACATTTCATTCCTGCTGACCTATAGTTAAAGCAAACCCCAAATAAATATAATTGTCACACTGACACTGTCACTTTCACAATGATAAGAATAAGTCCAGATGAAAAGATAAGCGGAACACAAGTGATACAGATATAATAGCATCATTACGTCTCTCTCTCTCTCTCTCTATATATATATATATATATATATATATATATATATATATATATATATATATATACATATGAGAGTGACTACCTACTCACAGAGAGCTCCGTCTAACATTTAGCAATCAGCTAGAAATTCAAATTAGTGGAATCAGAAGTGTCTTGATATACTATTCACAGTGATGATATTGGTAGTGATCCAATCAGTGGTGGGCAAATTATTCAGATCGTTCAGTTAAATAAAAGAAGCAATACCACAGTGTAGAAATTCTTAATAATACAAATACTCCAACTCTTCAGTCGTCACACAAAATTCCAAAATACACAGTACCAATAGTGAAAGTACTTTTTATGCGGTGCGGCCCAATTTAAAATTGTCGTATTACTGAATTATAATAAGTAATGCAGTTATTTATTATCATTTTTATTGTTGCATCTGGAAAAAAGGGCTCATTTTAATTAAATTCAATAAATTTAGCATAGCCCAAAATTAAAAGTCACAAAATTGCCTCAGAGGGCTTTCCAGTATAAACATGCGGCAACCTCACATCTGAACGGGAGAAAATGTTGCGTATTAAGAGTAGGAATAAAAGGCAAAATAATCAAGAAAGGTAGTATTAAGTCCAGCTCAGTAATAAGCGTCCTAACGCCCTGTGGACATGTCCTCTATCCACAGTCTCCCATGTGTCCCCCTGCAGCTTCATCTGTGGGCTGTGGGCGGTTTCTCCTTTCGAGGAGACCTTTCAACTCAGGGAGAGAGAAGCTGATCTGTCCTCTTCCAGTGAGCACGGTAAACACAGATGTTCCAGAGGCTGAAAGTCCACTTAGAGCAAATCACCAAGAGAATCAGACAGATAGATGCCCTCTATACGAGAGGAGGGGGGGGGATTGTGATGGGTTGAGTGCGAGAACTAGAGTGTGTGAGGTGTTCAACATCATGTAATAATTGTATTTAGGCTGTCTGCGGATACATACAGATCTGAACAGCCAGATGATGTGAAAATAGTTCTCATTGTATTCTCTCTCTCCCTGACACACACACACACACCTACAAACGAAGAGCGAGGGAGATTGTGATGGGTTGAGTGCGAGAGCTAGAGAGTGTGTGAGGTGTTCGACATCATGTAATACTTGTATTTTGACTGTCTATGGATACATACACATCTGTACAGCCAGATGATGTGAAAATAGTTCTCATTTTCTTCTCTCTCTCTCTGACACACACACACCTACACACACTGTACTTTGTCTCAAGCTGCGAAAAGCTTCTGAACTGTGAGGCCTGATGACAGGAAGGACAAAAGCCACAGAAGTGTGAACAATCACTTGAGCCCAGAATTCCTTCTGCTCTCGTCCATTAGAGGTCTGCGTGACCTTGGAGGTGGAAGTATACTGTATACCTACTACATCTGCAGAACACTTTCTTGTCCTTGTAGTGCATAGAGAGTAATAAAATATACCCTGGAACTGGGTCACTGCTCTACATTCACCATCTTGATGCCGTGCCCGTGAATGTGTTTTTTCCTCATTTTTTTATTTTAACATTCACCAGTTTGTGCTTTATTCAAACGCCTCGTGGGCTTTTTGTTTCTCCAGAGAGTTGAACATGTATCAGCTTGTCTATTTGTGTGTAATAACTGAGTCTGCACACATGCGCCCATATTTACAGTGCATGCATGAGTGTTTTGCATGTACTGTGCACAAGCGCCACGGTTTACCTAAACATAGCAAACAGAACAAACATTGACTCAGAGCTGGAAGGGCACTTTGTGAGTGAACGCTTTCATGTTGAGTCGAGGCGGCCCAGTGTCAGCACAAGGACGTCTTAGTGAAGGGAAGCTTTTATTTTTCCTTTGCCCTGCAAACACAACTTATACAAGGCACAATGGCATCAAGGAGGTAGAAGGCTGTGGAATCCTCCTCCATCACCTGCTGTTAGAAAAAACAACAACACTACATTCCCATACAACTAAACTGCATTTTCAATTACGCTTCTGATATCTGATTCTGAAAAAAAAAAACTTGGCTATAGGCTTTGGGCCATTTACATGGCTGCATTTTCTTTGCTCCATTGCACATAAAAAAATCTTTCACGCTCCTTGATTTCAAATACTCTTATCAACATAAACATTTAAAAAAAATACAAAATATACCATGGTCTGCTGGGTGAATGTCATGTTTGCTAAGCTCCTGTATCCACTCTGATCTCCTCCCAAAATACTACGTATGTTGTGATGCATCAAAAACAAACATAATGTAGTTGTATGGGAATGTAATTAATAGGAGACCAGGCTGCTGCATATGATGAGGTACTGTACATCATCAATTACTCCAAGAGCTATTTATGGTAGATTAATATAGACTGCAAAAGATGAAGCAGAATTAAAGGACGTATGGTACTTTAATGGTACCCTGTGGATTATTTTACAATGTGTCACTTTCTGGAGCAATGTTTTTACCACGCACGCCCACGAGAACATACATGAACACACTCAAGCTGTTCCACTCATTCCAAAGATTGTAAAGCATGGTCTATTCATTGTACAATTTAAAATGGTTCATGAAGAAGAACATGCAAAGAGAACGCAATGAGAAAACTCCACACAGCCCCTTCTAGGATATAAAATAAATGCTTGATGTCTAAAATTCTATTTAGCCAAACAGTTGTATCCATCTCCATACACCGTTGTTTTCACTCTTGCTACTATCTCTGTGTTGTTCAGCAAGGAGTTGTCAAATGGTACCACAGAGTCTTTGTGGCCTATATTAAAATTGTATTTTCATCCCTCAGCAAAATAAATCACTTCAGGATGCCGACAGGTGCAGCGCACAGGTCCTTGAGGGGACACTTCACTCCTCTAGCACTTAGCTATTCTCCTTTCCTTTTCTCTTCTCTCCACCAGATTAATCTCCCTGAGCAGCTCTGCTGAAAAGCGTCCCAGTTTGGCTGACGCACAGCCGGCGTTGTATAGATGAGTACGATCCCACACCATAAACTGTGGAGCAACCAAGCCACAAACAATAGGGGTCTTAGAAGGATTCATCGAGGAGCTATTCAGACCAAGATAAGAGGCAGAGGTACAAGTTATTTTGATCTGTGAAGCAACCCTGAAACACTGTGTTGCTTAATTCTCTATAACGAGTAGCACAGTTTAGCCCGCTGGCCTGCAGCATCATAACTGAAATAACTCAACAATACACGGCAACATCAGGTACTCGGTCTCTTTGTACTTGTGTTGATGTGTTTGTTTCCCAATAGAGTTTACAAATGTCATGGAAGGGACTTTATGTATACTAATGTCCAGGTGGAAAACTACAAAGTGAATCCAACAAGGAAGTACCACCCATGAACTTGCTTTCTTTCTAATGGCCGGTTGTATAGAAGTCTGTGAGAGAACGACCCTTCATCAACATTGTAAACATGAGTTTATGGTTTCAATCACTCCTTTAAAAGCAGGATGTCCACTTTGTAGATTATGGTTCCCATTCAGGGTAAATACAGCATGAAGCAGGGTATGATTGAGGTTGGGGCTACCTTGTGACTGACAGGTCGCTACCATGCCGTCGTCAGAACTTCTTCACTGTTTGGTTGTACTTAGCTCCACCCTCATGTCACTTCTAGTTGCTTTAAAAACAAGACGGCGATGGACAAAATCTAAAAGGGCGATGGGCAAAATGGCTTCAAAACAGCTGTCCACTAACAATGGGTGATGTCACGACAATCTTTGCACGTCTCATCTATGAGCCAGGATTACAGACAGGAGCTCAGCTCAAAGGAAATAATGCACGGAATGGATATATATATATATATATATATATATATATATATATATATATATATATATATATATATATATATGTCACGGTGCTATTAGAGTGGACTCAAAAGCACGACTCAGGCAGGAGTAACAAAGATGAATGTCTTTAGTTGAAAACAGGCTGGGTCAAAACCAGGAGATCAGTCCAAGAAAGCAAACAAGTCTAAAAAGGGGCGAGGCAGAGAATCAGAGGTCAGGGCAGGCAGGCAGGCAGGAAGGCAGGCAGGGTCAGAACAGGCAGGACATTAATAACACTGGAGAACTTGGCACGAAAACACAAGACAATCTGGCAGAGGACAAGTGAGGGAACCTAAGTAGACAGGGACTAACGAGGGAATGGGCAACAGGTGAGACGGGCATGAGGACAAGGTGAAGGTAATGAGGGACTAACGAGGTGATCAGAGGCAGGTGAAGGTAGTTGGACTGACGAGATGGGGACCAGGATCTGGAATGACGTGATAGTTAGAGAGACAGGATGAAAACAATACAAAAAGGAAGGTGTGGCGCTAAACTGTTACAATGTCTGAATACAAGAAATTACTATCGAAATCTCTCTATTATTTTCATTAATATATATATATATATATATATATATATATATATATATATATATATATTATGTGTTCCATTGAATTCTATATTTGACACTGAATTAGTTCATATTTGTCTCAGTGATATTGTTCAAATGAGCATAAAATATCACTATGACCCTGAAATTCTGTCCTTTGTGTCATCATATACTGAATGCAAGAAAACTACAGAGCATCATCACTTTCTAATTAAACCAATCTATGAACTGTTCGATCCCCGCACTCCCCATTAGTTGCATGTCGAAGTGTCCTTGAGCAAGACACTGCTCCCTGGGCGCATCACTACAGCCCACTGCTCCTTCATAACGAAGAATGGGTTAAATGCAGTGAAATAATTTTCCCACTGTGGGATTAATAAAAGTGTAAATTATGGGATTAATAAAAGTGTATATTATTATCATTATGGATTAATAAAAGTGTGTATTATTATTATTATTATTAAATTCACCGTGGAGGGCTTTCAAATTGTGGTGTTTTGCTGAAGGATCTGCTGTTCCACTTACTCTTTCACTTTGAATAATTTCCCGTCCCTCTTAATTGTGATCAGCATGTACTAGTCTTCTGTTTACGGAGGCTGTATTCTGCAAAGATACTGTTGTTGGTTCCCATACAGCTGTTACACATGTGTTACATCTCGCTCGAATTTGCAAGGCATGTCATAAGAGCAGCAAATACCTCGACACCCACGAATATATACACATGCACACAAACAAACAAACAAAAAACACCCATGCAGGCATCCATCTGTGTATTCATATTGATTGTGTGAATTTATAAACACCTAACAGAGGTGACTCTCTCAGTCTGTTGGTGTTTTGGTTTCCGTGGGAAACGGCGCTGCAATTTTTCATGACATACTGATGGAGCCACAACACCGTCTGACTTCTATTGTCATTCAGAGGATTTGATGACCTCAGCCGCTGTGCCCCGATGGAAATGTGGCTTTAATTAGACCAGCAACACAGAAGGCAGGGTAACAGCGGAGGTGTGTGTGTGTGTGTGTGTGTGTGTGTGTGTGTGTGTGTGTGTGTGTGTGTGTATGTGTGTGTGCGTGTGTGTGTGTGTGTGTGTGTGTGTGTGTGTGTGTGTGTGTGTGTGTGTGTGTGTGTGTGTGTGTGCACTTGAGAAAACAATGGGACTAAAGTAAATGGTCCATATAGTCTCCACCAATACGGAAACTTTCATATTGAGGTGTCTCATTATCGGTCCCGCAATATTTAAAAGAGCACAGTGATCTAAATTATGTGAAGGTCAGTATTTAGTGCCCTCACAAATGTATTCGTCTTTAGTTGTGTCTTCAGCGAGAAGCAGATGAGGTTTTCTCCTCCACTGACTCAGATCATCCTTCAATAGTTTCATGTAACTCTCTGTGGAGGAGATGACCTCTGTGCTCCGCTCTCTGCTAACAAGCTCGTTGTCCCCGGCCTCTATCAAAACTTTTGTGCTGCATCATTTACTCAAGTAATCCTTTGAATCCGTTTTTATCCACAGTTACCTTCAACTGCTGCCGTGCTTTTGTACTTTCCTGAGGTCGCCTATCCATTAAACTGCTTTTTCTATTTAGTCACGGTGGCTGACGTCACCCATTGGTTTGTGTTTTTTTTCTCTCTAAATGGGATCATCAATTACTACATGAACATCATGCTGTACTGAAGAAGACTTCAAACTAGCAATTGAGACCAAAAACATGTTTAAAATGATGCTGAGGTAATAAATCAAGAGAACAATAATGTCACTTTCTCAGAGAATGATACATTTATGTCTTCAAAGCAGGTCGCTCTTTTAACCTGTACACTTTCGCTGAGAAATATTGGATCCGCCACACTAAATGACATCAAACGTCTTTGTGAACCACTGCCGTGAGTTAGACTCAGTAATCAAATCTCTCCATGATAACCGAGGACAACATTAATCAACAACAATAATGCAGACGCACACATTGTGTGGACCCTTTCTACATCATGTTCTGCGGTCCTTGGGTAGCGGTATAAATAAAAACAGAAAACTGAAGGAGAGTGTCAGAGCAGTGCTAAGTTTCTAATTGTACTCATCAGCAGCTTCCAATATATTAATCATAATACGTTCTCCATCTCTACCTTCCCGTCTCTCCTGTGAGACTGATACACCTATAGGGGGTGAGAGCAGATGAAGTGCCTTCTAAATGAATAATCCTCTGCGCCCCTCAGCCATTATTCATTAGGTGTGTGTGTGCGTGTGTGTGTGTGTGTGTGCCAACAAACCAGCAATCTGCAAAATGAAAAGTCAATGTGGATTTAATTGTCGCTAAACGTGCGTAATGTAACCCAAACTTTGATCTTTTTCCTAAACGTTACTAATTATGTGACGATCTGTTCCGAAACGTAACTGAGTAGTGTTGGTTTCTAGTGAAAGCAGACTTTTATTTTGGAAAGACTGTGCGTGTTACACGTGTTGCTGGCTTTCATAGAAAAGCGCACACAAAAAGGAACAGTAACTTTTAATCAGATAATTCATATGAACCGTTATATGAGGATACGATGACGAGAACCTTTACGTACTTATGGCACATTGCTTACGTTTTATTTTGCAAATATATACTTGAAGCCCAGCCGTGATGTTTTGCTCAACCTAAACTAGTTTGCGCTGATTGGCTGAAACGAAGCAAGAGGCTATGTGACGCTCTGACAAAATAACAGCATGTGACCAGTTGGCGTGAACGGTAAATGGACTTGCGTTCACAAAGAGCCTTTCTAGCTTTCTGAAGAATCAAAAGCTCTTTGCACTACGTGTCAACATTCATACACACATGCATCCGCTGATAGCAGAGGCTGTCACCTGCACAGAAAATACTGTCGAGAAAGCTGGAACGCTTTCCCGCCACTGAGGTTTTCTTCCAAAGTGTGTGTGTAGATGTGGGCTGACGTTCCCCAAGAGCCTGCTGCATATTAGACCCATGCAATCACACAGCATCAGATCCAGGCCTATGCACACACACACACACACACACACACACACACACACACACATACACATAAAACCCACGCAAAGACACCCAGAGCATTAACAAATCCCCTCGTGATCAAATCCAACGTCTAGCGATGTGAACCAGCTCACGTAGTTGACTGCTGGAACATAGTGAGCATCTTGGGGGAATAAAGTCCATCTCTGGGGTCTTTTCGTGCTTCGGTTTGGTTGTTCCAATTTGGCTTCACGCTGTGCAATTGTATGGTGATCACACTGGAAAACATAGTTTCCTTTTTGAAATAGCAGTGGTTGAAGTATTGTTGTTGCTCAGTGGAGCAAAGGAAATGCGTTTGTACGCGTACACATCCTCTCTGTGCCTTCTCCCTGTCTATCTACACTGACTTGTGTTTAAATATCAGCTACTACCATAGAAGAGAGAACATTACATTCACCGTAATATTGCAAGAGTGGCCACATTCTTGACACAGCTCATCATCCTTCAAATGGCTCCCTGCGTGCGACCTCTTTGTAATCCATCTCATTGCTTGTCAAGCGAGTCGGAGCGCAACGACCCAGCTGAGCGACTGAGATAGGAAAATACACGCTTAGTTCTGCATTTTTCGGTGGTTAAAAGTTTAATCTAGTGTTCCAGACTCTTAGAATAAAGGTGCTAAATAGAACCAGAGAACCCTTCCATACTCCCTTTTTAGAAGCAAATGTTTCTACTTTCTGAAGGGCGGAGGGTTAAGGGCTGTTAACCAAGTAGTTATTATGTGGTCACAATGACAACAAAGATGAACCCTGACCCTAACACAGTCGTCATTTTACCCCAAAGCCCAGCGAATTCCAAGCTTCAACAGGTACTCAAACCATGCTCTTTCCCCAACCGCAATGTTGTTTTTTTGCCCGGTGCTAACTAAACCGTAACCATAGCGATGTCACATTCCAAAACAGATTCCATTTTCAATAGTGATAAAAAAAGTGTTTTGGAAGGCAGAGAGAAATAGTGTTCTGCCAATAGCGGCTTCGGGTCAGAAAGCTCTCGTATGTGTCGTTCAAGAAGAAATGGAAATCAGATATTTAGTTTGCTTCATTTATAAGGAGCTGTATAATTCAAGATTTACTATTTATTAACCTGACCAGCCAGATGGTAAGTTTCACAGAACCATCTGATTATCTGGCATTGAAAATGTCCTGTATTTATATTTAATGATCTCTTACGCAATCTATTAATTATAACCCTATTGTTTTCTTTCTTGGAGTGAGCAACATTTTATGTTTGCTGTTCTTTGTGTGTTGTACACTGTACCTGAATACCATGTGTACCAAGACATACAACTCAAAATGACTGTATGAAAATGCATATGGTTATGTTGTTGAAAACTAAATTGAAAAAGACAGTTAAAAAAAAAGGAAATGGCAGGCCCTTTCAAAATATTCTCAACATGTGATTGGATGAACCATCTGTCAATCAGACAACAGCTGAAACGTCTTCTCCATCCACAAAAGCCTTCAGAGTAGCTCTTTGCTCGTCTCCCAATAAAGAAACACGCCCCTATTCAGCATCTGCTTCGACGTCCTCCTCAGGAGCCGCCATTGTTGCTTTGAGCAGACAGTCGACTCTCCGCGTCGTCCCTACCGGGATCTCGTGACGTCGGAAGACTCCAGCTGCCATGCGATGAGACTTTCACATCATCGGCGTGTATGGTCACATGACCGAACATGTGGCAGCATTGTTCAGCGGCATATAAAGTGTCCTCGCCGCCACTGGCAGGACTTGTGATTCTAAACAAAGGTGACCCTGGAGCAATCTGCCATTCGTCTTCATCACAGTGTGTGTGTGTGTGTGTGTGTGTGTGTGTGTGTGTGTGTGTGTGTGTGTGTGTGTGTGTGTGTGTGTGTGTGTGTGTGCGTGTGTGTGTTTGCCATGCACGGATGCAGAGAGGGATGGCAAAATGATTCACTCCGTTTCAATGAGTCCATGCTGGCCACACGGCGGCTGAGCCCGGCGATGGCCATCTGGAGCGGCTGGCGGCGGCCGCCTAATGGAGCGCAGACCGGAGTTGTTGGCCGGCCGGATGAGTCTTCAGTTTGGATAATGACTATAGTGATTAAATGGGGTGTGGATTTTGAACCTGGCCATGAGAACATCATGCAGTAAGTAGTTTCCATCGCTGGCTGGGTCACAACTTGGACACGAGCAACACCAACAGCCCTGTGAGTGGATATGAGGCCGGGTGACAATGTTGATGGACCTCATAAATAGAGGAGAACTGCTCCTTAAAGTTTAGTTTTCTTGCATCAGTGCATCAGGTCGTCTCACGGAGGAGCTTTACATGTGGGGTTTAAAGCTTTGAAAGCAAGCTTTTAAGGGCAGAAGATCATTTAAGTGTCCAATTATTACAGTGAGATCTTTGCTTTCAGTATATTTATTATTAGCCTATTTCTTTATGGATGGATGATTAAAATGGTTTGCTTACCTTTTTATCCTTTCCTCCAGTTGAATCCTTGATCAGATCAGCATCATCAGATCAGCCACTGGGGATGTTTCAATGTCGGTGCATAGTTTCAAGGGCTTACAAGAACAGATATTGAAAAACATAGAATATGGAAAAGACAAAGGGAAGTTTTTTTCTGTGTGGTTTTATTTGAGGCAGGCAGGAGAAAAAGTCAGCTCAACATAAATGTGGTCCTGAGTTTCCTCTGGCGTCACAGAGGTCCCTGTAGGATGCTCCTTTCACTCTGGTCTTCTCTCCCTCCTCGAGCTTCTTTCATTTACTGGGTGGTCCTTGAACGTTTGTGGCCTTCAGATTTCCTTTCAAACTTAAACTCACACAAGCACACACAGACCTAAGAACACTTCAGATGAAGCATTGTACAGATATGAGATATGATTGGAGTACTTAAGAAACAGTGTGGCCTTTATAGACATTGTCCATCAAAGAGACCCCCCCCCCTCCTCTAAAGTATTACAGTTAGCTCTATCAGCTCTGTTGTCATTGTTTGCACCATTCGCTGCAGTATCTTAATTATATTTACACATTTAAATTTGGAATTATTTCAACACCATTTAAAGGATGCTTATGAAAGATGTTTCCTAACTCTCCGATAGTGAATTAAAAAACAGTATAGCCTTTTAAAAAAAAAAGTTTTTTGTTGTTGTTTTTTTAACACTATCGTTAGCCACACTTGAGATTTGAAGGTTTTTAGGGAATATGCTAATTAAGAACATCACTGTGCTGGCTCAGAAACGACAAACACAAAACGATGAAACTAAAGGAAAAACCTCAGGCGTCTGAAGCATCGCTGGCACGGGCGATTCATCGAAGGCTCACCTCCTTCTGCTCCTCTGTTTATGCAAATAGCTGCGGAGCAGGTGACCTTTTTTAACTTGAAATAACAGGCATGAATATGGAAATATATGTATATGACCAACAAGGTCCGCCCACAAATGTTTACAGTGTGACCTCCACTGTGATCGTCGGTGTGCATGTGTGTGTGTGGGAGGGCCGTGGACTGTGGACTGTGCAGGAGACGATCAAAGCTCCAGGCAACGAGGAGAGCCTTGAAGGGATCGCTGTGCCGTGCCTTTGTGTGAGCCGTGTACCCTGTGCCTGTCTGCACGTACACACAGTGTGCATGTGTGTGTGCACACACTTTGAGTGGGCGTCTATCCGTGTGTGTGTGTGTGTGTGTGTGTGTGTGTGTGTGTGTGTGTGTGCGTGTGTGTGTGTGTGTGTTTCTGCGTTATTGTGCACCTGTATATGTCAGCTTACCTTTATGCATCTGGGCCTCCATATGTTTTTGCATATGGCTGTGCGGCGTGTCTTTGCATATGACTTTGGATATCTTTATTTGGGAATCAGAGTTGGCCATGACGTCTTGCACAGTATGTAAATGTACTTTTCTTCAATTCAGCATATTCGTATAGCCCAATTTCACAAATTACAAATTTGTCTCAGAGTGCTTTACAATCTGTACACATAGACATAAACCTCACATCGGATTAGGAAAAACTCCCAAATAACCCTTCAGGGGGAAAAAAGGGAAGAAACCTTCAGGAGAGAACAGAGGAGGATCCCTCTCCAGGATGGACAGGTGCAATAGATGTAATGTGTACAGAAGGACAGATTTAGAGTTAAAAATACATTCAATATGTTTTCAATAAGTATTGCACTGGACTTAAAAACAGGGATACATTTGATTCTTCTTCTTTTTTTAAACAGAGTTGAAGATGCTGGATACCACTCCGGCTAGTGTGCATTATCTGGAGACAATGTTCAGGTTGTGAAGTCCTCCTTTATGTCCGTATGCGTCTTATAAGACACACTCCAACGCTTGTCGTGTCTGCTGTCTTCCCTTCATCCAATCCTCACACACTGCAAGAGAGAATGAGAAAGAGAAAGTGAATGAGAGAGAGAGAAAAAAAAGTATAATTACACCCTTCTTTCCAAGGCTAGATGGAAGCAACTTTGAATTCTAAATAGGGTGACCACTGCTGCTGGTGTGTGTGTGTGTGTGTGTGTGTGTGTGTGTGTGTGTGTGTGTGTGTGTGTGTGTGTGTGTGTGTGTGTGTGTGTGTGTGTGCGTGCGTGTGTGCGTGTGTGCGTGTTAGTTTGTATAAATGAATGAAATGGAAAAGATGTACTCTGGTGCTGGGGACCAAATTTGCATGAGGGAAATAGACCAATGAATATTTTAAAACAGCAACAACAATAGCACACACTTGCACACACACTTGTTTTCAGTTGTAAAAACAGACAAAAATAGTGGGAAGTGAACCCACATGTATCGTCTCACTGACATGGGTCTCTCTATCATTTCATTAGAGTGGAGCATTAAGGAGTCCTAAAACCCCAAATCGTGTGTCTTCCTGTTCCCTCGTGTCAAAGTCAATGTGTTTTGAATGGGTACTTAATTGAGGCCTGAAATAGGCTCTGGGGTTAACGCAAGCCTGAGAGATTTAAAGGTGTTGTTGTACGAGATAAAAATGTATCAGTATAGAGACCCCCCTCGTGAATTCTGAAACTATTATGCATCTTAAAGAAAACTGTTTTCATCAAGTGGCAAAATTAACGTTTTTCACTCAACAAAACGTTTCTGTACATACCATAAACTTACGGTTTGCCACAGGATTTGTTTTCATCAAGAATCCAAACCAATGTGACATCCATCATATCGTTTACAGAAGCTTCTTATCATGATTTTACTGCACACCAACTTTTCCACCTTGGCAAAAAATTTTAAAAGTTTTAACAATATTGAAATCCAGCTTCAAACATTTAAAATGCAGATTAAAAAACAGTTGGAAGGAAATGGAGAAATATAAAGTTTTATTTGACAAATGCTGTTTTGGGGTTGAGCAAACTTTTAAAATGTGTCATTGTAATGAGTCTCTCCATTGGCCAGTGGCTTCTTCCTGTACTTAGGCAAAACAGCTGTACATGCATATATGTATGCAATCTTTTTTGTGTGCACATAAGCATAAAAACTCAAATACATGTACCCAAACCCTCACGTACACATTCTCAGACCAAGAAGCTATTAGCCTTCTTGTTGCTCTGCAAATGTCAAGGCACCATTACGAGGAGCTGCATTGTGGTCTTTGCTTACCTCACCTTTGGTATTTCATCTCTCTTCTTTTTTTTGCCATCCGAGATGCCGGCGGGTTCAGTGTCATGGTAATGTTCATTCTGATAAGCCGGCTCTGCGGCTTGATAGACGGGGCGTGGAACAATGGAAGCTCCAGCCCCATCATTCCCGGCAGTCGGGCCAGGACACAAAGGAGACATAATGAGGGGAGATAGCATTGTGATGGGAGGCCGCAGATGAGAGAGACCCAAGGTAGTGTGTGTGTGTGTGTGTGTGTGTATATGTATTTAATAGGGAAAGGCAGGGCGTGGGAGGACTCTTGTAGACCAGTTTGATTGTGTGTATGCTCGCAGGCGTCTGAGAGTGTCAGAGAGATGGAGGGAGAGACAAAACATCTGCCAATCACTCGTTACGTTGACGGACAGCCGATTGTCAACTCTGTGTGTTTGTGTGTGTGTGTCAGTGTGCAGCCTGTTTGACAGAAATACACAATGCTTCATAACAGGCTGATCAATAGCCTATTCAGGGGTAATGAAACACCAGTCAATACCACCACCCACAGTGTGGCTCATAAACTACTGACAATCTCTCTTTCTCTCCATGGCTGACTATCTCTATCTCTATCTATCTCTATCTATCTCTATCTCTATCTCTATCTCTGTCTGTCTGTCTGCCTCTCTTTATTTCTAGAGAGATAAGTTAAGAGGCACCAATAAACAGTTATACTATATTCTAATAAACCGGCCTCTCCTCTCTTATAAGTAGTATATAATAGTTAGACAGAATTCGACAACCGATAACTGATAAACGTTCATGTTTCATGTAACATTGTGTAATTTTATTTTATTTCATGTACTACATATTTCATTTTTTATTTCTATTGTAAAACTAATAAAATATACAAAAAATGTACAACACTTAAATGAAGATAGAAATCAATTGTACAAATAAAAGGCCGCCCTAAGGTGTGGTGGTTGTGCCTGGTTTCTTCTGGGTACTCTGATTTCTCCAAAACATGTAAGTATTGTTAAATATTATATATCGTATAAGATGAAAGGGTAGCTGTAGTTTCAGTGTGACATTTAAATTTCCCCTTTTTGGAAGGTGGCAGCAGGAGATCTTAACTCCTGTTATTATTTGTGAAATATATATCAGGTTAGATCCGAGAATTTCGTGGTTGACTCTTTACTCTATAACGAAGAGCCTCCCTGATTGCTTTTCATAAAAGTGTAATAATGTCCTTTGACGTCAGCCGGGGCTATTTATATTTCAGATGACATGAGGCCAATCAGATAAAACACACTGTGGGACAGCTGGGTTTAGATTCATCACCTGCTTATAAACGAGGTGAACGCTGTGTTCACGTCGCTTACGGCCCTGGCTTAAAATGCACCGCCTGGTTTGTTGAACAGGATAAATGACCTGAGAGGGAAATCTGACAAAAGAAATCCAATACAGATGTCAGCAACACGCCGCTACCTCTCCAGTGCTGATGCGTCCACGGTGCTGAGGAGCGCTGCCCGGCAGTAACCCGGTCGAGGTCACACGGCACGGCTAGGACCGTCTTTGTGGAACTTAAAGCTATAACCCCGTCGCAGCGGCTTTAATTCAGCAAAACTCAATCACATACTTTTCAGATTAGATCCAAAGTTGGAGCGCTTGAGATAAAAACAGAAGCTACGTAAAGGTGCCATAATGTGACGAATCAAACGTTAATAAGGCAGATATATTCATCTTCACATATGTTGTGTTCTTCACATATGTCGTGTTCTTCACATATGTTGTGTGTATATATACGTCTTCACATATGTTGTGTGTATATATACATATTTGCATATATTGTGTATATATACATATATATTTTATTTTATTTTGTATTTTATATCTCAATTGTATAGTTTATGTACACTTGTTCTTCTTTCTTATATGTATATTTTATTATTGTATGTTTAGTTTAATGTTTATTGGTGCTACTGTGTCCGCAAATTTCCCCTTGGGGATTAATAAAGTATAATTCTATTCTATTCTCTATTGAGCTCAAATGAAGGAGAAGATATTGAACAGTTTATTGGTTCAAGACAAATAAATGAATGACACGTTCTTTATGGGAACGGTTGTCATTCGTGATGGTGTCCCGACAGGACCAGTATGAATTTGTCTCTATAAACGGGATTAAACAATGGCTCAGTGGTTGTCTTGGCAACCACTGGGAGCAGGTCGCCATGGTAAAAATAGACATCCCTGTCTGAGCGGAAGCGGTATAGCTGCTCTCTCTCATTTACTCGTCTCCTCTCTGTTGTGATGTCATTAGCCGGCCAAAGGAGTAACCCGTTGATCAGGTGCTAGAGAATATCTGCCGTGAGCATTTAGCACCAAGTTATTGTTTATACCTGCCCCCCTGCATATATCTGCTGAGTGAGCAGATAAATACTTGTATGATATATACAATGCAACACCAATACTGCCTTATTAATATATTCAGTTGTGTTTGGAGCGCTACTTTAGTTGTTTGTGTCGACGCTGTGTCTCAGTTTGAGGCTGTACTTTTATCTATTGGTCCTGTATTATTTCGAAGGATTTGTGGTGAGTTTCAAAGCAACAACACCATAAAGTATAGGCTTAAATGAACATACTAAGTTTTAATGTACAGTAAATATGGCACAGTTGTTAAGTTGGACTCTATTAATTTTAGGACAGCAGTTCAAATGTTATTACAGGTTTATTGTCACATGCAGTGCTTTTGCAAAAACCTTTTGTTTTGCTATCTTGATGAGGTATCTTCCTTGAAAAAGACGATGGAATCACTGAACACCACAAAGTGGCTCGATGCAGAAACAAACAAAAAGGAAAATTTAAAGACTAAACTCAAGGCCTCAGGCTGGCTGACGAACAGCATTAACAAAAACACCATAGATAGACACAAGATAAAGCAGTCAGTAAAGTTACACTCGAGATGTTCCCCCCAAATGAAACCTGTCCAAGCTCTACAACTTGTTACACCCAACACTCCAAAACAGGTTGCATGAAATACAAATGTCATAGAACACGGGTGAGAGTCTACGCATATGCAAAATATAAACAAACAGATATTTTACAATAAACAGCCAAGAGGCTGAATGCTTCTGACGAGACAAAAAACAATCGTAGCGTACCTTTCTATACCCATTGAAAATGTAGTTACTCCTGCCTCTCCTTTTTCCAGCTGCTCCCTGGCTGTCCCACTTTGGCTCAGTTTTATTGTCAGCACTGTTGTGAACATTATTCATGAAAACCAACACGAAAAGTGGATACTGTATCTCCAACCTGTTTGATGCATCGTGGATCGTTCCCATCACAAAAGTCACACACTCGCTCTCATATGTCTGAAGAACCAGGAGACACACAACAAAACATTGTGGCACACTTGTCAAGGGAACTATTACAGTTTTTAAATTACAATATTCAGGAATAACTTCACAAGCTGAAGCACCTGCACAATGTTGCATCCTCTCAGCTGTTTGGAGCTACTTTGGTTCATTAAGTTTATTCTCAGGGCTATTTCGATTTCGGTTAATTAAGTTTATTCTCAGGGCTGTTTTGGTGCGTACAGACTGTGTGATTGACAGCTCTGTTGCTCTCCGTTTAGCTTCGCAGCACCTGTCAGGGCAAGATAACTCTCACCTTCATGCTACCTTCAGTAAACTCCCAGCATGGCTGCAGAATACTGAACACGCCTTTGTAAGAGTGCAGAGCTTCGAAAGCTTCAATGCAGAACCTGTGTAGAGCAACATGTACGCTCTTGGAAATAAGGGTTCCAAGTACCATAGTACAGTAAATGTGTGGAGCTCTGAATTATGCACTGTGTCATTGCGGTATCTCTGCTGTGTCATCATCCTATATATGCACCAACCTTTTATTTATTTTATTTAAATTTTTAGTCTTTGGGTGGGGGGAATTATCTATTTACTTTTAATTTGGTACTTGTGTATTTAAATTAGTTTCATTTCCTAATTTTCGGTGTCATTTTCTGTTTAATGTGTTTTAGGTGGTATACTCTGCATGTTCTCTTGTATTGTGAGAATATTTTGTATATATATTTTTAAAAATATATAAAAAATAAGGGTTCCAAAAAGGTTCTTCTCCCGAAAGGGAGTTTGATTATGAAGAACCCTTTTATAAAGAGAGTTCTCTGTAAAAAAATAAGGCCTTGTGCACACATAGACGCATCACTAGAAACGTGCTGCCCAAAAAAAAACGATTCTAGTTAAAATATTATCTGCGCCACGCACAGATCTCGTCAATGTCACGCTTAACTCAGGCAGCCAATCAAATCAAGCAAGAGCCGGGCTTCAATGCTGTCTTCTCGTTCTGATGCCGGTCGGTGTGAGAGGGCTAAGTAGTACCACGGAGTACGTCAGAGGGAAGGAAGAATTCATAACTCGTGTTCAATAGTTTCAAGAAGGTCAAGGGAGCAAGGCAGAGTGTGAGCACGCTCATCTTCTCTTTCATTACATTGTGCCTGACCTGCTTTGCCACGCCGTTGTTGAAGCACCTGCGTCTCGTCAACCCCAAAGGGGTCCATTAAAAACCTTCATTATCCGGGGCCCTTTTATAGGTTGTTGAAACATGGGTGTTGAGACACCCTCCCAGACAGACACTCCAAAAAATGTATTTTGTACTGAACCACATCAGCGGTGCTGGAGATGGTTCCGATGGCCGCAAGCTAAGCTGATGAACTAAAGCCCGAAACGATGGGAAAAGATCCGAAGTAGATTGTTATAAAACTAGTTTAGAAGTTGTAATGGGAACTTGAAAATGAAATGGGTAGTCGACTAAACCTCCACCCCCGGAAAACTGTAAAAGATGAAACCCTTGGAATAGGAAAGGGTTCTTGATGGGGTTCATGTTGTTCACATATTCTAGATTAGACTCGATCGTCTTCATGTAACAGATCCAATCAGATAAAAAAAGTGTCACGACTGCGCGGATAGATAGATAGCGCCACGCTTCGTGATCTCATCTTATTTTGCTGATTAAACGCTACTTGAGCAAACTGTGTTTGCTGTAATCATTTGGATTGTGGCAGCGGGACCCTCTGAGAGCCAAGTGGCCCTCTGCCCATGTCGGAAGACCTAGTCAAGCAAATAGGGGTTGACTTGTAATTTGTCCAGTCAAAAACTCTGTTGACCTGCAATTAAGGTGCTGCGGAGAGGTCAGAGCCAGAGTTAGAGGCTTAACAGCGATGTTTACTGAGGGCACTTACTTAGAGAAATGAGTTGAGGTGCACCAGGGGCTTCAATTACAAAAACAGGCAATGTGTCAGTGTCTTTGTTTTACTTTGGTATTTTTACATTATATGATTACTATTTTTATAGGAATACTTCATTAAACATAGGAAGTGCTTACAAATAGTGCTAGATGGTACAGTGCATTATTGTATTATTGTATTATTGTAAGTGTGTATTATTCTCTAATATGTTTAGGGAGTGGTAAGGGATGTAGATCAGAGTTTCCCCCCCAACAAATTCTGACCCACTTTTTTATTTTTTTATGACAAACTATTGCAATCCACTTCACAAGGTGGACGTTAGAAGAGCAAATTTGTGCATTAATAAACGTTGATTGGAGGATTATTGGACTGAATTGAGAGCAGCTTAGTGCATTTCTAAGGGAAGGATGGTGGCTACATTACCTGGAGCTGTAGTCTGATAAACAATGCATAGAGTATGTATATACATGCACAAACACACCTGCAGTCACATCAAAGCACACATCCATCCACAGAAGCCATAACAAGCATTATTTATAAGGCAGTGCATAGTATGTATTAGTGGCGTTGGCACCCTTGTGTCAGTGATGGAGCAGTCCATGTAGAGGGAGATGTGGGGGAATGCAGGTAGACTGACCCAGATCCTGAAGTGAGAGACTAATTTCATTACTGGACTCCAGAGAAAGAAAGAAAAGAGGGGAGAAGAGGGTGAAGGTAGAGATTAATATTATTACGGAACGCCAGAGCAGAAATGTGTCCCCATAGTGACAGATCGCCGCGGCAACTGCCTCTGAAGTTCAGTGTGAAGCAGCGAGGCTCTCTGCAGGACACAGCCCTGTGATTGAGTCAGTAACATACCCAGATACCATGATCACTCTGACTTACACACACACACACACACACACACACACACACACACACACACACACACACACACACACACACACACACACACACACACTGTAGGCTTTAAATCTGCAGGGAGAGATAGAGAAAGAGAAATAGAGAGAAAGAGAGAGAAAGAGAACTATCATTCTGTACACGCACAATTGTACTTTATCATCTTTGAACAATTGCATGCAATGTCGTATATATATCTCAACAAAATATAACTTTTTTCAAACTTGGGAACATACTTTCACAATTCTGAAGGAGCCATGTAGTTTGCTTTATTTTGTCATCCTTGAGATATTTAAGGTGGAACTTTGCGATTTCATGTATGTAACATTACTTACACCTGAAAACATTACAACAGTGTTCTGATCTGATGAGTTAACAAAACAAACTAAGGGAGGAATGACTAAAAACCCTCTGATAAACTAACACTGAGATGTAATGCTTTTTGACACGGTAAACATTGGATTATCAGAAGCGCTCCTGTGTAGTCGCTGTCTGTACTGGGGAGCAGGATTTGGGGCCAGCATGGTGTCTGAATGACACAAACGAGACTACAAGCATCTGCTTGACCTGAGCATCCTTGTTGCGTTTAAGAAAAACCCTCGGTATGGTTATACATTCGCAGGTCGAACAACAGACCGTTTTGGATATCGTGTGATGATCCTGCGATTCTCTCATGAGTCATGACATCGTGACATTGCGAGACTCCAGCTGCTGCACAAGGTCAACCACACCTGCCTGCGCTGGCTCAGAGGCCCCAGACCAAGTTGCCGCATCATTACGGGATTTGTTTTGCTCCACAACCTTGCAGCTGTCACAAAGGAGTACACACCAACGCCTACGACCCCCCTAGTGTTGAGGGCCCCATCGCTCCCATCGCTCCCATCACTCTACTGACAAGACTGTAAGAGGCCACAACTATGTCATTATTTATTCTACTTAACTTTCTCCAAGGAAATAAAAGTGAATACATTTGTTTATTGTTTCCCATGCCAGGATTGGCAATTGTTAACAAATACATTTCTTTTTTTTATTATTCCTCCACCTCGAGTTTCTTTGTTTTTCATTTATTAATTATTTTTTTAATAGTATTGTTAATCTTTTTCAAATAAATGTCACTGTCCAATTTAAGGATCCGTTTGTATAGGGACCTCACCTTGTCTGCTCCAAACCTGTAAAAGAATGTATAATATGAGCGGCTATAACAACATTGTTACCGGGCAGGACTCTCTTGAAGAAAGGTGCACGTTGTCCACGACTACTTTAAACTAGGGTCAAGGCATTGCCACTTGTGACCTTCATTGCCTAGACATGGAAACCTCAGGCTGGAGGTGGAGAAGGTTTCTCTTTTCCTGCTAAATATTTATTCAGATTACAATAAAGAACACTGGAAGAAGTTATTAGTCCCATGTGCAGAACATCACAAATATCGAGTATTTTAATTACAGTTACAGGCAAGTGTCCACACTCTTAACATGTTGAGCAGATTATGTATAAAAAAAAAAAAAAAAAAAATATATATATATATATATATATATATATATAGGAATTTGTGATATTGGGCTATAAAAAAATTAATTGAATTGAATAGCTAACACTTTGGTAAGATGTGTAAATGGTTTATTTAACATACCAATGAATACAGGTTGCTTTCACTGCTGCCTCCATGTGAGACAGTGTGGAAGGGATCGGTGGTATCAACACTGATGTCTCCCCATCAACTGTAGAGCCAGTAAATACATGTTACCACAATGATGAATATATTATAAAATGTAGCTTCATTAGCAATCCAGACTCATTGTGAACATACATTGTATAAATATGGCAGCTGCCAGCACCGGGGTCTGAAGAGACACCCACTTCCACTTCCACTCCTCTCCGCTGAGGGCCAGCTCCTCCACTATCCTGCGGAGGAGCTTGGGCGGATTATGAGACAATGGGCCTCTGGGTCTGTGCCCGGTCGTCTTGTTCAGTATTCCATCCATGTCCCCATGTCTTCTTTGAGCCGTTTTATTTTTCCATTTTGGCTTCAAGCGATGTCAAAGCATTTCACTGTGTTTTTGTAGAAAGATATCATCCAACAACTGAGACTAATTGAAGAACTAAAGCTTTCAATTAGTCTTAGTATTTATGTTTTAGTGTGCTATTCATTTGTGAAGTAGGCCGCTCTGCTCGCAGAAAACCTGTTTGCTATTGGTTTTATGCTGCAAAGTTCCCCCGTTTCATCTGAACGCTCTCATAACTAGAGGTACAGAGCTGATAATGACGATCTCGGGGCCGCTAAGTGCGATTGAGATGTTTGTGTGTTTGTGTAGCCAGATGACAAAAAGCAACTTGTTATCACTCCCAGCTCCTCGAATACCGACACGTTGTCAGTGCCCCCTTGGCAACGGAGATGAGACATGGAGATAAGATTAGAAATGGCTTCATAGCTCAGGGCCCAGGAGCGTCGCGCTCTGCCCTCGCAATAAGAGCTGAGTCTCACTCCGCTGTCCTTCCCAGCTTCCTTACAGCAAGTGAAGATGACTAAAACTTGGATATATTTATCTTGACCCTGATTTTAATAGATCCTAAAATATCGAGTTTGAATAGATGCAACTTTTTTAGATTGATGTCAGTTTTTGAGCCACAACAAATGCCATAATATGGCTGCCAACGGACTACATTAGGCTTGTTTTTGGTCTTATTTTGTTGCTGGAAATGCTTTTTACTACTAAAGTAGCTGTACCTGTAGGTTGAGAGAGGACAGCAGACAGTAACCCTATAAAACAGTCAATGAAATAGGTTGTAGAAAGGCTAATGGATCCAGTCGTATGCAAAATACCAGTGTGGACAAACAGAAGTGTCACGTAACCACACACATGACTGAACACATGATCTCCCAACACACTTACGCCTGGCTGAAATAAGAGACAATTGAATACAAACAAATATATATGTGACAGGAAAGAAAAAGTACATCTGAGAAGACTTTCTGCACTGCTGTTCTTTCCAAATAATGTAAACTGGAAATCCCATTATCCATCAAAGTAAGCAACACATTGAGTAATAAACAAACACAAAACTAATGGGTTTTCACGTAAATCATCCCAACACTCTGCATCTCCACAGAATAATCACTCCATGCTTTATTTAGTCTCCCAACAGTTTCTCAAACAAATGTCCCAACACTATTGGACTTCTGTCCCACTGGTACCAGGGTAATTGGTTTGTATACAGCTTAGTAGAGTGTGTGTTCGGTCCACTTGGTGCTGATCAGTGTCTGGAGTCATTCTCTCTTCCATTACTCTCATCTGTCCCTGTAACTCGACAGGAGGCGGCAGCGTGGACTCGTGTATACAGACACGTTCATCGAGGTGCCCGAGAACAATGTCCATGCAAATGAGAGCAACATTGTTTTTCTTCTGTTACATCATTGTATGGTCAACATTTGGAGGGAACATGAGTGAAAACTATTTCTAGGAATATACGGTAAACATTTAGTAAGAAGATAATACAACCTGTATTTATTGTGAGAAAACAAGACGTAGCTCAGTAGCCTTTTTTCGGAATAGCTTTGACTTTTTAGAGTAATCTGAAATGTTAAGACATTTGTTTGCAAACCAAAGTATGCGACCAACTTGTTGAATAGGAAGGTCCCTGCAAAAGTCAATACTTTAATAGTGTAGACTGTAGATTATGCTGTGAATAACATACTGCTGGACTTCAGTGCATGCATACAAAATATGTTAGATATCTTAGTAGTGTCTTCTAAAAACCTTCAAGGGACAAATTGATCCCTCAAAAATTGGTATATGATGATTTTCTTAAAGGAAAGTGGTGGCCTGTGACAATTGGAGTGTGTGGAGAGAGCCCATGCGTGGCAGCGGGGTGTGGTTAGGTTCAGCTGCATTAAATAGCCAAATTCCTGTGTGTTGCCCTCTATCGTGCCAGCCCGACACTCCCACGTGTTACACCATGCAAATACATCTAAACCCCTTTACAGAGAAACCATTGTGAAACAATTGTTATTTATGATGAATATTTCCATCAAACAAAAACCTTAAGTCCATCTATCTTCTGATCAGAAACAAGGGTTCTCGAAATCCTGAATCTTCTTTGAGAACTCCCTCCAATGAACCTGTGGGTTTATCTTTCTGAGTATCAGTCTTCATGGACAGCATTGTGACAGCCTTTGCTCGCGACATGCTGAGGCTTAAAGAGCTCCCTGTCGAGCTCCGGCTGTGAGGTGTTTCCCTCGTAGTGCATCGAGGTGATGAGCTCAGCCTGACGGAGCCAGATGTTGGATAAAACCGCGGCAGTGTACTCTACTTCAAGGCCTGCAAGATCTCTTTTCATCATAAAAAGTGCTGCATGGAGGCTTTTTGACCAGCCCACCTTGAACAGATGGCCTGTTGGTGCATGAAGAGTCAAGTCCACACCACTCTGCACAAATGCAGAGGAAAAAAAGGCTCCATTGTTTTTTTGTTTTTTCTTATAATGTCACCTTATTTCCTATCTCCTCTTCAGTCAGGGCGACGGGGAAATGGTTGACCTGATTTGTGTCGTTCCTGGGAGGGGGAGATGGAGTCCTCCGCCTCATACATAAATATGTATCTAAGAGGGGACCCAAAGCTGTGACCAACGTTTAGTATACACTATGACCACATCTATTTATCTAGCTAGAGCAGCTCAACTGTTGCCTTTAATCAGACCGAGGTCTCCCGCACAACTTAATGCCTTCTTTATATTAAACTACATTTGTCTTCAGGCGTTGAAAAAGCAATTACTGTCTGTGGTGTTGCAGTAATATATAGGCAAGGCACACTCAAATGGTCTTGGTAGTTTTTATATTGTCCACTCTTAGAAATCCTCCTTATAGAGGGTTCTACCTAAAACCCTGAAACCGACCGCCTACGGTAGCTAGAAGAGGTTACAACGAGAACCCTTTTAATAATCCAAGGGTTTTCATCTCGAACCCCAAAGGGCTGGGGGATGTAGTGTGGCACAACTAAACACAAGTATGTCTTACAATCACAGAAACATGGTATTCAGAGGCAAATGGTTTGGGGTACAACCTGAGCCCTTCAGGAACCCTTATTTATAAGACGATCCAATTGACTTTTGAAACATTAGAGTGTAAAGATGATGAAGAGGTTGTGATTGGTGAAATGGGGGACAGATATGGTTGAAGGCTTTCCAGTCGTATTTGTGGTATTATTTCCCACTTCTTTCACTTTTTCCTCCACTGAACACCTGCTTCTTCAATGAGAATGTCTCTTTCCTCTTTTTACTTTTGTTTTTTAGACATTATTTCCGGGAGTAAACAGGAGCATTCAATGAAGCACCAAATGATATGAGAAGGTTGTGAACTTCCAGACATCTGTGTCCTCCTTTATTATCCCCTTCTTTAATTCTCACACAGCTGGTCCACTGAGTTTATTTATTTGCATAAAAATGTAAAAATGTCATTGGTGTGCAATGATGAATCACAATTACGGCTGCGTAGAACAAGTGATGCAAGTGTGGCTAAAAAGAAGTCACGCAAGCCTTTCCTGTAAAATTAGCAAACAATAGTTTTTTATCTATAATATCTTAAAACTCATCTCCCCTCAGCCAAAAAAGTAATCTAAGCATACTGATGTTCGCTCAGGTACTCAGTGATGTGTGCTTCATGTTTCCATGTCAACTTGTTTACTTCATAAGAATACTCCACATGTATCCAGCTTTACAAAGTATTTCATGACATATAAGAACAAATTAAGACGTTAGTGTCTTTTTTGCTTTATCTATTGCTGTGGCCCAGACAACCCATGTGTCCCTATTTATTTATATGCACTCACATGCAGCTCTTCTGTGGATGAGGCTGTCATCGGTTGACTTCAAATTCACAGCCGATAGGATTTCAGCTCAAGCAGAGTACAACCACAGCTGTATACATAGATACACTCCATATAGAAACTAAAATACACTGGACACTTCCTCCTTTTGAATGTGTCCAAATGTAAAAAAAAAGAGTGGGGAAAAGAAGAGAAACTTTAAAGTGATGGACATGTATTGGCTTGGAGAGAGACAGAGACCATCAGGGGAAATTTATTTAGGCTTGAGGCTGAAACAGGCTTTATTGGTGAAAAGTCGATGTTAAGCCCTCTGAATACTGAGGAGGCTTTTCTTTGGGTAGAAGATTGAGAAACAGGAAAGAAACTTCTATGTCCTGAAGATAAAACTAGGCAGTAACATTATCTGAAACAGTTACGTCTATATTATTATTTTTAGAGCGAAAATTCAGTGATTCATTTTGGCACGGGCTAATTGTACAAACACTGAAACGAGATATAAGTAGCAGTTTACGAGCCTGGAGCTGAAACTGCACGCACTTTATTTCACAATTTGTTAGTTAAATTGCAGAATTTATGTTTGTGATGGTTTTTTTTATAGGTAGGAGCTACAGGCAAAATAAGTTTATTTCTCCACATTAGGGCTAAAAAAGTCGTAAACATGAGTAGAGACGTTGTCAAAGGCCTGAGTCGTGTCCCCATTAAAACATGTCAAGTAAACAACACAATAAATAGAACCTATTAAACATATATATATATATATATATATATATATATATATATATATATATATATATATATATATATATATATATAAGCAGGAGGATACAATGCAGCTGCTGTATCATTTGTGCTTTCCTGTATTGTAAATCAAAGAGGAATATAATACAGCCGTAAAACAGCTGCAAAACTTAAAGTTAAAATGTTATCAAATATATGCGCAGTGTCTCATCTCCTGTAACTCCTTCAGCCTCGTTGTTTCTGGCTGAGCTGAAGCAGAAGAAAGATTGGTTTATTTGTGAAAAGCTGAAGGAGCATGGAGTCATTTAAATGTCTAATGGATACTTTCATCCACTTTCTCATACACACACACACACACACACACACACACACACACACACACATGCATATACAGACCATGGCTTCATATCTCTGCTCCTGATCTTGTCATTTTTTCATCATCCAACGCTGTTTAAATTCATAGCTTCCTCTTCATTTATCCCCTTGTTTGTCCTGTCAGAGTATTTTCATTACACTTTTTTGTTTATGTCTCATCCCATAATTTCCCTTTTTTACTCTTTGCCTTTAAACGCACGAAAATAGACATGCTGACTGGGGTGAGGACACATCTCTTCTTTACACACACACAGACACACACACACACACACACACATCATCTGTCACTTTGTGCTTCTTTTGTGTAAAGAGTGTGCACCCCGCCTTCTGTTCAGTCTGAGTCCTCCTCCAGCAGACTGACCTCTAGCCAAGGTCGCCTTGGTGACATGATGAAGAGCTAGGCTGAAAACATTTAGCCGGCTTCATTACTCCCCTTCTTGTCTCTGTGTGTGTGTGTGTGTGTGTGTGTGTGTGTGTGTGTGTGTGTGTGTGTGTGTGTGTGTGTGTGTGTGTATGTGTGTGTGCTAGCATATACAAAATGGAGCCAAGAACTCAAGACCCCTCTTCAGCTGCAGCGTGACAATGTGTCGGGCTCTGCCAGTGCAGCTGGAGCTCTTTGAGACGTCTTCTAACAATTAGCCGGTTCGGCCCATTTCATCGGCACAATCGGCAGCCGGAGAGGTTCATGGAAGCGATTTTAAATTAAAACTTTCTCGTCACTTTTTCAGTTCACAAACGAGAGCAGCACAAGGACTGCCCTTGAGGACATGAAGAGTGCTCCATTATCTCCATTTGAGCGATGACCGCGGCCGGCCGCTCTCGGCGGGCTGCTGGAACCAGTTCATCTCGAGGCCCGGCCCCAGAAGAAGGCGTTCGATCAGAGGGAGCCTACTTTGGCTGAGAGGGCAGTCGTCTGACCAAAGAAACAGGAAGCCGGGCCGGCTCCAATGCCAACGGACGAAGTGAAATTAGGACACAGTGAAGATGCTGATCTCATCTTTTGTGGACATGAACATCTGATTGTTTGCGAAGCTTTTGTTTTGTTTTGTGTTGGTCAAATCACAGATTAGAAACAAATGGATCTCTTCTTATGAGGGTCGGTGGGTGTTTTTTTTTCACTTTAAACTTCCTCACATTGCTTTATTAAACATGCATTATTTTTGTGTTACAGTCACTGGTTTACTGTTTGGGGGATATATGGCTTATTGTGAAAATAAGTTAAAATTTGAGGGAATCCATTTAAATATTTCCACATGATTTACAAAGCTGCGTGAAGCATGGTGATTTATTGTAGAATATATGGTAAAATATTGAGTTTTTAGGAAGCTGTTAATTACAGTGCAATGTTAATGATATGTTTACTTTTTATTACACACTGATGTGCAAAGGGAACATGAAATTATACACATGAAATTATACAGTCAGTCAAATTTCTCAGTTTCTGACAATGCTAATGTAGGCTACATTCATAATGTCTTTTTTATACTAAAATGTTAAATTTAATAACGTCAACATAAAAGAAAACATACAGGCGAGTGTATGTATCTACAAAAGGGGGAAGAGGAAGCTGCCTGCCGGTGTTTAACTACCAACATTAAATCAAGTCATGGAGCCTTTTGAATACAAAATGAGAAAAAAAGGGAATGCTTTAATGTTCTTTTTCTTCTTCTTCTTCTGCTTATCTATTCCAGGGATAGAATGTTTCTCCATGTTTCCTTCAGTTTACCGTTTTTGTGATATCCGGTATACAATGAACCTCGCAGCCTCATTGACGAGTCAGAAAGGGTTTCTACAGATGAGCTTTTTTATAAAATAAATAAATTCATGTGGCCTCATATATTTAACTTTAAAGCAAGCTTTAATTTGGCCTCAAGCTGAACATACAGGACACAAGCTTCAGCCTCAAGCCTCGGGCAACATGCACACTGTGAATTACAAACAATCTGTCGCCCGCAGGTGTTATTGATAGGTATTATTATCTATTATTGTTTATAACACATATCATGACACTTCTGGATGGGCTATATGTCTCTGCCAAGGCTGCAGTCATCCTTCAAAATCAGCAGGGTGTACATACGTGTGTGTGTGTGTGTGTGTGTGTGTGTGTGTGTGTGTGTGTGTGTGTGTGTGTGTGTGTGTGTGTGTGTGTGTGTGTGTGTGTGTGTGTGTTTGTGTGGACTTCTCCTGCTCTATTTCATCTCTCTTACATTACATGTCATTTAGCAGACGCTTTTATCCAAAGCGACTTACAATAAGTGCATTTCAACCTAGAGTACAAACTAAGAACAACAAGACTACAGAAAGTAACATTTCCTCAACATAGTCAACTACAAAAGTACCATAATAAGAGCTATTTTAGTGCCTTTAATCTCTTTCTAAACAGCTTGGAAAGTATTAACCCCTTCACTAACATTTCACTGGCACATCTCGGTCTCTTCGTATTATCATGACATCATTATAACATCGTTATACTTGGAGTCTCGGTACACAAACTAAACTTGCATGATAGAATGTTTGCTTGTGCATACATCCTACGACCTGTAGATGTCATCATCATCGGTCATCTGTACTGTTATAAAATGTCCAAGATATTGTACCTCATCAGACCGAGGTAATTAAACATTAGAAGACTTCTGTCCTCTGGTTCTACAGATCAGGATAGTAACCTCA
Organism: Liparis tanakae; assembly: GCA_036178185.1. Lineage (NCBI taxonomy): Eukaryota > Metazoa > Chordata > Actinopteri > Perciformes > Liparidae > Liparis > Liparis tanakae. The sequence goes on along the minus strand of CM070110.1, from coordinate 15,414,382 downwards.
CTGGCATTGTCTTTTATTTGGCCCTATTATCGTTGCATTATCTGATGTCATAACAGTAAGCCAGAATTCTCACAATATGTTTGGGGACACCTTTTGATTACATTTTACACGACTATTAACACGGTCAAAAGCTTCGGAGGCATCAATAAAACACAGGAGAACTGATGAGTTTTGACCTCTATATTTGTTGACCATTTCCTTTAAGGCATATATACACAAGTCAGTGTCCTGTTTGGCTTTAAAGCCGAACTGGTTACTACGGAGTGAATAAAGTCATTTAATCTGTCCAGCAGAATTCTTTCTAAGACTTTCAACAGGAAGCTGGTCAAAGCAATGAGCCTGTAATTATCCAGACTACCCTCGGACGAGCATATGTAAGGTGTTCAGCAGTAATATGGTCTAAAGTTTCTAAACCACTTGCTTTGCCGTCAGCCATCTTATTTATAGCTTGGTACATATCATGTCACTTTAGTTCAAAGAGAAAAAAAAGTCAGATTTCTTTTCCAAGCGAGATGTTTCTAGCTGATGTTCTTCTGCTACATCTCCCCTGGTTTCTTCATGCCATATCACTTTTATGTAGCTTATTATACATATCATGGCTATTCCCATTGGGCGAAGGCCTGTATATATTACCCTTAATGCTTTTAGTAATCTTTCTGTGACCTTGAAAATGAATATCTTCAAAAAGTAAATCACCCGCAATCCCTCAAAATGGGATTAATCATGTCGAAAGAGTCAGGGGGCGTCGTACTGAGATATAATGTATGCATGTAGGGCTAACATGTACATTAATGATGTCACCATCAATCATTTATGTGAGACCGAATACGAAGAGCGACCGACAGGGTTTGAGCCCGCTGCCTTTAACATGGTACCTGTTCCAGATGAAAGAGGGCGGGGCCTAAGGCCTGTGTTTTGCAGAGGGTGTGGCAAGGTTGTCAAACTTTGAGGAGAAGCATCAAGCCCAAGTCAAGGCGATACAAAAAGGTGGTTTGATAAAGTTCAAGTTTTCGTATAAATTTCATGTAAGAAACTTAAGGGGTCAGGAACCTTTTGGACTGGAAGAGCCATAAAAGCGAAATATTTCTAAATATATTTCATTGAGAGCCATATAGTATTTTTAACATATAATAAATGTCTTACTTGTAATGCAAATTCTGGTGCTGTAAGATGCTACCATCGTGCACAGTTCTTGCTGACAGGGGCATGTCTTTTATTTGTTTGATTATCTTGTCTTTATTTGGGAAGTCAAACAGTTCATTGGCCACATCAAGCATGAATGTTTTGGCATTCTCGCCATCTGTGAATGGCTTTCCATTCCTTACTTTTGCCAAAGCACACGCAAAGCCAGCGGCCTCCCCGTCACCGTGCTCCACACACGTAGGTGCTGCTGACTCGGCTGCCCTTTTCCTGCCTGTCCCCCGCTGGATATTTCGATGCAAATGAAGCGTGGTGCGTATCGAAGTGGCGCTTTAAATTTGACCGTTTCGTCGATGCAATTGTATCATTGCATATTAGACATACCGCAGATCCTGCTCTCTCCACAAATGCAAATTCCTCTGTCCACGCAGCCTGGAATGCACAGTAATCATCGCCTTTTTTTCTTTTCGCCATCTTTTCCGTTACACGAGTTGAAGCGGATAAACTAGTTGGCTATCTGATCAAATTGATTTCTTCACCTTTACAATGACCCGGACATGCTCGCGAGCCATTGGTTCACGACCCGACCCACGGGTGACCCGTGAAATGTATCTTCCAAACAAATTTATGTTTACTTTAGAATTACAGTAATATTAAGAAATATCACAGGTATTTTAAAATCAGTTACATTTTTTTTTTTTTCAATTAAAAATTGTGTGGGAGCCATATGCCATCACCGGAAGAGCCATATATGGCTCACGAGCCGTAGGTTCCCAACAGCTGGTTTAGTCTATCCATCAATAAACACTATGTTTTTGGTTCAGTAGTCTCTGGCTCTAGTCTACTCTGGGTGTTGTGCGGGGCATGTTTTCTGGTCACCTTTAGAAACATGTCGATATAAATCATATTATTAAAATTCTATTCTATCGCCGTCGAAAGCTCGCACGGTTCCTTCAAAGTCCTCTTAAAGTCTTACGCTGTGGCTTCTGGAGGCAAATAATGTGCTTTGAGTGGGAGCAACAGTCCATATCAGTGTGTGTGTGTGTGTGTGTGTGTGAGTGTGTGAGTGTGTGAGTGTGTGTGTGTGTGTGTGTGTGTGTGTGTGTGTGTGTGTGTGGGCGTTACTTATGCTTAGCCTTTCCTTGGGACTGAAAAGTCACTTGACCTTCCACCAGACCTGCAATTACACACATTATGACCAGGCGAGAGTAACGGTGCGCTCTCGGGTCGATGCCTAACAACGTCAACCTCCCAGAGAGAGGAACACCCAAGGAGGTTGTTTATGTTCGAGGCAGCATGGGCAGTGATTACACTTTATTTTTCTGCAGAATCCACACCGTAATGTACAAAATCACAAGTAAATCTCACGAATTGTGTGTCGCCTCCAGTTTATCTTTTCTAATCCCCTATGTTAAAAAATGTAAAGAGATCTCTTATGATGAGTGCTAAATCAAATCTCCATTCTTTACGTAACGTAATATTGAGCTGAACTACAAAAATGATGTACCTCGAATGTGTCCAAGATAAATATATTGAATGGGGAAAAAATTGGTCACATCCACATGTTGTGTGTATGACTGCCATGACAGGCAACTAGCTTACTGTTACTAATTACTGACCTCTAATTCTACCAGCGGTTTAAAACTGCAGATAATTTAATAACCAATACACAAGAGTTTTATTTAGACGAGTACCGTTGATTAATCGTGTATTAACAAAGCTTCTGAAGAGTTATTATCAATCAATATATTACGCAAAAACACAAAGTAATTGCAGCTAACTGTAGAGCAGCTCAGTACAGAATATTATTTTTAATTCATTTGTTTTACTTTTACTTGCACGTTTTCTAACTTTAGCTGTTTATAGAAAAAAAATCTCCTGGAAAGTATTTTGTACGACTTTTAATCAGCGGCTGCAGAATTAGCAAAACGTTTTGCCTTTGAAGGTTATACAGTGGGCTATCAGATGGCCTCTGCAGAGTGTGTGCGCGTGTGTGTGTGTGTGTGTGTGTGTGTGTGTGGGTGTGGGTGTGTGTTTGTGACGTTAACCAGTATCAGAAGAGGTCCAGAGTGTGGAGTCTCTTATCTATATTCTGAATAATGCATTCGGCCCAGGGACCAGAGAGCAACCAGACCCTCTCGCTCTTCCAACACACGCACACACACACTTGTCTGAGCCACACTTGGGGGAAGGGGACACACACACACACACACACACCCACACACACAAGATTATTTAGCTCACGGCCAGTTCATTTTACTCACTGACCTTTTCAATGCGAGCGAAACGCAATTCCTGTCCAAACAGGAGACGGAAATATGTGCCATGCAATTACTATTTCATCTGTAAAGCCCAATTAGCATAATTAATCCATTGTCATGGCGCTCAGCGAGGGGGGGCGGAGCGGAGGAAGACTCGTGGGCCAACCTTCAGATCCATAACCTCGGAACGCCTCATTTATACAACGCGCTCTGGTCCCATGTGACCTCTGGGCTCCATCTTTACGTACCAAGGGCACATCGGGAGCAAAGCGTAGTTAATGGCAACAATGTGTTTATGACTTCCTGTTATTGATTTGGTCGGGTGAAAAAAATACACTGCCATCTTTGCATCTCTACTCTCATATGAAGATACGGAGCGCGTAACGAACGCATGGAATACACGGACAGAATGATTCCACAGCAGACCAACCGCAACGCGGCGATGATGTCACTCTTCCATTTAACATCCCTCAATGCGTTTGTTTTTTCTTCCTTCGCTTCTACCATCCGTCAGACCTATTCATCTGACATTGATCATTTCTATTCAGAGTGCAGAATGTCCCGTCTTTTTTTTTTAATCTCTAAACATGAAGCATTATTCACAATTATTTTTACCGTTAAGCAGAAGGGCTTCAATATATTGTCCACGGCAGAGGTCGCCTGTAAGTGTGAAGGAGATCGCGTGAGCCTCTGAGGTGCTCACACTACCCATGTGATTTACTTGTCATATTAATAGGCTGAGCCTGAGAGGCCTTAAGCAGTGGTTTCTTCACACTGCGCCGTATATTTATGACACCGGTGTCGATAGACACTAAAAACTAATGGCCTAAACTTAGAGACAGTTGGAAGACAGTTTAAAGCCGTTCAGAAGGTTTTTTTCAGCGCAGTGTATAGAAATTAACTTGTGATGTACGCTAAGCGTTATGGCCATCATTTAAACTGTTTCCATCTGAATGGTGAAGAAAGAATTGAAATCGATCAACTGTTATTTATTTAATTCAACAAGCCGCATAAAATCAAGCGAAACAATTGAGATTGACGTCAGTCACTCAATTAGTGATCATGCGCAACAACCTTGCCACTGAACTCCGGTTTTCTCCAGCTCATAAATATTGCAGAAATATGAAGCACGCAGATCTTGAAAATTTAATGCCCACTTTCATTTGATCCCGTCTGGAAGATTGTTATCCCCTCTACTCGTGTCCCATGTCAAGGTGCTTAAATTCGCTTACAGCTGATTCAAATAGCAGCTTCCAGGTTAGCAACTAGAACGAGCCGTTGAGCCGTGTTGTTATCCCCCTGTCGGCTTCCTGTCAAATTCAGAATGAATTATGAGATCCTGCATGTGAGGATGTGCATGACCTTGCCCTCATTTACATCTCTGATCCACTTGTTCCTTTAGTCTGTCTCTCACCTTTGTGTGTTCAAAAAGAAGGAAGAGAAGCGCTCTATAAATAAAGCTTTGACTACACTTGTAGTCCAAACGCAGGATCTGTCCTTCAGCGGGAGCTGGCGTGGACTCCAGTGGTGTTGAATCTAATTACATCTGGGAACAGCTGCTCTCATCACTGAATATCACAGAGTGCAGAGAGGCGAGCGCTTTAGAGCCACTTGTGTGGTTTTGTGGAGATGACACTAAGTTGACTCGATCGTGTCAGTACGACTTCTTTTGTCTTTGCGTGCGTATGAGTGTGGGAATTGATGTAGAACGCTGACACTAATGCAAAGACACACGGCCACACACTGGTGTGGCATCAGCATGTGTGCTGACCGAACCTACAGGAGCATCCCTGACCCCAAGTGTGGCAGGAATACAGGGGGGCTTTTTGGATCATTTGTTCTCTTAAACTTTTAAATAAATTCCTTCCCTCACTACATCATGTTGCACTCCATTGAAAGCATACCCTGCTGTAGGTCTATTTTACTCTTGACGGGACAGTCATTTACCAAATGAACATCCTGCTGTATTAAAGAAGACTAGGAAATAGCGATTGAGAACTTTTAACTCGAGATTACAATATTTACCGAGTTAATAAATCAAATGAGAAGAATGTTCATTTTCTCCCCCTGAGGGCCTTTAAAAAGATACAAGCCAAATATATGTTTCATATCATGGTGGAGACAAAACCAAATTAAAGAGAGTGACTATTGGACATGACATGCTCAGTTATCTGGAAACAACTCCATATCAATGCTCTTCCGTATCAATGCTCCTCCGTATCAATGCTCCTGCTGTTTTACAGACTTTATCATGTCAGATGTACTTCCTGCTGAATTACATTAGATTAAAAAGGTTTTTTAAACATATGGTTGGAGTTATTTATGGTTAAGTGTTAAATATTTTAACAATACAAAGTGACATTTTATTGATCTCCATTGTACGGGGATGTCTGCAGAAGTCTCAGCCGTGGAGCACTAAGTTCAGAAAACATTTACAGCATCATTTAACCAGGCTGCACTTTTCTGTACAAGTGTACAATGTTAGATTTTAGTAACAGGAAACGTGAGACCACCCAGTCTCGTGTCAACCAAAGTGGAGCACCAGAGTGAGTAACACCTGCATTGGGAAAGCCATTTGTTTCTCTTTTTGAGTGTTAAGTGTACCGTGAAGATACTTTGCTTGTCAAACAAAGTCATGCAAATTGTTAGACCAAACAACCCTGACACAAAAAGGGCACAGCCACAGAGTACAATCTAATCTTGAGCTGCAGACCAACAACCATGGAGAGAGCCATTGTTTTACTTTTAGCGTGTACAGCTGTTGAGGGTTACAAAGGAAAACATATTTTTGTAGATCTGGAAAAAAACTGGTACGAAGCTCAGAAATACTGTAGAGAATATCACACTGATCTCTCCTTTGTTGAGAGCCAGTCTGATGCAGAAGATCTCCTAAAGGCGTCAATTACAGGGAACAGCAGTGGATGGATCGGTCTCCAAAAAGATCACAATTCTGCCTGGATGTGGTCAGGAGGCGGGCACATGACATTCTCATACTGGGCGAAACGACAGCCTGATAACAGCGGAGGCGTCGAGGAAAAAGCACACGTCTTACCTAATGGGCAATGGAATGATAGAAATCCTTTAAATCTCATCAATTTTTATTGCTTCCAAGTTATCGTGCCAGTCGAGAAGATGTCCTGGGAGGAGGCTCTGGACCACTGCAGAGTGCACCACAATGACTTCGGCAGCGTGGTCTCCGAGACCGAGAACCTTCTGGCCCTGAGCGAGGTCCAGGCCCAGAGCGTGGACCGGGTGTGGATCGGCCTGCGCTACCTAGTGGACCGCTGGCTGTGGGTGGACGGGAACCCTCTGGAGTATGAGGCCTGGACCACCGGAGGAGGTCAGGACCACGAGTGTCCATTATGGAAACGCTGTGGAGCTTTAACCAACGAGGGGCTGTGGGAGAGCTGGGACTGCCAGGAGGAACTCAACTTCATCTGCTATTAATATCTCTGCTATATTAAAATAGGATCTGTTGCTCTGCACTGACTTAGATTACAAGAGGTTGTATGTAACCTAAATGCAGAGAAAATAATATATCACACAACATAATCATTCCATTGTTATATTATATTTGCTTTTGTTTTCGCTGTGACATGTTCCCTGTTTGCGTGTACCACCATGTAGCTTCTTGAGAGACACTGACACTAGGAGAATTAAGTTGTTTTGGAGTAACGGTGATAGCTGACATGTTAACTTGTTTGACAAAGAAAGTCCAGCATGCTATGAATGTTGACTAGTTTATTTATTCTCTAATTACTGACTCAACACCTTCTCAGATGTTATGACACAAAAAAACATATTTTCAGGCAAACACTGGGTTTTTGACATTTAACTAAATGTGTGTAAATTCATTCTTAAGCTAAAAGAGAAAAGATGTCATTTGTCATTTAGATACATTTAAATCCTCAACTGCAATGTGCTGTTTGTGAAAATTAATATTAAAATCCAAGTGAAATGGAAGTTACAGTGTCTTTAGCGTTTGTACAGTAAGGTGTTCCACAGTGAAACAAGTTATGGGAGGGCTTTAAAATCAAATCCTTCTCGTTTGATTGGTTCACTTACAAAGGGGCGGGCTGAGAATGTAGCCCAATACACAGGACTGATCCTCTTTCACCCAAAAGCACAACAAATATGATATCTTTCAGAATCTAATCACGTAGGTGTGTTACCTGAACCTCACAGGATTTCTGTCAGAAAGGCCGAAAGGAAAACTTTTACCATTTGTACAACAAACAAAAAAAGACCTCCCTCGTGGCTAATTGTTGCAGAATGAAAGATGAGCGTCATAATATTATTGGTTGTTAGAGATATCTTTTGATGCACACTTCACATTTAGTTTTACATGAAGAAAAGGTGATTGGCTTTTGATATAAAAAGAAAATATATAATTTGAAAAGAATCATTGTCTTGTTAAATGTGCAAGCATGAACAATGACCCAGATGGCCCAAAATGTGGGAGCAGCAATCAGAAGCAGAAGTCCAGCTTATGTAATCTTTCGTCCTTTTAATTAAAATTGAGTGGCTAAAAAAAAGACGACACACCTGAGCGTTGCGGAAACCCACAATGCACTTGTGAAAAAACGTTGTTGTGTTTATAGAGAACATGGTTTTTGGTGAGAAAATATAACACTGTAACAGCATAACCGTAAAAAAAATTGAAACACTCGGGATATAAACCTTTAAAGCAGTGATTCTCAACTGGTGGGTCGCCAAAAATAATTCTTCACTAGAGTGTCGTCTTTTCACACTTTTTTTCGAGGCGGCAGTGAGGACAGGTGGCTTGTGCCAGGTTGGGTCAAACCATCCTGAGATGGGGGAAACTCTTGGCTATGAGGATATTAAAATTAGTTTTAAAGTGCTAATTAGTTTTCTACACAAACGTGGCGATATCACATACCTTATATTGAGGACAAAAGGAGGCAAAAACCTCAGTGTTTTTTTGTGCAGTGATGTTCTGGCACAATTTCTTGTGAAGCTTTCCAAACTGAAGCGGCATTTGGAAACGAAACATCCTTCTCTCAAAGATAGACCTGTGGAGTACTTTCAAAGAAGACTTCAAGACATGAGGACATCACAAACATGTCATACTTCTTCGTGCTCGAAGCAAGAACCGGCACTCCGTGCATCTTACCGGGTGGATCGCATTGCTAAATTAAAGGAGCCTCACACCTCATCTTACCTGCAGCCATGGGCATGGTGAGAGAGATGTTGGATCTATTCGTAGCAGATGAACTGAAAACTATACCTCTGTCAAGGAGAATTTATTGAGAAAGCTCCGAATGCAACTTGGCACCTTCGTTTTTTACATCGAGAGGCCCTGGCAGCAAAGGATACGGTCCCACTGCTTCATGGAACATTAAAAGATGTCTGCCCAGTGGTAAACTACATTAAACAAAGTGCAAAGAACACCAGATGTTTTCAAAAACTGTGCCTAGATCTTGGTAGTGAGCATGTACAGGTGTTTCATCAGGCTGAGGTACGCTGGCTTTCTAGGGGAAAAGGTACCGTCTCGTTTTCATGAACTACGAGCAAAAGACAATTGCCTAGACCACTCTCAAATGCAACACGTGATAATGTGGGGCAGAACAAGCACATTTGCTCTGCCGGTGTTCTGTCATTTTTTGCTGCCTTGTAAAAATGTGCTACCCGCTGCATAAACTGATAGGTGTGTATCGATTTATGAAACCCTATTTGATAGGATGTAATTGTACGATCAAAATATGCTTTTCTTTCAAAGTTCAATGTTTCATTTTTCACTGTTAAAGTGTTTATCTTCAACACTAAATACCCTAATAATAAACCAGTGCTTTATTATGATAATGTGAACAAACTCATGTTTACAATAATTTGTTGACACAAAAGAAATAGCAACTGCTTATCACTCATTAATCTACATGTCATTACTACATATTATTACTACCTGTACAATATACATGCTGAATGTACTTTTAACTAGAGAAATAATCGTGATTTTGATGATGTCACTCCCCATTATCAGACGTGCATCGACAGGGTGGCAAAACATTATGGGCGTGTCAAAAAAAACTCGGAAAATCGACTCGGCGCATGCGCAATACCACAAGGTATCGGTTCATGACAAGTAGCATGAAATGACAGAACACCGGCTCAGTTTTCCTCCGGTGTCCATCCCAAGAGCTCAATCAATACACACAGTCTGTTAATCGTTCGACATGGCCCCCGGAGCGGTCCTGCTAATGTATTATTGGGGAAGGATACATGACTGGTGCGTTTGTTTTTCCTTTGCATTGTATTTGTGCTTTTGGTTTTAATTACTTCAGCGCAGAGTTTAGTTTGTATTGTAAAGTAGCTCCACAATCCCAATTTACAGAAATACAAGAAAGATACAAAGTTCACAGAGAAATCACAGAGAGACAAAACAACGTGCCGTTCCATCTCTGTTGTTCTGCAGGTGGAGTGTTTACCTGCATCCAACCAAACGGGCTTGATCCTCCTCAGACTGGATAACATGAAACAACTTTGGTTGCCTCTCCCTCAGTTCACGGTCAAGTGTATTTGTTTAGCACAATCCCATGCAAACACGTAAATACAAAAGTAGAGCTTGTAGGGAGTAATAGACTGACACATTTAATGAATAAACCAAATACATCTTGTGTTTGTCCTTCAATGAAGATAATAGGTATTATCTGCAGCACTAACCCCCAACTGCTCCTATGAAGCTGCTCAGTGGACAAACAATAACACTGTGTGCTACTAAGCTGTTTTTAACTGTGAATATGTAAGTTAGAAAATAATAATAATAATAATATTTATAATATTTATAATAATAATAATAAGGAGGTGAAATTAATCCAAAGCTTTAGTTTGGATACCACCAGAAGGGAAAATGTAAACCGCATTAATATATGAAAAATAAGAAGGATCTCATGGCCAGATCAGAGCATTCAGGGGGAGAGGATTAAAGAAATGGGCGGTTATACCAACAGTTTTGTTTATATTGATATTTTTACATAAAAAAAATGTAAACAGATGAAAGATGTAGCAACCGAACATACAATTGGATATCTCCTTTAAATATGTGTGTGTTGCACTGATGGTCAAACTTATTTTCTTATATATATTTATATAACAGTAATTGAGACAATAATAATAATAGTGTAAGTATTCATTTATTTCAGAGAGAGAGAGAGATTAAGAGAGAGAGAGAGAGTAAGCGAGAGAGAGAGAGAGAAAGCTTTGTGTCTGTGGCCTTTTTTTTATCAGTGGTAAAGTAACATAAAAACACATTAATTTAATCAAACACCAACTAGATGGAGGTCACAAATGTATCCTGCTATTCTTTTGTTGCTAAAATAAAATATTTTCTCACTTCTCTGTAGTGATATCGGCCATGTGGGAGATTTCTGACCCCACCCTTATGTCGGTGATGAGAATTTCACAGTGCTTAAAAAATTCAGACTGCTTAAAAAATTCCATTAACATCCCATTTAAGAAACAAAGCATAATCTACGCATTGAAATGCTCATACAGGCAGTCTCATCTATTGGTTTTACAGCAACACAAATTGTGTTGGGTAAAAGTCTTGTGTTCATTGGAACAATAGATCGCAGTTAGGGGTTATCCACAATATCACAAACAGGATTTTATAAATATTTGTTAAAGAGTTATTGCTGGTAGTGTGTGTGGGGGGGGGGCAGACTTGTGTGCTGTAGTTTCTACAATGATTTCAGAAATCAGATTTCACAGAAAAACGGACTGCCGTGGTGACGCCCTTCTCACACAGCTCTTCCTCTCTGTCATCACCCGGCTATTACTCAAGCTCGTGTGTGCGTTCACCTCTGGTCGACTCCCCACAGCTGCCAGGAGGGCCGCATCGCCCTTCAGGCTGGCCAAAGAGGCCTCGGCATAGAGATCAAACAGGGCAGCGCCGCTCCTTTTTCAAGAGGTTCAAGAATGCTGTAACAAACTCACCTCTCTCTGACATCTGAGTAGATTCATATAAGACAAATCGTGCTTTTCCGCCCATTGTTATCCCATCACACACACACACACACACACACACACACACACACACACACACACACACTTTCCATCTAAACATCTTTCGGTTTTGTCCAAAAACCCTTTTCTCCAAACACATCATCACTTTATGAACTACTCTTAGGCATCAGCTCTTCACATCAAAGGAATATTTCCCCAAATATCGTGATTTGTAAAATAAAATAATACTGTACGTCTCACTGTGCTCATTGAGCGGTACCCTTTCCCACTGCGGCAGGCTCCGCCTTCCCCTTCCGGTTCCTCTCTCACCTGCAGGTTTTCACTTTGATACTAACAGCTGTTGCAGACCTGAAGCTGCCCCTGAACCTGTATGTGTTTTTCCAAGAAATATTTCTAATTCCCAGGGTCTCACACCACTGTAGAATGCTTAGTAGTGTTTCCATTTCGATGTTATAGTAATAATAACTAGAAAATGCATTTCCTGCTGAAAATGCGTTGGAATGCTTAACATCTGAAAGCTTGAAGCTGAAAAGTAAAAACTAAATTGGTGAAAAAGGTTTGAAAATAACTGAAAAAGTCTGAAATATGAAATGAGTAGTTGAAAAAGTCTGGAAATAGCTGAAATGAATAACTGAAAATAGCTGAAATATTAAATGAAAATAGCTGAAAATAACTTAAATATGAAATGAATAACTGAAAATGTCTGGAAATAGCTGAACATGTCTGAAATTAGCTGAACTTTTTTTTTTAAAGTTGGACATAGCTTAAAATAGCTGCCAACATCTTAAATAGGCTGAACATAGCTTAAACATCTGAACATATGGATTTTTTTTTCTACAAAAGAATTTGTTAAACCCTGTCAAATAAAACATGATCAAATCACCAAAATAGTAGAATCAATAGAGAGGAAAGATTGAGCCGAACGCGCCGATATATTTGTTATTTTTCTGGGTTAAATGAGACCTGAAAACTCTAATATTGGTTCTCTTCTAATATCTCTCCATATATATAGACACACGCGCGCGCACGCTGCCACACGCACGCTGCCACACGCACGCACAAACCGTTGGTCTGTGTGTCTTGCAATGTATGATAGACAAGAGCCTGTGTGTGTGTGTGTGTGTGTGTGTGTGTGTGTGTGTGTGTGTGTGTGTGTGTGTGTGTGTGTGTGTGTGTGTGTGTGTGTGTGTGTGTGTGTGTGTGTGTGTGTGTGTGAGAGATCCGCCACTGATTAGCCTAATGTGAAGCACCTGTGAGTGAGAGACAGACAGCTCTGAATCTGATGAAAGCAACCTGTCAGAACATTTGTTAGTTTTTTTAAGTTGGACATAGCTTAAAATAGCTGCCAACATCTTAAATAGGCTGAACATAGCTTAAACATCTGAACATATGGATTTTTTTCCCCGACAAAAGCATTTGTTAAACCCTGTCAAATAAAACATGATCAAATCACCAAAATAGTAGAGATCAATAGAGAGGAAAGATTGAGCCGAACGCGCCGATAGGTTTGTTGTTTTTCTGGGTTAAATGAGGCCTGAGAAACTCTAATATTGGTTCTCTTCTAATATCTCTCTATTTATAGACACGCGGCCACACGCACACACACACCGTTGGTCTGTGTGTGGCTTGCAATGTATGATAAACAAGAGTGTGTGTGTGTGTGAGATCCGCCACTGATTAGCCTAATGTGAAGCACCTGTGTGACTGAGAGACAGACAGCTCTGAATCTGATGAAAGCAACCTCTCAGAAAATGTGGATCTGACAGAGAACTATAACTCTGACCCTAAAAACGCTCAAGGCTTGTGTGAACGTGTACATATCCTTAAATATTTTTTAGGTTAAGAAATGAGGGTATAGTCGCAGTTTAGAAAATGCTCCTGTTTGCTTCAAAAAAGTTGAAAGGCGCTCAGAAATACAATGGAGATGACTGAGCAGAAAAGTGGACTTCCTCCCTCTTTATGGCTTCACTCGAGAAATCTGGGAAACTGTTGGATTCCACAGTCACATCTCTACAACAAGCACAAGATTCCCTACTACTTTTTCAATAAAATATGTCTAAAGAGTAAGAATTGTGGCCGTAGTTCCGATATACAAATCTTTTTCCGCTTGATCCTGACGCAGCGCTGCACTCTAGCAATGACGTCACCGCTCTAGACCTCCCCACACACACCCATTGTAAACGTCAGGACGAGCGGAAAAACACATCAAACTAAAATAATAACAATTAAATAACTATACAAGATATGAAAAGAAGATGAATTACAAAGTTATAGCTAACACCTTTGTCAACATTTTAAACGTAGAATTGTATCTTTATGCCGATATAGTAAGCTTTTAAAGTTGAACAAGTTGAAGCAGATTTGAAGATGTCTCTCATTGGATCCCATTCATTATTTATTCCATAAAAAAATTAATAATTTGAAAATGTGAAAAGATAAAAAATATTTGAAAATATACAGTAATAGCTGAAGGCTATCTGAACATAGGAAAAAATGAATTGCTGAATTTGCTGAAAATATGAAGATACTGTAAGCTTTTTAAAATTGAAGATTTTCTCCATAGGAACTGATGAATTTAAAATAACATAAAAGTATTTAAATATATACAAATTTGAAACATTTGAAACATGAAAAGTAATGCCATTCTAAGTCTGAAGAAGCTGAATTTTTAAATATTTGAATGGTTTAAATAGCTGAATATATGAAGGAGTAGAAGAGGGACAAAAAAGGTACGGAAGAAATAGAATAAAAAAAAGTTTAACTAGAAAGAGCATTTCCTTCTGAAAATGCGTTGGAATGCTTAACATTTGAAAGCTTGAAGCTGAAAAATAAAAAATAAATAGCTGAAAAAGGTTTTAAAATAGCTGAAATAGGTTTGGAAATAGTTGAAAATGTCTAAAAATAGCCGAAATAGGTTTGAAAATAGCTGAAATATGAAATGAATAAGTTAAAATGTCTGGACATATTTGAAATATGAAATGAATAACTGAAAATAACTGAAAATAACTGAAAACATCCGGAAATAGCTGAAATATGAAATGAATAACTGAAAATAACTGACAATATCTGGAAATAGCTGAAATAGGAAATAAATAACTGAAAATAATTGAAATATGAAATGAATAAATGAAAATAACTGGAAATAGCTGGAAATATCTGAAATATGAAATGAATAACTGAAAATAACTGAAAATAACTGACAATATCTGGAAATAGCTGAAATAGGAAATGAATAACTGAAAACATCTGGAAATAGCTGAAATAGGAAATGAATAACTGAAAACATCTGGAAATAGCTGAAATATGAAATGAATAACTGAAAATAACTGACAATATCTGGAAATAGCTGAAATAGGAAATGAATAACTGAAAATAATTGAAATATGAAATGAATAAATGAAAATAGCTGAAAATAACTTAAATATGAAATATCTCTAATATCTCTCCATATATAGACACACGCGCGCGCACGCGGCCACACACACGCACAAACCGTTGGTCAGTGTATAAAGTGCATGGTGTTGTGTATGGTATCATTGTAATCCTTGACCATCAAAACATAGGGGTAGATATTACCACTTTTCATTTATTGTGTTTGGCTGAAGAGATATGACGCAAAATACAGAATTTGGTTATGGAGGAAGGCAAAATGGTGGCCATGAATAACACAAAGCATTCAATGATGCCGTCTATGGTATCATTGCAATCCTTGACCATCAAAACATAGGGGTTGACATTATCTTATATGTGCTTTGATGTTTTTTTTCAGGAGATATCATGGAAAACGCATATTTTAATAATGGCGGGAAATAAAATGGCCGCCGCGACCGACATGAGCTTTTTTTGCGTTGGCTAACGTTCTTTATTGGAAGAGCAGAATCCATAGAGTAATTTTGGTGCTTGTATCCACATTTGAACGATTCTTCATCAAAAAATGCTGTTAGCTGCCCCACTAACTGAAAATAACTGAAAATAAGAGACAGACAGCTGAGAATCTGATGAAAGCAACCCGTCAGAACATTTGGATTTGAAAGAGAACCATAACTCTCACCCTAAAACGTCTACATTAGGAGAAGCTCAAGGCTTGTGTGAACGTTGACATCTCCTTAAATACTTTTTAGGTTAAGAAATGAGGGTATAGTCGCAGTTCAGAAAATGCTCCTGTTTGCTTCAAAAAAGTTGAAAGGCGCTCAGAATTACAATGGCGATGACTGAGCAGAAAAGTGGACTTCTCCTCGTAAAGGCTTCTCATGAGACATCTGGGAAACTGTTGGATTCCACAGTCACATTTCTATGACAAGCACAATATTCCCTATTACTTTATCAACAAAATATGTCTAAAGAGTAAGAATTGTGGCCGTAGTAGCGATTTACAAAAATAATTTCCGCTTGATCCTGACGCAGCTGTCCCTCTAGCCATGACGTCACAGCTCTAGACTTCCCCACACACATCCATTGTAAGCTCCTAGGAGGAGCGGAAAACACATCAAACTAAAATAATAACAATTAAATAACTATACGAGATATGAACAGAATATGAATTATAAAGTTATAGCTAACACCTCTGTCAACATTTTAAAAGTGGAATTGTGTCTTTAGCTGAATGTATGCCGATATGGTAAGCTTTTAAAGTTGAACAAGTTGAAGCGGATTTGAAGAGTTCTCTCATTGGATCCCATTCATTATTTATTGCCTGAAAAAATAATAATTTGAAAATTTGAAAAGATAAAAAATATTTGAAAATATACAGTAATAGCTGAAGGCTATCTGAACATATGAAAAATTAAATTGCTGAATTTGCTGAAAGTATGAAGATACTGTAAGCTTTTTAAAATTGAAGATTTTCTCCATAGGAACTGATGAATTTAAAATGACATAAAAGTATTTAAATATAAAACATTTGAAACATTTGAAATATGAAAAGTAATGCCATTCCAAGTCTGAAGAAGCTGAATTTTTTAATATTTGAATTGTTTAAATAGCTGAATATATGAAGGAGTAGAAGAGGGACGAAAAAGGTACGGAAGAAATAGAAGAATAACTAGAAAGAGCATTTCCTTCTGAAAATGCGTTGGAATGCTTAACATTTGAAAGCTTGAAGCTGAAAAATAAAAAATAAATAGCTGAAAAAGGTTTTAAAATAGCTGAAATAGGTTTGGAAATTGTTGAAAATGTCTAAAAATAGCGAAATAGGTTTGAAAATAGCTGAAAATAGCTGAAATATGAAATGAATAAGTTAAAATGTCTGGAAATATTTGAAATATGAAATGAATAACTGAAAATAACTGAAAATAGCTGGAAATATCTGAAATATGAAATGAATAACTGAAAACATCCGGAAATAGCTGAAATATGAAATGAATAACTGAAAATAACTGAAAATAACTGACAATATCTGGAAATAGCTGAAATAGGAAATGAATAACTGAAAACATCTGGAAATAGCTGAAATATGAAATGAATAACTGAAAATAACTGAAAATAAATGACAATATCTGGAAATAGCTGAAATAGGAAATGAATAACTGAAAATAATTGAAATATGAAATGAATAAATGAAAATAGCTGAAAATGACTTAAATATGAAATATCTCTAATATCTCTCCATATATAGACACACGTGCGCGCACGCGGCCACACACACGCACAAACCGTTGGTCAGTGTATAAAGTGCATGGTGTTGTGTATGGTATCATTGTAATCCTTGACCATCAAAACATAGGGGTAGATATTACCACTTTTCATTTATTGTGTTTGGCTGAAGAGATATGACGCAAAATACAGAATTTGGTTATGGAGGAAGGCAAAATGGTGGCCATGAATAACACAAAGCATTCAATGATGCCGTCTATGGTATCATTGCAATCCCTAAAAACATGACTCGCAGTGTTGACATTATCTTATATGTGCTTTGATGTTTTTTTCAGGAGATATCATGGAAAACGATATTTTAATAATGGCGGAAATAAAATGGCCGCCGACCGATATGAGCTTTTTGCGTTGGCTAACGTTCTTTATTGGAAGAGCAGAATCCATAGAGTAATTTTGGTGCTTGTATCCACATTTGAACGATTGTTCATCAAAAATGGCTGTTAGCTGCCCCACTAACTGAAAATAACTGAAAATAAGACACAGACAACATAGAATCTGATGAAATCACTCCGTCAGAACATTTGGATTTGAAAGAGAACCATAACTCTGACCCTAANACGCCCACATTAGAGAAGCTCAAGGCTTGTGTGAACGTTGACATCTCCTTAAATATTTTTAGGTTAAGAATGAGGGTATAGTCGCAGAACAGAAAAAGACCCTGTCTGCTTCAAGAAAGTTGTAAGGCGCTCAGAATTACAATGTAGATGACTGAGCAGATAAGTGGACATCTCCTCGTAAAGGCTTCTCATGAGACATCTGGGAAACTGTTGGATTCCACAGTCACATTTCTATGACAAGCACATATTCCCTATTACTTTATCAACAAAATATGTCTAAAGAGTAAGAATTGTGGCCGTAGTAGCGATTTACAAAAATAATTTCCGCTTGATCCTGACGCAGCTGTCCCCTCTAGCCATGACGTCACAGCTCTAGACTTCCCCACACACACCCATTGTAAGCTCCTAGGAGGAGCGGATAAACACATCAAACTAAAATAATAACAATTAAATAACTATACAAGATATGAACAGAATATGAATTATAAAGTTATAGCTCACACCTTTGTCAACATTTTAAAAGTGGAATTGTGTCTTTAGCTGAATGTATGCCGATATGGTAAGCTTTTAAAGTTGAACAAGTTGAAGCGGATTTGAAGATTTCTCTCATTGGATCCCATTCATTATTTATTCCCTAAAAAAATTAATAATTTGAAAATTTGAAAAGATAAAAAATATTTGAAAATATACAGTAATAGCTGAAGGCTATCTGAACATATGAAAAATTTAATTGCTGAATTTGCTGAAAGTATGAAGATACTGTAAGCTTTTTAAAATTGAAGATTTTCTCCATAGGAACTGATGAATTTAAAATAACATAAAAGTATTTAAATATAAAACATTTGAAACATTTGAAATATGAAAAGTAATGCCATTCTAAGTCTGAAGAAGCTGAATTTTTTAATATTTGAATTGTTTAAATAGCTGAATATATGAAGGAGTAGAAGAGGGACGAAAAAGGTACGGAAGAAATAGAAGAATAATAATAAGTTTAAATAAAGATTACAAGAACAAGAGTTGGACTGCTGAAGCATTCCAACTAATAAAAAGTTTAAATAAAGATTACAAGAACAAGAGTTGGACTGCTGAAGCATTCCAACTAATAAAGATTACAAGAACAAGAGTTGGACTGCTGAAGCATTCCAACTAATAAAGAAGACAAGAACAAGAGTTGGACTGCTGAAGCATTCCAACTAAATAGTCTCAAGGGGCTGTCACACCACAAAGTCACAGTGTGCGTCCGTGGGAAACAGGCGACGACGGACGTTTGGTGGAATAGTGACGACTCGCGGGGCCCGGGCGATGAACTGTTTGAGCTAAAAAGCTTTCCTCAGCCCTTTTCTTCAATGAAAGGTTATTCAAGAGGTTTACGCAACATGAATAAAGTATAGGGCGAGATCAGACATTTAAAAAGATGACAGCAGAGTTGATAAATAAAAGTGAATGATGCCACACAGCTAATAGGATTCGATAGCTTCCTCTATTTTAGACCCATGGCTCTCTTTCCTCTGGTACTATAGGTCAGCACTGTTAAGACAGCTTGCGATAATTTAAATGTGCAAATTTGTGTTTCAAAGTTCAACACTGAATATTTGCACAAATTAATTTCGCCTCCTCGAGTGGATGCTCCATTTCCATGAGAATGAATTGACGTCAAATCCTCTCTGCCGCGTGTTTTCCTGATTACGTTCACCTGTTCCTTGTTAGCCATCAGGCCTGCTCACCTGTTCCCACGTCTCCATTCGTTTGGTGTTTGTGTCTTCATTTGTGGCTCCATTCAGCAAACCAACATTTGGCTTTGTGGTTTGCTGAATGGAGTTTTGTTTTGTGGTCCTCCATGTCTAGTATTTAGTGGAACTGCCATTGTTCCTCGTGTTTCGTTTAGTTTCCAGGGGGCGGTACGCCTAGTTTGTAATGGATTAACTTCTGTTACCCGACTCTCCCTGCTGCCTCCTCATCCATTCATCTGGGTTTGGGGTGTAAACCTGCTATTACAGAGACACACTTGATAAGTTAACTCGTGAAGAGCCCATTTGGACTCAAGCAAAGTAAAAAGGTATCCTTGTGCAGCACACAAAGCTGTGTGTGTGTGTGTGTGTGTGTGTGTTTTTGTTCACTGATTATTATAGACAAAAGTCAAAGACATGGCGCTCTGTTAATTCAATTCAATTCAGTTTATTTGTATAGCCCAGTTTCACAAATTACAAATTTGTCTCAAAGTGCTTAACAATCTGTACTGTGGCAGACCAGGGGGAAAACCCGAGCAAACAGCGCATCGGAGGCGGATCCCAAAGCTCAGGTTGGGATCCGCGGGACGTACTTCCCAGTACAGGTGCTACAGCCAATTGGCACCTGGGACTGGTCACACCTGCAGCCCGTCAGCTAACGAGGGAACGGAGAGTATATCTTCCCTCCACTGGAAGCCATCGGGAGAGAGCTGCCTGAATAGGAAAGGAGAAGGAGCGTGGAACCTCAGGAGAGGAGTCGCGACAGACCAGAGGTAACTGGACCCTCTCACCTCTCTCCTCTGCTCTGCCCATCCAGGAGATACCAACCGTCTCACAGAAGGTGTGAGACTGAAAACCAAAGACCCCGACCGGGAAGAATCCTTTGTTTCCATTAGATGCCCATTCCCCCTTTTTCCTACACGTTTTATTAAAAGACCCTTTATTTTTGCACTGCGTCTCTGAGTCTCCTGATTTTATTCGAATCTCACCTCCACATCCCCCGGGTTGCCACATTTGGTGGAGAATGCGGGCACGGCGATCTATCGCTAGAGATTCTGAATAAAATAGGTACTCAGAGTCCCGCAGTGCTATGGAGGACGCCCTAGCACAGCTCGTGCAGATGCAAACCCAGCAGGCACAGAGCCTAAGAGCATTTCAGGATGCTATGACAACTCTGGGTCAGCACCTGATGAGACCGGAGAGACCGACGGAACCCAGTAAAGTGCTCACCAAGCAGACGGCCGATGATGACATTGAAGCCTACCTAAGTGTTTTTGAGAGAACGGCAGAGAGAGAGAGGTGGCCTCCAGCAGAGTGGGCCGGGCTACTAGCCCCGTTTTTAACAGGTGATGCCCAAAAGGCCTGTCGGGACCTCGGCCCCTCCGAAGTAAATAATTATGATGTGTTAAAAGCCACCATCTTAGCCCATTATGGACACAACCTCCAGACCAGGGCCCAACAGTTCCACTCCTGGACATATGACGCTACTGCCCCCGTACGGCCGCAGGTTGCAACCCTGATGCGCCTGACACGCAGTTGGTTAACCACGGGAGCCGGACCTTCAGCCCTGGACCGAGTGGTGATGGACCATTGTGTTAGAGCACTACCCAGGGATGCCAAACTACATGCCTCCCAAAGCAGCCCAAAGACGGTGGATGATCTAGTAGATGTATTGGAAAACCACCAGGTCACCGTGGAGCTGATGCGGAGCAGTCGACACGAGGGAAACAATCCCAGGTGGACTAAGGACCCCGTGACACCCCGCCGCTACTTCGCCAGATTCCAAAGGTCGGACAGGTTCGACCGCCGCCCCAGCGACGACCCCTCGTGAATCCGGACCGCCGAAGTGCTTCAACTGTGGTCAAGAGGGCCACTTGGCTTTGAATTGTCCGGTGAATGACGTCTTGATGCCGACGGCAGGCTCATCTGATCCACAACAGAAGGCCGGCAGCTACCTAACCACTTGCTGGGCCCATGAGGGTGCAAGGGCCCCAAAACTTCCCGTCAGAATAGGCGACGAGGATGCAGAAGCCCTACTGGACTCGGGAGTGCTGTCACGCTCTTCTGACCGGGCTGACAACTGGCCCCCGGGGGCCCCCTATCCCAGTCTCCTGTGTCCATGGGGATTCGAGGCATTATCCCACCACCCACATTAAGGTTCAGACCACAAGGGGAACTTTTGAAGTCATGGCGGGAGTGGTAGAAAATTTGCCAGTACCAATGCTGATTGGTCGAGACTGCCCCATATTCTGGCGGCTGTGGGCCAATAGGATGACCAGCAACAGGAGAAAACCTAAAAACAGACCTCTGAGCACCCAGAATACCAAGTTGCTACATGCTTGTGCAGCACCATCTAGCCCGACTGGTTCATCAGCAGAGCAGACGGACGAGGAAGCCCCAAGGGAAGACCCACCACCGACTGAGGCCTCATCAACCAAAGTGTTTTCTGAGTTCCCCCTGGCCGAAGAGGAAAATGCCGTCAGCCCAGGACAGTTTGGGACTGCACAGTTGGAAGACCCCAACCTTGAACAAGCCAGACAGAACCTGACTGTGATCGAGGGGACTCCTGCAGAAGGGGTGAGTGTTATCCCCTTCCCCCATTTTTCAGTGAAGAATGGACTCCTGTATAGGGTAGCTAAGCTTAGGGAACTCGTTGTTGAACAGTTGTTGGTCCCTAAACGCTATGTGCCAAAAGTGTTGTACTTGGCCCATTCACACCTGTTGGGAGCTCATCTGGGAGTAGAGAAACCTATGACAGAATCCTGGGCGCTTCTACTGGCCAGGCGTGAAGAGGGCTGTCCAGGATTACTGCAGAAGCTGCCGGAGTGCCAGAAGACCGCGCCAAAGGTACAATATCACAATCCCTTGATCCGTTACCTTTAATTGATGTTCCCTTCCAGAGAGTGGCCATGGATATTGTAGGACCCCTGCCGAAGTCCAGTAGGGGACATCGTTACATCCTGGTCATCATGGACTATGCCACCCGCTACCCAGAGGCAGTCCGTTCACGCACGCGAAGTGCTAAGGCGGTCGCCAAAGAACTATTCCTTCTGTGTAGTCGAGTAGGCATAGTAAAAGAGGTCCTACGGACCAGGAACCTGCTTCATGTCCCGGGTAATGAAGGAGATGTGCAAGTTGTTGAAGGTGAGCCAAATAAGAACCTCAGTCTACCACCCGCAGACGGATGGCCTGGTAGAACGCTTCAATAAGACCCTAAAACAAATGTTGCGAAAGACTATTGATGCCGATGGAAAACACTGGGACCAATTAATCCCTTTGTCTTGTTTTCAATCCGAGAAGTTCCCCAAGCTTCCACAGGGTTTTCGCCGTTTGAGCTGCTGTACGGACGGAAACCCAGAGGCCTGCTGGATCTGGCTAAAGAAGCTTGGGAACAACAGCCATCACCCCACCGCTCTATGATTGAGTACGTGGACCAGATGCAAGACAGGATGGGTAAAATATGGCCTATAGTGCGGGAGCATATGCAGAAGCTAACGGGCTCAAGCCCGAATCTATAACCGAAAAGCTCAAGTGCGGGAGTTCCAGCCCGGAGAGTTTGTACTGGTCCTGGTGCTAACGGCGAATGCAAGTTCCTTGCCAAGTGGCATGGGCCCTATGAAGTGGTCGAAAAGGTGAGCGAGGTCAACTACAAGGTGAGACAACCTGGGAGAAGGAAACCCTGCCAACTTTATCACATTAATCTGCTGAAGAAATGGCACGCCCTGACTGTGTTCCGCTAACAACATTCACTGTCGAAGTCCCCGATCCTGTTGCTTCACAGGTACCTCTAGGCCCCCAGTTGGGGCCGCCCACCGGCAAGACATGTTCGAGCTAACCAGTCAATTCCAAGATGTGTTCTCCGACCTTCCGGGACGCACCCATGTCATCCAACATGACATAATCACCGAGCCAGGAAAGAAGGTGAGGCTGCGGCCCTATCGCATCCCAGAGGCAAAGAGGAAGACCATCCAAGAAGAGGTGAGAAAGATGTTGGAAATGGGAATTATTGAGGAATCTCATAGTGCCTGGTCAAGCCCCATTGTGCTAATCCCCAAACCGGACGGCACTGAGAGATTCTGCAACGATTTTAGGAAAGTAAATGAAATCTCAAAATTTGATGCCTACCCTATGCCGAGAGTGGATGAGTTGATTGAGCAACTAGGCCCAGCCCGCTTTGTGTCCACTCTTGACCTCACCAAGGGTTACTGGCAGGTTCCCCTCACAGAAAGAGCCAAGGAAAAGACAGCATTTTCTACCCCGGAGGGCCTGTACCACTATAAAGTCCTGCCCTTCGGAGTCCATGGAGCACCAGCCACCTTCCAGAGGATGATGGATCAGGTACTCCGACCTCATCGTGAGTATGCAGCGGCCTACTTGGACGATGTAGTAATTCACAGTCCCGACTGGACCTCCCATGTAAGCCAGTTGAGAACTGTCTTGGGAAGTCTACGGCAAGCTGGCCTGACTGCCAATCCCAAAAAGTGCCACCTGGGTCTAGAAGAGGCACAGTACCTTGGCTACACAATTGGGAGAGGCGTCGTGAGACCCCAACTCAGGAAGGTGGAAGCCATTACCACCTGGCCGAAGCCAGCAACGAAACGGCAAGTTAAAACGTTCCTGGGACTGGTGGGATATTATCAGTGTTTTATCCCTCACTTTGCTACCATTGCAGCCCCCTACACGAAATGACAAAGAGCCACCCGCACCATGTACTCTGGAGTGCTGAAGCAGACAAAGCGTTTGAAACCCTTCAGAAAGCCTTGTGCACCGAGCCGGTCCTAAGTACACCAAGCTTTGGGGATACTTTCGTTGTCCATGCAGATGCCTCGGGATCAGGGGTTGGAGCTGTGCTGTCCCAGGTGAAGGGAGGGGAGGAACACCCAGTGACGTACATTAGCCGTAAGTTTCTAAAACATGAAAGGAACTATTCGACTGTGGAGAAAGAATGTCTAGCAATTAAATGGGCGCTAACCAAGCTACGATATTACCTCCTCGGCAGAAAGTTCACCTTGATAACGGATCATGCACCATTAAGGTGGATGTCAATGTCTAAGCACACTAATCCTCCGGTTACACGCTGTTTTTTGGAGTTGCAAAACTTTAATTTTTCTGTTGAGCACAGGTCCGGAAAAGCCCATGGAAATGCAGATGCCCTGTCAAGGAGAAATTAATGCTGTTTGGTTGACGCTCCCCGCCGCCACCTGGAGCTAGTGGAGGAGGTGAGTGGCAGACCAGGGGGAAAACCCGAGCAAACAGCGCAGGGGAGGCGGATCCCAAAGCTCAGGTTGGGGGAAGTGATCCTCGGGACGTATTTCCCAGTACAGGTGCTACAGCCAATTGGCACCTGGGAGTGGTCACACCTGCAGCCCGTCAGCTAACGAGGGAACGGAGAGTATATCTTCCCTCCACTGGAAGCCATCGGGAGAGAGCTGCCTGAATAGGAAAGGAGAAGGAGCGTGGAACCTCAGGAGAGGAGTCGCGACAGACCAGAGGTAACTGGACCCTCTCCCCTCTCTCCTCTGCTCTGCCCATCCAGGAGATACCAACCGTCTCACAGAAGGTGTGAGACTGAAGACCAAAGACCCCGACCGGGAAGAATCCTTTGTTTCCATTAGATGCCCATTCCCCCTTTTTCCTACACGTTTTATTAAAAGACCCTTTATTTTTGCACTGCGTCTCTGAGTCTCCTGATTTTATTCCGAATCTCACCTCCACATCCCCCGGGTTGCCACAGTACACATAGACATCCCCGCCCCAAAACCTCACATCGGACCAGAAAAAACTCCCAAATAACCCTTCAGGGGGAAAAAAGTGAAGAAACCTTCAGGAGAGCAACAGAGGAGGATCCCTCTCCAGGTTAGTTGAACCGACGGTAAACCAGCCTAATATTTGCTGTACCATTTGCTGTACAAATTGTGTGTTGTCAGTCTTCACATACAACTCTCCCTATTAGTCAGGATCACTCAAAATGCTAAGCTATTCCTTCAAGTGCCCCCTCTAATATCTAATGAGTAACATGCGTCTCTGAACCAAAGTCGTATCAGAGGTTAAGTGCCAGAGAAATATTCAATAACCTTGATTATTAAATAAACCCTTCAGTTTTTCTCTTCATTTCCTCCGTAATTGAAATCTGAAGAGCCTCAAGCCTCCGAATCGCTATCGAGGCTGCCTAATGTCTTCTGCCTCTCCAGCCGACATGGGCTTTTTTCCCACTGTTCCTTGTGGACAAAAAAATATGTTGTGAACCTGTCAGGCAATCAGAGGAATGAGAGAATTCAGGGAAATCCCCCCCCACCCTCCCCCTGCAGCTGTGAAAGTAGCAGATTGGGGTAGGGAAGCAGAGAGACGTCATTTATCTTCATAAGACCCTCATTCCGTCTGGGTTGGAGCAAGCAGAGGAAGAGGAAACATATAGGATAGGGAAATTAATGATGGATATAGAGAGAGAGGGAGAGAGAGAGAGATGTGGGTTATCTGTAAATGTTGCCGACTGAGATATCTGTGGCTGTCTGCTGATGGAAGGTTGCAATCGTTGTCAGCTTGTCCTGCACGCGCATCTCCATGGGTACGGGGAGAACATTATGCTTTCCCCCCCATACCCATTGAGATGCATGCGAGGAACAGGGGGAAAGGAAGTGATGGATGAGTTAAGGGGAAAAGGAGGGACGTATGGCGAGGGTGTGATGTGATGCATAGCTGGGGACCAATGGGGAGGGAGGAGGGGGCTCAGGGGACAGGAAAATAAAATGGCAAAGCGCACAACGTTATCTGATCTTTATCGTCATTACATTGGAAATCCAGGTAAGATATCGTCATTCCAACATACTGCCACCTGCAAAATATAATAAAGTAGAGGACGTATTATTTTCAGAGGCAGAACAATCAATGTGTACACCGTGAACATACTGCATGTACTGAGTAACGAGAGCTCACGGCAGCTACTCTGAGAGGCCTGAATTCACAAGAGGACGTCCAGCACCAGAGGGTCTGCTGCTCTTGTTCCACCATACTCCAAACACCCAGCCTGTGTGCATTACATACGGAACACTTGGTGCAGACACATGATTGACTAATCATAGCTTCAAGGGAGCGGAGGGGCTCCACAACGATCCCGAAACAGCCCGAGCAGCACGGCCGCCAGCAGGCTGACGTGTGTCAGCCATCGTGAAATCTTCTTGTTTTTCAATACGGATTTCCCCCGTAACTTTGTATTAAGTACCGGGGGCTGAACACCCTGACATCCACGATACATCTGCCCCTTACAGCAGCTTACGTGGAACAAGCCTTCATATCTGTGCTTCTCAAACCCTGGCGCTCCAATATGTGAGAGGAAGGATCTAGCAGCTGGCCAAAGGGTAATCCCCACCTCCCAGACGAGCGGGATATTTGGCTTACAAGTCTTCAGGCAGCGCCGCGACTCTGGCTGGGGAAAGCTTGTTCTGTCCCCGCCAGTCGGCTGCTGTGAGTCGTGGTGACTGCTGAGGGTTGGGGGTTGGAGGTTGGGGAATGGGGGGCGGGGGGGTGTCTCTAATCAGGAGACCATGGCGATGGGAGACAAGAGTGTGCTCCGAATAACACCAGGTCCAAGGCTCTGCTGTCAGTCTGCAGGAGGGAGAAAGGTTTAGTGAAAAGAGATGCATCAGGGGTGTGCAGGAGAAGGAGGGGAAGCAACAAAACGGTAAATGGTCTCATAGAATCCTCTGCTCTGACCAGGGTCACAGACCTGCTACCCAACAATGGCTCTGGATTGCTATTGTGCAGTTTCTCTAACATGTGTTAGGCTTAAAGGGGACACGTCGTGCTCATCGTCAGGTTTACACTTGTGTTTGGGGTTTATCTTGGGAACATGTTTGCATCCTTCTTCTGTTTTGCAAGTCTTCGCAAATCATATCATATTATATATATATATATATATATATATATATATATATATATATTATATATATATATATTAAATATGTATATATAATATATATATATATTAATATATATATAAAATATGTATAAATTAAATATATAATATATATATATATATATGAATGAACGTAATCAGGAAAACACGCGGCAGAGAGGATTTGACGTCAATTCATTCTCATGGAAATGGCGCATCCACTCGAGGAGGCGAAATTAATTTGTGCAAATATTCAGTGTTGAACTTTGAAACACAAATTTGCACATTTAAATTATCGCAAGCTGTCTTAACAGTGCTGACCTATAGTACCAGAGGAAAGAGAACCATGGGTCTAAAATAGAGGAAGCTATCGAATCCTATTAGCTGTGTGGCATCATTCACTTTTATTTATCAACTCTGCTGTCATCTTTTTAAATGTCTGATCTCGCCCTATACTTTATTCATGTTGCGTAAACCTCTTGAATAACCTTTCATTGAAGAAAAGGGCTGAGGAAAGCTTTTTAGCTCAAACAGTTCATCGCCCGGGCCCCGCGAGTCGTCACTATTCCACCAAACGTCCGTCGTCGCCTGTTTCCCACGGACGCACACTGTGACTTTGTGGTGTGACAGCCCCTTGAGACTATTTATTATTACTATAACATCGAAATGGAAACACTACTAAGCATTCTACAGTGGTGTGAGACCCTGGGAATTAGAAATATTTCTTGGAAAAACACATACAGGTTCAGGGGCAGCTTCAGGTCTGCAACAGCTGTTAGTATCAAAGTGAAAACCTGCAGGTGAGAGAGGAACCGGAAGGGGAAGGCGGAGCCTGCCGCAGTGGGAAAGGGTACCGCTCAATGAGCACAGTGAGACGTACAGTATTATTTTATTTTACAAATCACGATATTTGGGGAAATATTCCTTTGATGTGAAGAGCTGATGCCTAAGAGTAGTTCATAAAGTGATGATGTGTTTGGAGAAAAGGGTTTTTGGACAAAACCGAAAGATGTTTAGATGGAAAGTGTGTGTGTGTGTGTGTGTGTGTGTGTGTGTGTGTGTGTGTGTGTGTGATAACAATGGGTGGAAAAGCACGATTTGTCTTATATGAATCTACTCAGATGTCAGTATTTCTCAGTAAATGTATTGCGTCAGGCCGAACCAGAGACCGTAGAACACCCATGTGCCATCCTCTTTGTTTAACCTTTTCTCCCGCTTCGGTTTCCACGCTTCGACTGCTAACCCCATGTTTAATGTCACATTGCAATGAATTGTGGGCGATTCCCTCGGGCAAAGTCTGCTGAAATACAGACCGACATAAAGTGTTCATGAAGGGCTCAAAAGCCCAATCCCAATGTCCCTTCAAGGCCGTAAACACTGAACCTGTTTAATGAAGTGAAGACCGTAGAGGGCTTGGAATAGTGTAAATATGAACAGGATGGCACTTTGATTCAACGCATCAATGATGATTAAAACAAATATAATGTAAAATTGTGTGTATTTATTTAACTAAAAAAGTAATACATGTATTTACTTGTTTTTGTCAAAACTATTTTTGGAAAGGTGGCTCTCTCTAGTTTTCTGATCACGGAGAACTCACTGTGTGGTCTGATATCACAGTTTGTGAGTTAGCCGTTGCTGCATTTCCCCAAATGTATGAGCACCAGCTCAGAGCAAGTGACCTGCAGCCGGTGTGGCTGAGCGGTGAACACTGGCGGTTGCCCTCGGCTGACCTGGACACCCGTGGATGACACTAAGACCCCGTTTACACGATGGAAAAACGCATATAAACGCATATATTTTCATGCGTTTTGGCCTTTCATTTACACGAAAACGGAGGTTGTATCACGGAAAACGATCATTTCTAAAAACTCCGGCCAAAGTGGAGATTTCTGAAAAAAACCGTTTTTGCGTGTGAACGAGGGGAAACGGAGTTTTAGGTTGGCAAACGTCACAGTATGCGATTAAAAATGCTTCACAGTGCGCCCCAACCGCGTTGTGTCGCCAGGGCGGGGATCGGCTCTCGTAAAAGGCGTCAGGGGTCTGCGGCGATGTCGGCAACCCACCCGACCCGTCTTGAAACACGGACCAAGGAGTCTAACGCACGCGCGAGTCAGAGGGTGAATGGAAACCCCGTGGCGCAGTGACAGTGAGGGCCGGCAGCTCGCCGGCCGAGGTGGGGTCCCGGCCCCGAGGTGAGGTCCCGGCCCCGAGGGGTCGGGCGCACCACCGGCCCGTCTCGCCCGCACTGAGCGTGAGCGCGCGCGATAGTTATGCGGGTTCATATAAACAGGAACTTTTTTGAAAACGACCTTGTGTGTACGACGTTATTTTTGAAAACGGAGGGGCAGAAATATTTGTTTCTGTAAATACCCGGCTATGTGTAAACGTGGCCTAAGCTGTGTGACGAGGCGAGCGGAGCAGTGGCGACCGGTCGACAGCGAGGTTTCCCGGTGCTGCTCCGGCCTGTTTGTGTGTTAGCGCTGCCGGTTGACTTCACAGCTGCTGCTGAGTGTGTTGGATCAGACCCTGTCCTGGAGGCACCGACGTGTTTCTATAGTGAAGTGTTTGGCTCCATCTTGTGTACGGTTTGAGGAAAGATTACAGCCCTCGCTCATAATAAAAACAACAAAGCGTTTTTTATTTGTTTCAAAGTTGATAACCACTGATGTTATGACGAGGCCAAAGGAAGCAGTACCACATTGTCTCTCATAAAAGGCAACATGGTTACATCTCATCATTAAAGATGTAAAACGGGCCTCATCTGCACTCATGTGTGTCCTAACCTTCCTCACAGGACACATGTATGTTGTTTCCTAACCTTCCTCAAAGGACACATGTATGTTGTTTCCTAACCTTCCTCACAGGACACATGTATGTTGTTTCCTAACCTTCCTCACAGGACACATGTATGTTGTTTCCTAACCTTCCTCACAGGACACATGTATGTCGTTTCCTAACCTTCCTCACAGGACACATGCATGTCGTTTCCTCTCCTCGGAGGCCTCCTCCACCAGGGGGACACATCGCTCCATCGCAGTTGTGTTCAAGTTGCCTCTTCGTGTTCAAGTTGCCTCTTCTCTCCGGAAAGCAGAATGCCGCTCTCTTGCGTAACTTTACGCTCATCAGTCCACCGACAAAGGAACTATGTGCCGGGTCCATATTTAGCGCATATCCCATGACACATTATGATATTAAACGAGGAGCGGGGCTCCCCTGTCACGTGCACTCCAAACTATGTGTCCTGTTGAGAATAACATCCACCATTCCCCCTTTCTGTCACCTCCAACACGCTCATAGACAAGCTTCCCACACGCTGAACTGTTTCCACCGTGGCAGCAGTGGAACCAGTTGAATCACCACTACCACCACCACCCGCTCGCTTTCTTCCTCCCTGTGTCTCCCAGGACGTCTCGATGTCATGGCTGCCATTCGGATAATTGCATTAGAATTACGTTGCGCAACGTGTTTCCTCGACGTCTCCCCGCGTGTGTTTGTGTATTTTAAAGTATACGACCTCAGTAGGCCTATCGTGTAATTTGGTTCGCGTGACCTTAGAGCGGTTTTGTTGTGTTTTTATGTGAA
Organism: Liparis tanakae; assembly: GCA_036178185.1. Taxonomy (NCBI): domain Eukaryota; kingdom Metazoa; phylum Chordata; class Actinopteri; order Perciformes; family Liparidae; genus Liparis; species Liparis tanakae. Next base: position 15,383,586 of record CM070110.1, on the reverse strand, counting down.
ATGCCATACTTCCAGACTGCAGGAGCCCCGGCGGGGTGGACCAGGCCCGGCGGCGGGGCACTTGCTCACTCCTCCCCTTGAAAAAACAAACTCTCTTACCATAAAACACCTGTTGCCCCCCTCTCCCCCCTCTCTCTCTCTTTCTCTCACCACCCCTTCCCTTCTTTTTTGTCACTGTTACTTCCTCTGGACGTTTCCTCCCTCGGCTCGGGCTTTCTCGTGAAGCCGCGCCTCCTTTGATGTTGTCCGGTGTCGTGTGGCGCCTCTCAGCTGACCGACGGCACGAGAGGAGCGGCACGTCGTCCCGCAGTCCTCCTCCCTCCCGACACTCTTCGTCTCTCACTCGGTGTCGTATGGTCGCCTCTCAGTGCGTCACTTTCTGTTCACTTAATTCAATCAGGAAGGTAACTCGTTTAGTTAATTACTGAGCTTCTATTTCTTTTAGGTGCTTCGCACTTGAGTGTTTCCATTTTTCTTCCATCCACTATTTTCTGTTTCCAAAAACAAGTAAATACATGTATTATTTTTTTAGTTAAATAAATACACACAATTTTACATTATATTTGTTTTAATCATCATTGATGCGTTGAATCAAAGTGCCACCCTGTTCATATTTACACTATTCCAAGCCCTCTACAGTCTTCACTTAACCCTTCAGGTGAAGTCATTAAACAGGTTCAGTGTTTACGGCCTTGAAGGGACATTGGGATTGGGCTTTTGAGCCCTTCATGAACACTTTATGTCGGTCTATATTTCAGCAGACTTTGCCCGAGGGAATCGCCCACAATTCATTGCAATGTGACATTAAACATGGGGTTAGCAGTCGAAGCGTGGAAACCGAAGCGGGAGAAAAGGTTAAACAAAGAGGATGGCACATGGGTGTTCTACGGTCTCTGGTTCGGCCTGACGCAATACATTTACTGATAAATATTAGGGACTAAAGGTGGCACATAGAAACACATGCACACCAGGACTGTATTACACCGCTTTATGAGTAGATTGTTTCATCTCGTGAGCCGATGACGCACTATGTACCCCTCTTGCGTCAGTTTTAGAGGCGTCAATGTATGCCTGTTACATACCAGCGTTCTATAGATCAAACTACTCAGCAGTATAAATAAAGTGTCTCCAAGTCAACAAACTTGCTTATTTATTGATGCATCCCTCATGATATTCTAATAATTACAGTAATATAACACTCTGAAAGGGGCCATTCTATATGATTCATGCTTTAATTTATTAAGTTTGAGTATATTCTGCTTCTACCGCGTGTGTACTTTAACTGAAGTAGCTTTTAGATAAAGAAATAGTTTGACTGGGACACAATTTGAATAGGAAATAAGTTGATCCTAGATTGCTACAGCCAGCAGGCAGTTCGCTCAATCTAACAAAGAATTAGCATTTCAGATTTTGTAAACAAATTAGATTTAAATGTGTGCATTTGACTGCCAGCTTTAGATGCGCTTGTAGCCAAATGTTCTTCCATTTGAACAAAGCCCGGCTAGCTAAGCTAACCGAGCGCTGCGGCTGTGATCCTGTATGAGAGCAGTATCCCCCTCAGCATCTGTGATTTCTTAAAGTAAAAGTGCTGTATACATCTACCAACACTGAAAACTATGAGTACTTGAGGAACTTCATCGTGGCAAAACTATGATACACTTCCTGATTGAATTAAGAAGTATTTGACACGACTGTGACTCAGACTCTGGTTTAATTCCCAGGATAGACTGGCCTTTGTGTAATAATGTATAATTTCATACACTGTTAAATCAATACAGACGGAACAGACATAACCATAAAACCTCACGCAGACCAGTGCTTACATGCAGTGACTGATTTTCCCGTCTCTAAAATGACATCTGCTTTACGCAAGAGTGGTTTTAGATCTCTGGTTTCCTCTCGTTCGGCATCGGAGAATAAGTTGAAAACAGAAGCCGTCACCGGACCTTCAGAACTCCCCGTGTACCGGGGACCACCGGGGGATTAAAATAGATGGGCCATGACTTTGTCTCCTCGGTCACACCATTAGAGCGATGACTGGCAGCTTCCTGCGGCGCGTTCCTGTTTTAAATTGAGTCATGACTCGAGTCCTCAACCTCGTCGGACAGGTAGCTGCAGAACAAAGATGAATGCTGGTTGTGAAAGAGGACGACGCAGCCAGTTTGAGTTGTTTAAAGTAGATTCCACAAAGAGGAATAATGACATGGTCCGTGAGAGAGATTTATAATATTATAAGTCTTTGTTAGGAGTTGAGTCTGGTTGCATATGATGTGAAGATACAGATTTTTTTTAAATCACATGTATTTGTTTTCTTGATGAGAGTGAGACAGGAAGTTCAGAACAACACCTGATCTTCTCTAAACAATAAAGCGCGACCTGGAGGTTGAATAAGAAATGACTTTCATCTCGGAATAATCATGACTGACTAAAAGGCTCTTTGTTTTTGCGAGGACAAAAATCAGCTCAGTGAATCATACATTTTGAAAACTTGTCTGGAGAGGAATTGGTTCTTCGGGAGGAACAAAGAAGATGACCAGCCTGACGTGTTTACTACCTGATATTCACTTCTCGCTCCTCGGTCATGTTGCATTTGGGACTTTGATGAGAAGACAGACATGTGACATGGGAGAAGAAGTGTGTCCATCTGTAGTCGAGGAGGAATCTGATTTTATGATTTGCATTCAAAGATTCTATTAGTCAGATATACAGTCAGTCTGCAGTGAAAGGCTCCGTTGTTCAGAATAAAACAGGGGGAAATACAAAGACATTATCCATATAAGAAAAATAAAAATAAATAATTTAAGCACCACCACTTCTTTTTTTTCTTTTTTAAAGAAGAGTATATAAGCTCATTGGATTTTTCTTATTTTTAACAGGGACAACGCTTTTTATTTTATTTTTAATATAGCCCAATATCACAAATTACAAATTTGCCTCCGAGGGCTTTACAATCTGAACACACAGCATCTCTATCCCAGGACCTCACATCCGATAAGTGAAAACTCCCCAAACAAATAGAAAAAATCCTTTCACAGGGAAAAAGGGAAAAGGCCTTCAGGAGCCGCAGCCCCATATAACCATCTCAAAGGTCTTTTCATCTGCTTCATTTGGCTCCGCCAGTGATGCGCAGGTTGACCCAAACCTAAAACTGAACCAATCACCTATTTTAAGCCTGAAACTGAATATATATCATTACCTCCTGTCTGAGGGTAAGGTTTAATTCAGCACAGAGATTTCCCAGCACCTTAAACACCACCGCTCACATGAGACCGTGTGAGATGTTTGGCTTCTCGAGGTCTAAGCCAGAACTATGCACGGACATTCATAGCAGGAACCTAACTTTCAAGCCTCTGCCTATCACATTTCTCTCATCAAAGGAGGTCTCTGTGTCAGGGCAGGTGTGGCTGGAAACCTGTGGTTGAAAAGGAAGACAGCGGCGGAGGAGGAAGAGGAGGAGGAGGCCAACCCTCATATGAGCTGCCCTTAAAATAATAATCCACCATTCTTTCCAAGTGATAATATCCTCATCACTCCTGTGTCAGCATCATGTGGTCAGCAATAATAATCAGAGACAGACGGGTGCACCTGAATTCAATATGAACAGCAAAACAATCAAAACGTACCTTTTTAAACCCATTTTCTCACACCGTGATGGGTGTGTTCGCGCTCTTTGACAGCTGCTATTATCTAACTATTTGCTTAATACACTCCACTTTAATTTTCTGTTCTGGCACCTACATGAGTCTGGAAAAACAGAGGGAATTCCACCCCCCTTCTTCCCTCTTTTTTATTTTTTTTCCTAGAGGTGGAGGTCCTATTAATGTGACCAATGCTGCCTGGCCCAGCTGAATATATTTACTTAGTGTTAGGAGAGCGGCGGCCACAAAAGCAGGAATGTGCCTGAGTGTGACTTGAAAGCGGCTGTTACATTTAAATTTTTTACCCATAAAATAAATACCGAGCGGCCCTGCGATTTTTATGAATGGCTGCATTCATTCCAAAACACGCCCACCAATCAGAGAGCTGTCCTCGCGG